>JAULUF010000047.1:1407500-1687500 GCA_031834385.1 Semotilus atromaculatus | reverse complement strand
GGCCGTCCTGGTCTCGTTCAGGTAACCATATATAACACATGTATCTGACCATATATAACACAAGTATCTGACCATATATAACACAAGTATCTGACCATATATAACACATGTATCTGACCATATATAACATAAGTATCTGACCATATATAACATAAGTATCTGACCATATATAACATAAGTATCTGACCATATATAACACATGTATCTGACCATATATAACATAAGTATCTGACCATAAATAACACAAGTATCTGACCATATTTAACACAAGTATCTGACCATATATAACACATGTATCTGACCATATATAACACATGTATCTGACCATATATAACACAAGTATCTGACCATATATAACATAAGTATCTGACCATATATAACACATGTATCTGACCATATATAACATAAGTATCTGACCATAAATAACACAAGTATCTGACCATATTTAACACAAGTATCTGACCATATATAACACATGTATCTGACCATATATAACATAAGTATCTGACCATATATAACACAAGTATCTGACCATATATAACACATGTATCTGACCATATATAACACAAGTATCTGACCATATATAACACATGTATCTGACCATATATAACACATGTATCTGACCATATATAACACATGTATCTGACCATATATAACACATGTATCTGACCATATATAACATAAGTATCTGACCATATATAACACATGTATCTGACCATATATAACACAAGTATCTGACCATATATAACACATGTATCTGACCATATATAACACATGTATCTGACCATATATAACACAAGTATCTGACCATATTTAACACAAGTATCTGACCATATATAACACATGTATCTGACCATATATAACATAAGTATCTGACCATATATAACACAAGTATCTGACCATATATAACACATGTATCTGACCATATATAACACAAGTATCTGACCATATATAACACATGTATCTGACCATATATAACACATGTATCTGACCATATATAACACATGTATCTGACCATATATAACACAAGTATCTGACCATATATAACACATGTATCTGACCATATATAACACATGTATCTGACCATATATAACACATGTATCTGACCATATATAACATAAGTATCTGACCATATATAACACAAGTATCTGACCAGATATAACATAAGTATCTGACCATATATAACACATGTATCTGACCATATATAACACATGTATCTCTGACCATATATAACACATGTATCTGACCATATATAACACATGTATCTGACCATATATAACATAAGTATCTGACCATATATAACACATGTATCTGACCATATATAACACATGTATCTCTGACCATATATAACACATGTATCTGACCATATATAACACATGTATCTGACCATATATAACATAAGTATCTGACCATATATAACACAAGTATCTGACCATATATAACATAAGTATCTGACCATATATAACACATGTATCTGACCATATATAACACATGTATCTCTGACCATATATAACACATGTATCTGACCATAAATAACACAAGTATCTGACCATATATAACACAAGTATCTGACCATATATAACACATGTATCTGACCATATATAACACAAGTATCTGACCATATATAACACAAGTATCTGACCATATATAACACAAGTATCTGACCATATATAACACATGTATCTGACCATATATAACACAAGTATCTGACCATATATAACACAAGTATCTGACCATATATAACACATGTATCTGACCATATATAACACATGTATCTGACCATATATAACACAAGTATCTGACCATATATAACACATGTATCTGACCATATATAACACATGTATCTGACCATATATAACACAAGTATCTGACCATATATAACACATGTATCTGACCATATATAACACATGTATCTGACCATATATAACACAAGTATCTGACCATATATAACACATGTATCTGACCATATATAACACATGTATCTGACCATATATAACATGTATCTGACCATATATAACACATGTATCTGACCATATATAACAAATGTATCTGACCATATATAACACATGTATCTGACCATATATAACACATGTATCTGACCATATATAACACATGTATCTGACCATAAATAACACATGTATCTGACCATATATAACACATGTATCTGACCATATATAACACATGTATCTGACCATATATAACACATGTATCTGACCATAAATAACACATGTATTTGACCATATATAACACATGTATCTGACCATATATAACACATGTATCTGACCATATATAACACATGGATCTGACCATATATAACACAAGTAGGCACCGGCACTGCCTTGGTGGAAAAGGGGCATGAGTCAGTTCTGTTTATTAATTCACTTTGAACTGGTTCTTTGGTTCAGTAACTCGTCATGAGATAGATCGCTAAAGAAAATGTCTCATATTTTGGTGGTATCTGATCACAGATCTCAGTTCTCCCATTGGTCTTTCCCTCAGGAAGCTGCACTGCATGAGGAACAACATCCACATGAACCTGTTCGGCTCCTTCATCCTGCGCGCGCTCTCCATCCTCCTCAAAGACGCTCTTCTGGACCGGATGAGCGGCGCTCAGAGCGGCCCGCATCACTTCCAGGGCCAGCGCTGGGTCAGCGCACAGGTACGGGCGCTCAGGGGTTTACTGCAGGACAGTTCCTGGAAGAGTCTCCAATAAAGCTCTTTAAATGTCTCCTGTAAACAAACGCTGACTGGGATCGACATGCGGAATACCAGACCCATGCTGCCAGTCTGTAACGGGTTCACAAACTATAATAACTGAGGTTTCCCGACACGTCACGGAAGAGCAGATGTTAAACAGAGCAAATAATTGTGAATGAGAGATTTCAGTTTCAGTCAGCTAAAACGATTCATTTTTTATTTATTTTTTGCTGGAAAAAACAACAACAATGTTGAGCAGATAAATATTTTTTATAGGTTTTTATTTAATTGAAAAAATGTTTTTGTAAAAGTGTGTGATTTATTAAAATCCTATATATATACAGTATATATATATATATATATATAAGTAAGGAATAATTGACGACAGGCCGTTGAATTATTAGAAAAATAATGCACACCCGAGGTGGTAATGCGGTCACGACGCGAAGTGGAGTTACACCTCGGTGTGCATTATTTTTCTAATAATTCAACGGCCTGAAGTCAATTGTTCCGCTTATACTACAGTTACCACACCTCGAAACATTGTTCAAATTATGTATTTCAAGACGTTTGTAAAGTTTTTTACGCTTTTAAAAAACTTTTACGGTTTTAAAATTAAAACGCTCTTGTATGTAGGACTAATTTCCTGCGCATCTAATCCCATGCCTCCGTTGCTAATTCCAAAACGTCATTTTCGAGTTAGTAACGGAGGTTTGAGCCTCTGATAGCAGAGAAGCAGACTAATGCTGGACACACTCAACGACTGGCTGAAACACTCTGACTGTGTCCATCGACTGCAGCAGATGTTAAACCCAGACTGTGATCACAGACTGAACACGCGTTTGGGCATGATCAATCATAATACATTACATTCATAACTGGCCTTACAGTATAAGTGTGTCCCCGGCTTTATGCAGTTATTAATGCAGTTATTAGAGAGAGAGAGAGCGAGAGCGAGAGAAGCATATGTGCGTCAATATTATAATTTATTTATTAATTCAATTCGTTTTAATTAGTTCGTTTATGGTTTTTTTCTTCTAATATTGACAGTAGACTAGCCTAATAAATGAAACACAACGTCCTTTTAACAACTATAGGCCTATCAATAATTATTTATTTGTTATAGCCTATTATCTGCAATAATTACGAAAACCTGTGCAGCAGGACTATCAATTTATTTATAGGCCTATTCAGTTTAATTATCTATTGATTATAGGTATAACTAAATACCGGTACTTTATTTATTAAAATTAAACTTCATGTTTCCAATGATTGTGAAGTTAGACATCGAAAAAGGCAGATTAAGCGCATGTGGCTACATGTTTTTCTTGTTATGAATTGTATCCTATTTTCCGTTATTACAGTTGACTGCGCGCAGTGATATGGAACTGTAATGCGGTCAAGACCTGCTGGAACTACTTTAGCCGTGCGTTTCCCTGAAAATAATTGCACACCTTAGAACGTTCTCAACCAATCAGAATCAAGCATTCAACAGCCCTGTAGTATAAATATATTTATATATCTATACATTTAATATGTTATATAATATTTAATATATTTTTATAAATAATATATACAATTTTGTTTTGATAAAAAATAAAATAAAATCAGAAACTTGTATGTGTGTGTGTGTGTGTGTGTATATATATATATACATACAGTATATTTGAACAATTTACGTGTTTTATTTTTTCCAGTTGCTTTCACTTTTATAGAAATTTGGTTTTAATTACTGTTATATTTTGTTTTGATAATAAATAATTCATGATATAATAAAATATAATCTGTCTATTATTTCTTTGATCTATCAATCAATCAGATGAGAAAAAAAACTTAAATATTATTAATGAATCATTTTTAATAAGGAAACATTTTTGGATTTTTTTAATTAATAATTATATATTTAAATATATATTTGTTGTCGATTAGTTTCATTATTGATTAGTTGTTGCAGCTCTGTAATATTCTATAAAACTGTTTAAAATCAATAAAAATCTGTTATATATCCATCCATCCATTTTCATAATGATATACATTTTGCCGTACATCAGACGGTCTGTGATTGGTCGGTGGGTGTGTCATCAGAGGCTGAATTTGCATATCGCATGCGTTCCTCAGACGGTGACTGGTTGTCGTGTTGCCATGGTGATGATGCAGTACAGCGTGATGGCCAACAACTGCTGGCTGCTGGTGGAGGGCTTGTATCTGCACAGTCTCCTGGTCATCACCGTCTTCTCCGAGAGGAACTACTTCTACATTTACCTCTGCATCGGCTGGGGTGTGTGAGCCGTCGGTTACAGCCGTCTCCAAACTCTCCTTTGAGTGTTTCTGACGCTACGCTGACTTTGAAGGGGTTTATTGAAGATAAGCCTGCATGAAGAGCGTGTCTGAATATGAATTAGCTGACGAGGCTTTTGATTGGCTGACTGACTGTGTGTGTCTTGTGTTGCAGGTGCGCCGCTCATGTTTGTGCTGCCGTGGATGACAGTCAAATACCTGTATGAGAATGAAGAGTACGTGTCTTTCACTTCTGACTGCAAAAAGAGTTTGGACACTTAAAACTGTCTTTGCATTAGATAAGATGTCAAACACACTTTTTTCACACATTTTTGCTGCCGTTCTGATGATCTGATGAGTTTTTAAAGGTTATAAAACAGACTTGTTTCTTATCTAAGGCAGTGACTTGCATTAGAAATGTCCAAATATATTTTTGTGCTGCTGTATTTAAACATGCAGATTGTCCTGATTTACATCAATGATGTTTTTTGTTCAAATGTTTTTTCAGTAGATTTCACTATTTTACATTTTTGGTGCATTTAAGGAACCCATATGTTGAAATCTCACTTATGTTTTATGTTACATGAAAGAAGGTATTATAGTTAACTAAAAATTAAACCATAATATAAAAACATTTTCGTTACTTGAGATAAAATGAGCATTAACTGAAATAGAAACGTATTTTATTCAGCTAGTAGCACAAAATTTAACTTTCCTTTCATTTAATTTGATATACTAAATTACAATTAATTGAATTAAAAATGAATAGAAACTATCTAGATATATTGTTAAAAATAAAAAATAATATAATTACTAAAAAAATTAACTAAAACTTAAATGATAAAGCACGATATGAAAATAAAAATTAATTTCTAATGAGATACGAGCGGTTCTCTTCTGAGATCGTGGCGTCACCGGCGTCCGCCATTTTGCAGCGCACCCGATGGTTTTCGGCTAATATCTCCGCGAAAACACCACCAAAAATTATGACACTTATATGGTTCTTTTCAGATATTTGTGTAATAGACGGTATTGTTTATGAGTTCGAGCACGAGCGCTCTTGTAAAAATTGACCGCAATCTGAAACTTCACCGCTAGAGGCCGCTAAAAGTTACATAGAGCCCCTTTAATGTTGTTATATATAACATTATTTTTAACTGAATTATTATCCATCTCAATGTTGTTCTCCAAACAATGTGCCACTCGAGGGCTATAAAAACAGTTATCGTGAGCGTTTCCCTGAAACACATCTGGCGCTGCCGTCCTGCGGGAGCCGTACAGTAGATCCCGATGTCCCGTCAGACGGGGAGTGAGTGTGTGTGGGAGGACATAACCGTCCGGCACACCGAGAGACTGTCAGCTCTTCATGATCTCATCTAACAGCCGTGTTCAGACCCACTCGTACAGCGGCCCATCGCTCTTTAATAATACACACTAATGTGTGTGAACCGGCGGGATCTCATTAGTATGCGTGGCTGTGTGTGTTTAAAGTGCAGTTGGATACACAGTATATACTGATATATATATACAAAGGCAATGTATTGGTAAGTGTTAAAGGGATAGTTTCCTCATGTTGTTCCAACCCCGTAAGACTTTCGTCCATCTTCGGAACAAATTAAGATATTTTTTATTAAATCTGAGAGCTGGATCACTCCTCCATAGACTTATAAGGGACTGAAACTTGCCAGAAATGTTATTAATGAAATCCTTAAAATACTCAGTGGCTCAATCTTAAAGGTGGGGTATGTGATTCTCTTTTTTGTCCATTTTTTCTAAATCACTTGAAATCCTATTCCTAACCCACTTACAGCCACTGAGTTAGAAGCACTGAAATGAAAATTAAGCAATTTAATCATCTGTGGAACGGGCAGGACTCGAAAAACTCCAGCCAATCATTTCCAAGACCACCTAGAAGCATTGGACAGTAAGTCTGTCAATCAAACGGTCGTAACATACCCTCGCGCGGGTGCCGTGACCCCTTCGTGCGCATACTCACATTGCTATGAATCCTGCTTTGAAATAGAAGACCGCTGTACAGACGCCAGGGCTGAGTCTCGCGCATCTGAGCTTTCGCTCGGTCATGATTGCGCGTCCATGTTCTTCGAATGGGTGGACTCAGGGCCAGTGTTGGAGGAAAGAAGGTAGAACCATTTGAGTTGTGTATTTTCTAAATCTGCCGGCCGTTTTGGAAATCACATACCCCACCTTTAAGTTTATCAAGCGATGAGAATACTTTTTGTGTGCAAAAAAACAAACAAAATTAACGACTTTACAACACAGAAGCACTGCACAATTACACTACGTGAACTCTCTCGAGGCCCACAAAGAAGGAAATTAATACTTGAATAAAGTCGTTATTTTTGTTAGTTTTATGCGCTCAAAATGTATTCCTGTCGCTTAATAAACTTAAGATTGAGCCACTGTAGTCACTTGGACTATTTTAAGGATTTCTTTAATATCTTTTCTGGCAAGTTTCAGTCCCTTAGAGGCCTATGGAGGAGTGATCCAGCTCTCAGATTTAATCAAAAATATCTTAATTCGTGTTCCGAAGATGAACGAAGGTTTTATTTTGGAGTGAACTATCCCTTTAACACTAGTGTTAACAGTGTCTCATGCCGCCTGATTCTGGATCAGTGTGAGTGTTTGACCTGTGACTTTAGCCACGCCCCTTTCCTTCTGAACCAATCAGCTGCCAGTTATGATCATCAGCAGCTGATGTCACTGTAACTCACACTTCTCTCTCTCATGACTTCTGTATTTGGTCCCTCTTTCTCTTTTCCTCTGGTAAAACATCTCTTATAACTCCCCCTCTTTTATTTGCCGTTCTGTTTATTGTTTTGAGTTTAATTTGATTCATCAGCGGATGATGTGCTGACACTACATATTTCATAAGCCACAGTTCAGTTTTCTATAGGTTTATTTTCTTTCATGGTTTTCTTCTTTGTTGTGCGCTATTGCAGCTCAGGGCCACGTTTATGAATAAAGACTATTCTGTGCTTAAAACAAGTTAATTAGTAGATGAATTATTGCGAGTACTTTTATAAAATAAAATTTCTGCTTTTATATCACCCAAATAATTATCCCCAGTTCAAGTTTAAGTTTATTTATAAAAGCACATTTGAAAATTACAACAAAAAAACTAAATGCAAAAGAAAAATGGACAAATAACAGTTTAAAGGAGCCATTGTAAGTGCCTCTTTTCTTTGAGAAAAAAGGGTTTCAGTTTTCATTTTAAATCAGGTCTGGATTTCTAAATTAATTTGGATTTGTCCACGGTCTGATAAATGAGTCCCGCTGGGGTATTAAAAACTCACACTGGTTCCAGTTCAGACTCGTCTAGAGGATTAAAACAATTTGTGTGTATTTATAAGTTTGTGAAAGACAAAAACGTACCAAATAAATACCTATGACAGCTAATGAGCTCACCCTGTTTGAACAGATGCACTCATGTTCACTGGTGGATGAGTGCGATTTATTAGAAATAGTTATTAAATGAGGGAAAAAACGCCTCTGTTCAAACAACAATGAACCAGATCGTTGGCATAGAAACACCTAATTAAAGACACCTGCTACTCTTACTCAAAAATGTAATCAGTGCTCAGATAGAAACACACACACACACACACCCACCTTAAAGTCAATATGACATCTAAACTCACTCCGTTTACTAGTTTCTGGACTTATGACACTTGGTCTGCCTCTCAAACGACCATCACTTCCCGGTGGATAAGATAAAGAACCTCAGATTTCTGTTGTTTCTTATTAAATATGCACTTTCATTCTTAAATATGTCACTTCAGTCTTAGAAGAAAAGCTTCTATATGGAATCTTAAAGTGTTCCGTCAGGCGCTTCATATTTAGAACCTTTCAGCGGTTCCATCATGGGATCATTCTGGATTTAGCTCTAATAAATACTTTTTAATTTAAATGCATGTTATTAATTAAACAGCTTGCAAACTGAAAAAAATCTGTTAAGAATGAACGTATTCTGCAATAATGTAACATTTCCCCTTGAATAGAAAATTTTTAGCTTAATAAATCGTTCTTTAAAATTAAGCCAAGAACCTTAGAGTTCTATATAGAACATTCATTAATAGACAGAACTGTAACTTACGTGATAAATCTCTTGAAAATAGCATTTCATGCAAATGCAAACTTCCCTTTCTGGTGACATCAGTTTTATGAAAAATGTATCAGCATTGTTATGAATGATAATTTTTCCATGTTTAAATCGATGGATTGAGATGTTTTGTCATATGCAGATGCTGGGAAAGGAATATCAACATGGGCTACTGGTGGATCATCCGTTCTCCCATTCTGTTTGCGTATCTGGTAAGAGACCAAGACTTACATGTGATCTTAGAAATGAAAAGAACTGCAGATTCGCATGACAACGAACCCATCCGTCATGTGTCTATGCAGAAGATCTGCTCTGTGTGTTTGTGTTGCATATGTATGTGCTGGAGTATTGAGATTCAGGCAGTCTCTAATATTAATCTGCATGCAGACACACACACACACACACACACACAATCTCTTGCTGATATTATCCGAGTGCTGTTTCATCGAGCGCCTCGGGCTCAGGAACACTTCATGAACTCGGCGTGTCACTGAGCGTTTGTTCGGCGCGCTCATCAACACATATAAAAATGCTCCGGGGGCTTTACCAAGTAATGAAGACCATCACAACAGAAATGTTGGTTCTACACAACCTAAATTATTTATTTCACGAGTCCCGTTTGTACTGCAGCAGTGCCATGTTTTGATTTAATAAAAAAGTACTTCAAAAAACAGCAGGCATTAGCAGAAACAGGTTATGAAATCTTTTTTTAATGCGCTATGTGGATTTAATGATGTCGGTATATGACGTACGGCAGCGACTATAGAGCTCGACACTGACTGTTGCTATTGCACTTTCTGTTTTCAGCTTCTGAAAAGTAGTTGCAAAAGGATATATAAACATAATATTCCTTATGTTTGATGCAGAATTAAGCACATTGTGTTTTTTATATCTTCTGTCATCATTTTGATTTTGTTTTGGTGGGTTTGAGTCGTAATTATGGATTAATGCTTGTTATTGTTACTTTAAAATAAAAAAAATATATATATTTAAAGTGCCCCTTTTATGATTTTCAGATAGCATATTTCATGTAGTGTGTAATAAAGCTGTTTTGAATGTAAAAACTCTGCAGAGTTTCAAAGATCACAGTTCAGATAAATAAATTATTGTCTTTAAAAGAAAGGCAATTCTGAACTGCTTGAAACAAGTCATAAGAGCAGAGTAGACCAATCACAACAGACTGAGCTGTCTGACCAATAAGAGCATTTTACATTTACATTTATTCATTTAGCTGACGCTTTTATCCAAAGCGACAATTGCTATACATGTCAGAGGTTGCACGCCTCTGGAGCAACTAGGGATTAAAGGAGAACTCCGGGCAATTTTTAAGTTAATCTTGATCGTTATATCTTTATGAGTACTGTTTATAGGAAAAAAAACGAACCGGATTGGTGCTTGCGACGCGGAGCTGCGACCGCGAATGCCCAGAGCTCCACTCAGCTAAAACGGCAGCTCTGGGGGCATAACATAAAGAGCGTTTTTGTGCCTCTTAACAGACACAAAATGCAATTAAAATGTCTGTCCAACATGAACAGGGGCCTTACCTGTGAACAAGATGCGTTTAGCAACTTAGCCATGGTTTAAATAGTGTTTTAGACAGCAAGCTGTAGTCTCGCGCTGAAGTCTCGCTCCTCCCACCTGGACTCGCGCTGAAGTCCCGTGATCTCAGTTGTAGCCGGGAAAGGTCAATAGTGTCCAGGTGGGAGGAGCGAGACTTCAGCGCGAGACTACAGCTTGCTGTCTAAAACACTATTTAGGTGAATTTAAACCATGGCTAAGTTGCTAAACGCATCTTGTTCACAGGTAAGGCCCCTGTTCATGTTGCACAGACATTTTAATTGCATTTTGTGTCTGTTAAGAGGCACAAAATCGCTCTTTATGTAGATGCCCCCAGAGCTGCCGTTATAGCTGAGTGGGAGCTCTGGGCATTCGCTGTCGCAGCTCCGCGTCGCAAGCACCAATCCGGTTCGTTTTTTTTTCTATAGACAGTACTCACAAAGATCTAACGATCAAGATTAACTTAAAAATTGCCCGGAGTTCTCCTTTAAGTGTCTTGATCGGGGACACATTGGTGTCTCACAGTGGATTCGAACCCGGGTCTTATCCACTGCGCCATCACCACCAGAGCAGAGTAGACCAATCACAACAGACTGAACCATCTGACCAATCAGAGCAGAGTAGACCAATCACAACAGACTGAACCATCTGACCAATCAGAGCAGAGTAGACCAATCACAACAGACTGAACCATCTGACCAATCAGAGCAGAGTAGACCAATCACAACAGACTGAACCATCTGACCAATCAGAGCAGAGTAGACCAATCACAACAGACTGGGCCATCTGACCAATCAGAGCAGAGTAGACCAATCACAACAGACTGAACCATCTGACCAATCAGAGCAGAGTAGACCAATCACAACAGACTGAACCATCTGACCAATCAGAGCAGAGTAGACCAATCACAACAGACTGAACCATCTGACCAATCAGAGCAGAGTAGACCAATCACAACAGACTGGGCCATCTGACCAATCAGAGCAGAGTAGACCAATCACAACAGACTGAACCATCTGACCAATCAGAGCAGAGTAGACCAATCACAACAGACTGGTTGAATGCATGAAAACCATCTGACACCTTTTCAGAACTAAAATTGCCATAAATTAATTGCATTTTATTTAGAAATAAATGTATGTATTAATAATTTATGTGTTATTTAATAATTTGTATACATTTAACTGCAGTTTGGTTTATAAATCAATTCCAAAAGTGACTAATAAATATGAAGTGTGTTGTAGTCTGTGTGGATGAATCCAGTAATCATCTAAACTCAGTAAGAATCCAATTAGAGACCCTCGTTAGTGTGATGCTGTAACTGTGTTTACACTCGTTTACAGATTAGTGTGTGTCACTGTGACTCTCTTCAGAAATCACACACAACCAAAGCTATGATTTTTACTACAGTCAAATCAGCCTGTTTTCATAAACATACATGAAATGGGTTTTACTTTTTAGATGGCTGTATTATGAGGATAGGCTTCGGACATACAGATATGTGTGCTGAAGACCACACCTTATATATTAATGGATCACATTGATGTATATGTGGAGGGTGTGATGATGCATTATGTTTTGACATGTTATCATGTACAGTAATGAAGCCGAGATATTGGGGTCTTTTGAATGACGCACATCACATGACATATGATTTTAACCCCTTTCTCTCTTTCTCTCTCTGTTTCTTTCCTTCTGGATTAGATTAATTTCATTATATTCATTCGTATAATAAAGATTCTGATGTCCAAGCTTAAGGCGCATCAGATGAGATACACCGACTATAAGTTCAGGTAAAGAGCGTCGTCTTTATTCCACACAAACACACGTCACGGCCTCCATGAACGTGTGTATCTCTCTCGACCTCCTCAGGCTGGCCAAGTCCACGCTCACACTCATCCCTCTGTTGGGGATCCACGCCATCCTCTTCACCTTCGTCATCGACGAGTCCGTGCCGAAGGAGTCTCTCCTGAGGCTGATCCGCCTCTTCTATGACCTCCTGTTCAGCTCCTTCCAGGTCAGAGGGCAAAGGTCACACACACACACACACACACACACACACACACACACACACACACACACACACAGATGGGATGGAGGAGTTCATGTGTGTTGTCTGTAACCGTAGGGTTTGCTCGTGGCCATCCTGTACTGCTTTGTCAACAAAGAGGTAAGAAATGTTTCTCTTTTCTCAAAATCATCACTTTAAATCACAGAAAAGCAGCAGTTCTCAACTGGGTATGATTCAGAAACACATTTTTCTTTTAATTTTTGGACTTGATTGTTGACCCAAGACTTTATCATTTTTATAAATGACTTTATAAAAATTTATCATTGAGGTACTATTATTGTTTTATTTATATTATGGGTTAGTTTTTATATTTATATTTTCATTATCATTTTCATTTTGGTTAAAGTTAAAGGTTTTGTAATTGAGTAAACCGTTAAATCGGTTAACGCTTATTTAATTTAAAGTAATGAAAATGTGTTAGTTTTATTTAACTATAATAACCCTGCTCAAGAGAGCTACAAAATTGCAACAAATAAATAAAAAGAGCATGCCAGTATGAAAAAGTATTACATTATTCGGTGGAATATGAAATTTGACCATTTTAGAAAATATATGCATCATATCCAACTAGCCAGTCACGACTGTTTCCCGAAACCATATTGTCGCAAAGTGGACGTTCAACCACGTTGGTTAATGATGTCACGCATGTGGTGGAGTAATAACTTATTTTAACGAATCTGTTTGAGACCGAATTAATGCTAGACATTTTCCTATAAATTACAGACATGGCGTCTATTTAAAATTTTCAGTTATTTTGCTTTATTTCCAGATTCAATCATAAGCTTGATCTTACGCACTAGAGCACGTTCACACATGCGCAATTTACAAAAAATGTGTTTTAAATCTCTTGACAAACTAAATGACATTTGTATGTATTCTAAATAAAAGATATAGATTATTCTGAATGTCAGCTCGCTTATTTGGCTCAAGATAAGGATTTATTGAGTCTAAATGTCATGAAAACAAGAAACTCTGCTTCTAACTACAACTCGAGAGCCGTCGTTTAAACCACTCAACTTACGCGAATGTTCGTTGGTTTTCGGGAAACCGACTCGTTGAACTGCTGATAACGACTGACCATATTTGGCTAACGATGCTTTCGGGAAACGCACCCCAGAATGGTCCTTGGACTCAGGCTGTTTCTCCCGCTCTCCAGGTCCAGAGCGAGATGCTGAAGAAGTGGAAGAGGTGGAAACTGGGCAAGGACATCGAGGAAGAGTACCGCCACACCCACAGCCAGACGCCCCACGCCAAAAGTGTCAGCATGGCCCCGGCGATGGCCCACGACTGCCCCGACACCCCTGAGGCGGCGAGCACGGCCTCGGCGGAGTCCCAGCGTCTGGTGTCGTGTCTCCAGAACGGGGGGAGCCGGAGCAGGGGCCGAGCGAGACTGCAGATCTCCTCCGAGCCACAGGGGGGCGCCAGTAACTGCAGCTCTCTGACCGAAGACATCTGTCTGGAGGAGCGTCCCCTCAACGGCGAGCGCTCAGCAGGGGTGGCGGAGACTAACGTTTGAGGAACGGGATGCTGACGGAAGTTTTAACACTAATGGATCGATGGAAAAGATGGTACATTCCAGATACAGACGTAACATTAAACAGCGGCTTCTATCATGAGAAATGATGGAGCTGTGGATCCTTCAATAACAAGCCGAAACTGTCTCCTGAGTTGGTAAATGACTAAACAGTAGGGCTGTCAAAATGGATGAAAAGCTAAATTCGAATTTATTTAAATATTAGCAAAATTCTAATTATATTCCAATTCTAAAGACATTTCTTAATGTTTGAGGAAAAGTACTGTGTTGAGTCCTATGGCCACAAGAGGGCGCAATAGGCAAATATGAACCAAATCAAGCATTGCGTCTTTCATTGAAATGAAATGACATTCACTTTTTAAAGTGCATTCGCTTTTAAAACAATTGTTCTTAAATAAAATATAATGTCCTTAATGTGCTGCAAGGAAAATTAAGTAACAAAAGTGCAGAAATCTGTGTAAAAAAAAAAAAAAGTGCTGTCAGAAAAAAGTGCATCAGTAACCTGAGAAAACACGCTTCAACACACAGTGTAATGAACTACAAGAACACAAAATAGCAAACTGCCATTCAGACACAATCCACTTCTACTCACTACATCTACATATTGTTGGTCAAAAACACCAGACGCTTAACTTGATCTGAGCGAGTGTCGAGCGCTCTTGTTGACTGTGTTTTCAGATGATGAAAACACACGCTCAGCTCTAACCGATGTGCTGGTATGGTCAAGTATGTCGTTGCACGATTTTTGTCACCAAATGAGTGTTTTCGTCAGCAGGAAGTCTTTTCCCGCCATTTTCCAAATTAACAGCGCCTGGATAAGCTAACAAAAACAAACCGCGTGAGCTACGTCATCGCCATGTCTCGCCCGCCTCTCGACACACCAACAATGTGCTCTTTTTTCTTTTTTATTCAACCAATATTTTAAATTAAAAATTTTCTTTGACAGCCCTACTAAACAGTATTAATTATTGGTGCTTTCTAAACTTATTCATTAGGGTTATGGGTTATTTCTCTTTTGACTGAGCAACCGCCTAGAAACCACCCAACATGGTATTGGAAATACCAATGACATTATGTATTCAGCAGACGCTTTCATCCAAAGTGACTTACAATAGAGTCAGTATACAATGCCATTTTCATTGGATTAGCTGGATTAGGAAACAAACTAGAGCTAAAGAAATAAAACGACTGCTTGTTGAAGGATGCGCTGGTTTCTGCGCTTCAGCGGTTTACTCCACCGGAGAGGATCTGAGAGGGAGAAGGGTCTGGAAAACTGCTTCGTTCCTCGTTATGAAGGAACAACAAGGCACTTCTCATTCAGTGCCAATGAAAACACTTATTTACCCTCTCAGGAGATTTCATTGGGTCGTCCTTTAAGAAACGCTCACACTGACAGAGATGAGCTGCGGCCCGTCCTGAACTCAGTTCTGTTTCACTAACCACGGACTGAAGACGGTGACACCTGTCGATCTGAGATCCTCATTGGCTCTGCGTCAGGTGACACCTGTCGATCTGAGATCCTCATTGGCTCTGCGTCAGTAGACCTGAGTCTGGTGTTTCACATGGGCTGTGCGCTTGGCATCGTGACCAGATGCTTTAATCACAGTGTCAAATCCAAGCATTGAAGCGTACAGTGTAAAGCTACTGTGTTTACATGCTATACGTCTATCCACACACTTCACTGAAGTGCCATTCTTACACACTACCCACAATTCATTGGGGTGAAAAAAAAAGCAGCTCAATTGAGAGCTCGGGAATGTCCTGTAGGCTTCTGGGATTATTTACTTACGAAAAAAATCTGTATTTAAGTGAAGACAGGATATTTGAACTGAAGACTGAAACACTCTCCCTGTTCATGATGCGTTATTTACTCAAGCGATAAGGTACTAGAGGCGGTTAATTATGAAAATAAATATTTATGAAAATGCATCACTTAAAATCACATGATCTAAAGCATGCAGCATTTCTTATATGATTTTGCTTCAGAAACCCAGTTTTAGATCAGATTGGTGATCCAAGAACGTTATTTTAGTACTTAACTGAGTAACTATTATACATTTTATTAAGATTTTGAATTAGCGGTAAAACTTTACAATAAGGTTTCATTTATTACATTGGCTAACATGAACTAAAAATGAACAACACTTCTACAGCATTTATTAATCTTAATGTACATTTACTAATAGATTTTTTTAATCAATAGTTGTATATTAGTAAATGCATTGTGAACTAACATGAACAAATAATTAACAACCATATTTTGATTAACTAACTAACAATAACAAAGATGAATGAATGTTGTAAAAAAAAAAATTATTATTATTTAATATATTAACTAATGTTATTAAACGAGACCTTATTGTATTGTTACTGATTTTTTTTTATTTTATTTTTTTATTTCAATTAACATTTTGTTGTTTTTTGCCATTTTTATTTGTTTATTTAATTTTAGGTTTTTAGTAAAGCTAAACTAAATGAAAATGAGAAATTACACCTTGACAGCTGCAGCTTATATAAAGTATATAAGTATATATTGTTATAAAGCGGCATGCAGTGTATTCACAATAAAAACCTCAAGTGATGAAGGCTTTTATAATACAAATAGTTTAGTGTCAAATGCCATCCTTCTGCTTGAAGATTTACATAACGCAACACAACGTTGCTGTGCACCAAAAATAATCAGAAATGAACAGAAATGAGCCGGTGTTTCGTGTTGTACATAACGCTGTATTGACCAATCTGAAGCCAAACCTTTAAAGATGTTAAAGATGCTGCTTACATTTTTTGTGTTTATAAGATTCACATTTAAAAGATGAGATTGATTTAGTTAAATCTCAAATGACTCTGTATCTAAAGCTCCATGTGTGAATAATGAATCATAAACACGGAGCTTCGTGTGCAGTCCTGGACGTCATGTGACCGTGATCTCGCGCATCTGCTTCTTCTGAGTGTTATTTTGTGCTTTGTGGAAAGAATTTGTATGGAAGAGTTGAATTATGGTACATGTGTAAATCACTTTTGTTATTGCCTGTGAGAACAAGAAGTAAAGAGGGAGCAAAAAAAAGACGCAGAAATCGAAAGGAAAGTGAAAATAAAACTCCCCGAGCCTGTTGTGGATCGGTTTGATTTACTGTTTCATATGGAGATCTCTGGGAACTACACACACACACACACACACACACACACATACACACACACACACACACATTTATTACAGTATATAATAAAGGCCTGCTGAAGTGAGGGATGTACCTCTTCTTCCCCCTTCATTAATTCTGTTCTCAGGTCATTTGCTGAAGCTCTCTCTCTCTCTCTCTCTCTCTCTCTCTCTCTCTCTCTCTCTCTCTCTTTATGATGCAGTAATCTCTGTTAATGAGGCACAGTTAATGAGCATATGGTCTGATCAACACCTGATCAAACATCACAGAGCCGACTTCACATTCACACACGTTTCACCGGCTGCCGGTGTAATTTCTTTTACGGCCCTGATTTACAGCTGAATGGATCATTTGACTGTGAATGACTGAGATTGTAACTGTGTGTCATTTACAAAAGATTCTGATATATATTCCCTCGTGAATCTCAGATCCTTCAGTTCATTTACTGCGGTATTACTGCCGTGCTCACACACATGATTTTACAATGGAAGCTAAACTGTGCAGTTTAACAGCATTTCTGTAGTCAAGCAAACAAGTTTAGCTTTGAAACATTTGAAATGCTCCTTAAAAAGTGATTGTGTAACATCCAACTTAAAGGAATAGTTCACTTCACAATTAAAATGTCCTGATAATTTACTCACCCTCATGTCACCCAAGATGTTCAAGTCTTTCATTCTTCAGTTGAAAAGAAATTAAGGTTTTTGAGGAAAATATTCCAGGATTTTTCTCCATATTTTTGCAGTTTCAGCGCAGCTTCCCCACTTACACAGAACGTTTAGGGAACGTTAGTTTATGGTTCTCTAAAGGTTAGTTTGAATAAAACCAAAAACTAACGTTTAGGGAACGTTCCTTCAGGGTTATAACGTTCCCTGAACGTTAAGAAAACTTTACATGGGAACCAAAACCTAAACAAACAAAAACATTAAGGCAACGTTCCCGTAACCAAAAACTAACTTTCCCAGAACGTTCTGGAAACCATAAATTGTCTGGGTTCAAAGGCTCTACGATCCCAGCCGAGGAATGTCTGATCAAGCCAAACCATCGGCCATTAGCCATTTTATAAAAAGATTAACATTTATATCCGTTTTAACAACAAATAGACTACCTCATGAATATCTTGGATGTCATGGGAGTGAGTAAATTATAACTATTCCTGATAATTTACTCTTGATCAACCATCAAGATTATTTATATTATCATATCATTCATCTTGAATTTTGCATGATTACAATGCTGATTTCTCTAGAGTCGTTAATGTCATCATATCCTCAAATTAGACTGTAAATAAAGAACTATGTGAACACAACAGATATCATGATCAAAACTTACAAACAACCTGCAGATCCAAATCTGACTAAACGATTTAGGGCCATTTGAGCCTACATGAATGAACTGAAGGGTTCTGCCTTGAATAAATTAATATACGAGTACTTTTGAGAAATCTATTTAAGCGATGAAGACCCTGGACTAATAAAAAAGGCTTTATCTTACAGTGAGCTGGTGACTTCATGGGTGAGTCACATGACCAGCCGAATAAATTAACCGGGATAATACTCGAGTCTCGATTCATCAGTAACTCTTCAGTTATTGGACACTGTGACTGCATCCAAAAAACTGTATATGACAAGAGAAGTATGTCTGAATTAACAGTAGGCCTACTCATACATACAGTAGGCAAACAGTACCTGAATGGCTTGTGAATGGAAGGGAACTGACGCGGGTAGGTCACATGATAATGCCAACATGGTGAACAAGGGCCCTGTCCCAAATGGAACCCTCGCGAGCACCCTTCTGAAATCTAAAAATGACAAATGGGACACACTGCGGTCTCACGGACTTGACGGACACGCGCACGCGGCAGCCATTGTAAGTCCACAAGACCGAAAGTGCACATGAAGTGTGCCATTTGGGATTGGGCCACAGTGTGTCCAGATTACATTCATTGGCCCAGTCCCAAATGGCACACTCCGGACTTGTGGACTTCCTCAGAGTCCACACTTCAGTGACGTCATGTAGTGCAGACCTATAGGGCCCTTAGCAGTTAGCACGAGTCCATGAGGGCGCATTGAGAGGTATTTTTGGGACAGACTCGATCGTCACGTCAGAAACAGGAAGAAGGTCTGGTTATTATTGTTGTTTTTACAATGAGTTTAAAAAAAATTTATAGGCTTCAATATTCATACTACGTTTATATGACTCAGTAAACCATGACATTCGGTTCTATTTATGTAATGAATCATAATGCGATCGTATTATTTAACACGCTATTATTATTGGCGCTTTTCCACTGCATGGTACGGTACGGTTCGGTTCGGTACGGCACGCTTTGGCGCTTTTCCACTGCATGGTACGGTACGGTACGGCTCGCTTCGGCTCGCTTTAAATGGTACCTGGTCTGTTGAGGTTCCAAGCGTACCGTACCGGTACTAAAATGTGACGTGCAAACACTGCAGATCACTGATTGGTCAGACAGAATCGTCACTACCAGCGTCATTGTATTTGCGACACGAGACGAGACACTAAACCCGCTAGATTTAAATAGCCAGTAGACAACAGCCAACGCTGTAGCGTCTGTTTTTAAAGTACTTGCTTGAAAAAAGAAGATGAAAACTTTGCAATGGCTGAAGCGTGGTCAGCGAGGTGCAGATGTTCCTCTCGTTGGTTGCAGAGGAGTCGCGCAACTATAACGATCAGTCCCACCCACTTGAAGCGGTACTAACTGCAGTGGAAAAGCAACCGAGCTAAAGCGAACCGAACCGTGCCGTACCGAGTCGAGTCGTACCACGCAGTGGAAAAGCAAAGCGAGCCGAACCGTTCCGCGCCGAGTCGAACCGTACCGAGCCGAACCGAACCGTACCATGCAGTGGAAAAGCGCCATATGTTTGAGATATCAACCACTGGTCGATAGTGTTTAAATAAACTGTAAGTAACAACTGGTAAAATGTCTCTTCTCAGCCATGTTTACAGTCCGTGCGCGAAATCTCCTCCCATCCGTTTTCTAATTGGCATTTCACAAGGGTTCCTGGGTAGTTAAAGTGCGTGGAGCCTGCATCTATGAAGGGTACAAAGGGGGCGCTGCTGAGCACACATCAGAGCGGTAAAATGCTAAATAGGACGGCCTATGGACTCGGCGAGCACGCGCAATTTAAGTCCACGAGACCGAAAGTCCGCTAGTACACACTGCTGGTATCACCTTTTTATAGGCAAAAAAATTTGTTTGGACATAGCAGTGTAAACAACAATATGACCTCATATATCGAGCTAAGTATGTGTGACAGAAATATCTGAGATTATGTTTTAAATCTCCATTTGCCGACTGATATTGTCCAGTTCGTCCTACTCCAACCGACTCCCATTCCCTCGTGTTCCCTCTATCTGTCAGTGTTTATGCTGCGTTTAATTGATGACAAACAGTTTGTTTGGCCTGTGGCTCCACATAATCTAGCAAACGTGTGTGATAATGCTTCTTGTGTGTTTATAATCGAAGTGTTCATGTGAATATTAACGCGGTCACGCGCGCCTGCGGTGTCAACGGAAGTCACGGGGATTCATGTAAGTTGTTTATTTACTTTAAGTCTGATTTTTTAATTGAAAGTATCCGTCTTCATGTATCTCGTCTGCTCGGTGAATGAACTGAAGGACTGTTTGTTCTAAACTGTACACTGAGATAACACCCTATGAAATGGACCTCGTAAATCACTAAAAAGCGATAAGCAGTGATATATACGTGTGGATTAGCAAGCATGCCAAGTTACAACAAAAAGGATAGCAATGCATTACTAATATTTTTATAATTAATTTTACATTCATGCAAAATAATATAGTAAAACAATGTAGCTTATGTAGGCGTCTGTCTGCTTTCTGATAAGCTTTTAGCTCTCGTTTGCTCTCTCCGTAGTGTAACTTAATGACTGTGATTTAAAGTCATCCACTGTGTCCCTGTTCTCATCACACACTTCACCAACTCACTCATAGAAAGGCAGAAAGTGCTAGAAACGGATGAGAAAGAGAAGACATGCATGGAAATGCTTCTCGAAAAATACAGGTCATAGAATTTTTTTGTTTTGTTTGTTAGACTATGGCTGACTGTCAATGGAGAAAGATGATTTTTAGTCCATCTAGATTAATATTTTCAGTTTTACTGGCACGACAAAAACTCAAAATGGCAAAGCATAAAAGCAAGTGAACAAGAAGAAATGGTAAAAAATAAATAAATAAATAAATAAATAAAATGGTACAAAATGTGCACATTTAAGTATTAAAATTATATTGACAAAAAAAGCAATTAGTAATTTGCCATTTTATGGACCAGTTTATAATCGTTTTCATTATTATCATTCAAGCTTTTTTAGCCCCTTTTTATGTTTTAACAGAAGAAATGTTGGATTTGATTTGACATGAACGTTAAGTGATGACATTTCTTTGTGTGAATCAGTTTCTATCAATCAAAAAACCACTGGCTAAACTGACCAAGTAAATGTACAGCTGTATGATTTAGTCATTTGTATGCATATGTTCAGTGACCTCTAGAGTTGCTCACTGTCACCATAAAAAACACCTAATACCAGAACGTGTATGGGTGGGACAAGACCCACCCACTTTTTAAGACCAATGATATTGGACCCACTCACTTTTACATTCAGCGCATATGTCTGTTCGCTTTTCAGAGCGCCGTCAGTCAAATCCATTCAACTTGAGGAATGCCCTAATGAATTATAGGCCTACTCCATTTCCACGGAAATCGCTATAGCGTACATGTATTCATTCAAACGTTTCGTTCAAACGCCATAGAGAAATGCACATTTCATACGGATTACATGCAGAGAGCAGTCTATAGACCTTATTCAGACCAGCGCCATGACAGGTATGAAAGTGAGGCTGTGAGGGATAGACTTACTGTGTTTTCAATTAGCCTGGGAAAACCCAGACAACTTCCGGCAAATTTAGATTTGCTCTGAAAGCTAGTCTGGCAAAGAGCTCATTCAAGCCCATATCCAGTCCGCAGAAATCGCGGCACCAATCAGAAACGTTGGGGCGGCTTTACACGATGACGACACAACAAAGCCCACACAACAAAGATGGATGCCGCATTGGAACATCACTCGTTCGAATCAGCTATCGCGTCTGTTTAAAGCGATTTAAAAATGTCCTTTTCGTTAAAACCCGAGCAAAGAACAACACTTAAAGCCTTCATGTCTAAAAAAGATGTTATCGCTGTCTTACCGACTGGATTCGGCAAAAGTCTGATATACCAGTGTGGCGAGCAGGACGATCGAGGCCGAGGGACGTGAGAGAACGGCGTGAGTGAGGCCTGTCTCAATCTCACGGAGGAGCGGAAGCATAAAAGGAGGAGCGACGACGCTGAAGATCGAGAGAGGACAGGCCTGAATTTTATTTGATGTTTTGTTTTATTATGTGTGGTGGCAGTCCACCGTGAGGGACTTTGTATTTGTTTTATTTTGTCATTAAAATGTTTGAATGTTTTCGCCGGTTTCCGCCTCCTCCTTCCCAGAACAACGAGCCCCGTTGGTCAATACTAAACGAATGGGTGGGTCTTAGCGAGAGCCCTCTGCATACGTCATCTCCTTCATCGCTCTGATTGGTTTTTAGGTCTATCCAATTGCGCCAAGAGGGACGTCCGTTGGTGACGCCCCTTTGGAAATTATTTGTCTATGGAGCTTTGCCAGACCCTAACTCAGTGTAAAACTGAGAAGGGTCTGGTTTTAACCAGGCTAGTTTTCAATGGGATCCGCTGTAAAAAGCTGTATAAAGCTCCTAGATCACTTATAATTTTAAACAGATCATATTGTCTGGATTATTTGGTCTACTGGAATTTCTCAGAAACACATTTTTGCATGGTTTCGTCAGCAGAACAATCCACAAACACATTTAATAGCAGTACAACCCACTGAAGAGATGGAGGTCTATCCCTCACAGCCTCGCTTTCATTCCTGTTAAAAATCAAAGATGGCGCTGCTGTGAATAAGGTCTGCTGTGAATAAGGTCTATAGTCTGTTTTCTTTCGTTTTGAATTGTTCTGTTTAAAAGTAGACATGTCTGTGTAACCAATTTGGGTACATATAATAATAATATGCATAAAGGGGCCAGAAGGCCAATTTAGCTCAAAAGGAATTAAATAATCACTTTATACGGCCGAGCAAATGACTCGTTCAGCGTTCATTCGAACGGGCCGTAATGACTCTGCAGCGGATATAAATATCCAAACTATAGTGAAACACTATTTATTAGCAAGGTAACTTAGATCAGAAGTTCAAGACATTAAATCTGTAAGCACATAACACAAGACAATTATCTTTAAAATATAAGCAAGACTTTATTGATTATCCTAGAACATAAAACTAACATCTAACACAAACACACGCACACACACACACACATTCATACGAGTTGCAGAAAGAAAGAGAGTGAGGAAAGAATGAGTTTTAAGAGTGAGATAGTGAAATCCCAAGTTTCTATATGCACTTATAAGACATGACCTGAACGAACCATCAATCATTAATTTAACCCTTCTATCGTTTCTTAGGCAGGTTATTCAATTTTATATCAATGCACCAGTTCAGTTAAGAGTCTGGAGGTACTTGCTTGTCTTCGGTTTGCTTTGCCTTGTGTCGGTGTAAAGGTGTTTTTCGGGTCCGTTGATTGGCTGGCGGTCTACTCGTGCCTGCTAGATCTTGGGCAGCCAATCACGTGGTGTGTTGGCGGATGGATGAAAGTCTTTGAAGTTGGAAGTGCTTTGCAGTCGAAACGTTTAAACGAAACTTTGCAGCAAAACTTAACTTAGAACCAAGACTTTTAACGGAAAAGAAAACAAAGGAAAAGAAAGGAAAGTGAGATGAGTTAGATGGCTTGAATGAAGCTGTTTTAAACCCGGATCTTAATTTGGGTAATTTTCTCTGCTCGTCTACATTGCTCGTCCGACTGTTACTTGTTCATGGCTCTCCCCTAGAGCTCTTCAGTATCTCTCTCCGTATTTTCCTAAGAACTCAGAAGAAGAACTTACAAGAAGAACATCTCTGAAGAAGTCGAAAAAGAACTAGAACCATACTCTTTGTTCGGGTCTAAGATTTTATCTCAAATGTTTGTCCCGCCTCCTGGAGGAATTTGGAATTTGGACAATAAGATACTTATAAGGTTATTTGAGAAGGGGGTATTTTCGTCGTCCCCCCCCCCCCCCCCCCCTTCTTCCTGCTGAAGTCTGTTCATCTCTCCCTGAGCAGTACCATTTCTGAACAGATCTGTCTTGCAAAATTACCAAACGTTGACAATTAAAATATTTTTCTGGTTGCAGACTCTCTGGAGCCTGTGGGTGATTTATGGCTCTGGGTTTGGTGATTTGAGTCTGGAGTGTTCAATTCTGTGTGGCATTATGCTTTAATGAATCACATGGACGATTCAGTTGTGTTTGGGTCCATTCTCGTTGTCGTTACATCTGTGAGAGAGGATTCCTTATATGCGGAGTTTCGGTTCATTTATGAGACGAGCTGCAGTTCACGTGCCGGCGCCTCCGTTTCGTCATTATCGTCTGCTATTTACTTCTTATTTATTAAATCCAGGCAATTGGTTGATGAAACATTGATTAAAATTAAGATACAATTAATACAAAACGAAATTCACTTTAAAGAAAGGTTGTGCTTTCTGTTTGATGTCTGTTTGATCAGCAAACACTGATCACTACACTGGTGACACTCCAAATGACACAATTATCAGCATCTAAACCTCTGTTAATTCTCACTAAGATCTTCTGTAGACGTCTGACAGAAATAGTTAAATCTGTATGTTATGTCTGTGATTAAGTTCAGCACAAGTGTCTGAGACAGAAAGTCTTTCCTTCAGATCTGGTTTCTCTCATGATCCAGAGATGTGTGATTTACAGAAGTGTCTTTTATGTTCATGATTTTTGGACAAACACAAACTGAGTTGCTTTTCAATTACATTGAAATAAACATGAGTTTTAATTTAATGCATCCTGACAGTGTTTATTTGGTCCAGAAACAGTATAAATTGTCTAAATGAGACCATAAATGATGTTGAAAATATGTCCACAATGGCCACATTTGAACTAGTTTAACCTTGTAAGAAGGGTCCATGAACGTCTATATCAGACGTGCAGAACACGTCAACAATAAGACGTCATAAAACGTTACATTCTGGCTCCTCAGGGGACGTCTATTCAACGTCCGACTTTGTGACAAAGACGTTGAAAAGACGTCTTTTGGACAATTAAATTGTTTAGTGGGAAAGTGCGCTCTTGCTCACACGATCAGCATGGTGATCTGGTGTTTTCTCCTAAATAAAAGGGTTTATTTCTTACAAGTGAAGAAATTAGGACAAAAGTATTGTAATTTTCCTATTCTCTTGTGTAATATAAAATACAATGTAATGTAGACTCAGACTATAACTAAGAAGATGTTTGGGCCCTCTTTAGGTACAAGCATGCTTTTTCTTTGTTCAATGTGCACAGTTCAAATTTTTTTTTTACAAATAATAATTCACAGCACCCACTGATCACATTTTTTTTTTATGACGAACGACATTTGCGGAGGCAGTGTGTAAACGTGATTGACACAATTTGAGATCGTAGCCTATTTTATATGTGAGAATTTCGGACTCAGTGTGCAAGATCGAACCTTTAGCGGCAGTAGCCTATTATATAATTATTATGCTCTATCGATCATTAGCCTACATAGTATCATAATCGATTCATGTTATTATGCAATGAGGTTGTTTTCACTTTGTGCCCCCTGAAAAAAATGAATGCCCGTCCGTGAATTTGTGTCTGGTGCCGGGTCTGGGACCCACCCACTTTTTTTTTGCTTCCGACGCCCATGTATTTGACACTTCTTCAAACATTAGTGACACCTTTAAAGCAGAAATGGTTGTTGGACAGGACGTTTTCACAGATGAGCTGTGATCTTTAGAATGACGAGTAGTGTATCTACAGTAAAGCTAAACCTTCACAGGAAGTGGTTTTATTTCACACTGGCCTTCAACAAGAATACAGACTTGAAGTCCAACTTAAAAACTCCCTGCAGACTCACACTACTGTGTTTGTGTATTGTACATTCAACCATGTTATCAGCTTTAAAAGCCAACCAGAGGAATCTGTGAACACTCAAATAAACTCAAACACACTTAAACTGGACAAACTGGACCTTTATATTGATGATGAAGGAACAGCAGAAAGTGCCTGAATCTGATGTGTCTGTTCCTCTCTGATCACTTCAGTCTGATAAAACAACTCAAAAGGAGTTTCACAGACACTCAATATCAGAATAACTGGAAGAATAGGAGACTTTAAACTTCTATATTTTACTGTGATTTCCACCTCAACACTTCAGACCAGCAAATGAGACGCATAATAACAGCCAGAAGAAGGGATAGATCTGACAACAGAATGATCAACTAGATCAACAGAATGTTGGCATAGATCTGCTTGTGATGGACAAGGTGTGCCACACTCTCAGATTACCCGGTTCACCAGATTACCCGGTTAATGTTTATTATAGTAATACTTTTTTTTTTTTTTTTGACAGTTGTACATTTTTCTATTACATGAATTTCCATTTATGGTTTTGTATGTGACGAAATAGCCTTGTATAAAATGAAACTGATATCATGAAAGCAGTTACTAATTACAGTAGCAGAATGTTTAAAAGACAGGAACCTTAATCAAAAATCAATAATAAGAGTGATGATTCCATAAAATAATACAATTAAAAACATGACAATACGGGATGAAACCTATTTCTCACAAACCCCTTTCCTCTTCTCAGAGCATTTGAGATCATTCCAGTTCTGGATGGAGTCTGAAGGCCTCAGTTCAACACAGTCCTCGCCTCCACCTGCATTATTTGGCTCACCTTTATTCCAAAACCTGAATAATAGTGCAAAAAAAAAAAAAAAAAAAAAACCAATAGAGAAGATTTTAGTTTTCTCATAAATAAATAAATCTTCAGGGTGTGGTGTTTGTGGCAGCCTTGTGTTTAAAGTACATCCACGGTGCGTGTTTTATCTCTTACCCTTGTTTCAGTGCTGAATTATCCACCCATTTCATGATCCCTTCAGTCTCAGAGTCAGACAAACCAATCCACACACTCTCCTTGACTGATGAAGATATGAGTCTCTGTGTGAATATAAACAGGAGTAAGTGTGATTCCTCTCATTAACTAACAGACACTCACACAAACTCACCTGCTTCTCTTCAGTGTTGATAATGATCAGATCAGCTCCTCGATCTCTGCAGAACTGTCTGCTCTCAGACCAGCTCTTCAACTCACTGGATGTGAAGAAAAAACCTGGACCACACAGATTTTCATAAATAAACACTTTTTCTAAAACTATATACATATACAGTAAAAAAACAGTTGTTTACAAACCTCGTTTAGAAACTTCTCTCATCAGTTCTTCACTCAAAGACGTGACTCTGGTCTCCAGTTCCAGTTTCTTCTGATTCAAAGCTTCAACACTTCCCTGTATCTGACTTTTCTCAGCACTGAGATCATTGACTCTGGTCTCCAGCTCCAGTTTCTTCTGACTCAAAGAGTTGAAGTTGTTCTTCAGTTGGTCTTTTTCAGTCATTAGATCAGTGTAATTGTCCTGTAAGCTGATGATAGTGTGATTGAACTCTTCAACTGTGTTCTTGTAACTCTTTAACAGGTCTCTCTCTGCTGTGACGGTGATGTACAGTGTGATGAAGACCAGCAGAAGAACACAAATGAGCCCGAGACACACTGTCATCAACACCAAACACCTGCTTCCTCCTGACACATATAGAGACAACACACACACGCACACACACACACACACACACACACACACACATATATCAGTGTAAACTTCTTGCTGAGTTAAATTACCCCTGTAGTCAATAATTGTATCACTTTAAACTAATCTTAGATCACCAAAATTACATATTTTTCCTTTGAAAAAATGAATCATACCTTAAAATAACTTGATGCACCCTTGCTTAATTTAGTGCATGCGAATCATGAATATGTAAATTAGCCCCGCCTCCACTCACTCACACCAGCTCAGATCTCTAGATGTTTGTCTCTGCAGTGCACACCACTTTCAGAGATCCACTTTACTGTAGGAAACGTTGCACAATGTCAAGTGGAAATACTGGTTTAATTCAGCCATATACATTTGAACCAGAAACTGATTCAGAAGAAGTGGAAGAGTAAATTATACAGGCTTGTCTACAAGTCGATGTATCAGAATGGTAATTTGTTTTATGTATCACTCTCTACAGTGTCGGAACACATAACGGCAATTAATATGATAAGCCTTTTGTTTGACTACGTTATCAAACAGCTAATAATGTGTTGCTAATGTTACACAAACCATGTTCCCGTCCACATCTCAATCTGCCTTCTAACAATCATAAGAAACACTTTAAAAAACTCAGAACATCAGTGGAGAAAGGCATATAGTTTATCATGACATTGAAATATATATTATATAGCCTACACAATTCGCCCGCTATATTTCTAAATGTACCCAATTTTCATATTAACAATGTTACGCCTGTGTGTTTACCCCTGCTGGCTCTGCTACACAGAGCAGACGTTGGGCAACAGGTGCATTCAATCCCTAATTAACTCACAATGGGCCGTATTTTAACGCAAGTGTCAAGCGCAAAGCACAAGTAACTTTGTGGGCACTGGGCAGATCTCGGCGCTGTTGCTATTTTCCCGGCGGGATAAATTACTCTTGTGCTCGACACAAATCTAAAAGGGGTTGGTCTGAAGCAGCTTCATTATTCATAGGTGTGGTTTGGGCGTAACGGGAAACAAACCAATAAGAGCTTCATATCACATTCCCTTTAAAGGTGCCCTAGAATGGTTTTTATTTTTATTGTGTAATGTTTTCTGGGTTGCCCTTATAATGTTAGTATGTTTTTTAGATCAAAAATAGTCATAATTTAGAAATAAAAGGCATTTTTAGCCCTGAGCCCAAACGCTCTGTTTGAAGGGGCGTGTCTGTGTGTAACCGCCCTCTGCTGTGATTGGCTGACATGCATATGAAATAGCTACGTATTACATGTGAAACTCTCTCGAATACTTTTACTACAGATATTATACGTTTTTACTATTACAGCTATCAAGATTAACGAATCGTGAGATGTTTTTAAAGTATTTAGATCTATTCCCATCACATAAAATGTTGCCGTGATGAGCACTGAGCAAACAGATGACAGTGTGTTGATCACGAGAATGAAGATCTTATCATTGCAACGCAGTTTCTGCAAATGCTTTCACCAATGCAAACACGATGATGTAAATACAGTATTGAACGATTTTGAGAGAAAGATTACCAGTCTGAAACTTGAACAATTACACATTCAGAAAGTGTTGCTTGGTAGCTCGATCGATCGAGGCCAGCTCTGTATTGGCCCAAGTTGAGGAAACAGTCTCTTCGGTGAAATGTTTGGAAATTTCCAGAGAAAATAAAATGAACCCATTGTTTCTTCAGAGGCTCGGATGAAGGAACTAAATACTTTTGTGTTCATTTGTACATCCAAACACTGATCAACAGCCATGCTTCGTCTGCGCAGTTCCGCCTGTCATTGAACATGGGCTGGCATATGCACATTTTTGGAGTCGTACATATTAATGATCCCGACTCCACAGTCGGTATTATGTGGAGATTCGCCTATTTTTCAGGGGTGTTTTTCAAAAACGAGATTTAAGTAAGAAGGAGAAAACTATGGTGTTTGAGACTCACTGTATGTCATGTCCATGTACTGAACTCTTGTTATTTAACTATGCCAAAATAAATTCAATTCCACATTCTAGGGCACCTTTAAAGGTTGTATCAGTCATTTCAGGCCCAAAAAAGGCCATTTGTTTTTGTGTGCAGATCTCAGAGCCTAGGCTGCCTACAGAGACAGGGTTTTTGGACGGCATGCTTATGGGGCGGGCAGCTAGCGGATCGTTAGGAAAGATTAGATGAATGTGATAATTTATGTTTCGGACTTTTTTGGGCCTGAAATGACTGATACAACCTTTAAGAGCATGATGAACGAGGTGCGCTTGTTCCATGGCGCAATACTATTATAACGGCGCATTTACCAGGAGCGCTTCAGAATCGGTTCACAGCCGAGGAGATCGATGTTCTCGTCAGGGCCGTAAAAGAAAGAGAAGTGACATTGGGGATGGGACAAACCCACCAAAATTAGCTTCGGTTATACATGCATATAATAATTTCAGGGCTTAAAGTGAAAAAAATTCCTGAGCCTGACTTTTCTTTCGGGGGGGAATGTGGGCGGACTGCACAGATGGACTTATCTTCAAATGGAACAATTTATTTTCAAGTATTACGGCTCTATCTTAATGGCATCTTTTTATTAATGAAGGCCAGTATCACTGATATTAATATAGCTAATGATGTCTCGATGAAAATTCTTTCCCCCAAAAATTTAGGGTTATAAAATATTCTGCACTGCATAAATTATAAATTAGATTAATCCTTTTTAAAGCTACAAGCGTTCTTTAGTCAAAGAGTAGTTAGTAGTTTTCTCTGTTTCCTTTGTTCTTTGGTTAACTTTACTGACAGACAGAATGAGTGGCTACTGTCACTTTAAGATCTACAGCTGGTGACAGGATCTCACGCGTCTCATTCTCTCACTACTCTTTACTTCCATTTAAGATTTTATTTAACTCATTTAAGGTTAATAATGATTGATTCTTGTGAGGATACTCAACAAAGCGGACATTTTTTCGTTCGTTCAAGCGCGAAAGAGAATTCGATACTGGTTCACGACTTTTTGTGCCGTGTGTGTGTGTGTGTGTGTGTGTGTGTCAGGAGGACATTTACTGAAGCGCGTTCTCTTTTGTCTTGTCGCACATTAATGATTTAAAGCATTTGGTGGACAAACTAATAACTAATAAGAGCGTGATCATAACCCTAGCTAAAGAATGACAAAGAACGGATGCAGCGTTAATTGTGTTAAATATTTTAAAAATATTAAAATATATTCAAATAAAATATTCATAAATATATTTTAAAAAAGAAAGAAATCGCATAGGCTACGTTAACGTTGACAGCACTACTTGTCATACATTGCTGACAGAAAATGAAGCGGTTTAAAGTGGACTCGTTTTCATGGTAGGTCTACACATAATGTGTTTTTTGTAAGCTACACAGAATGTTCTACATTAAATATTTAACTAACAGTCTGAAGTTACCTAGCAGCAGCAGTGGTTAATGTTAGCTCAGTCAACGTAAGGCTAACATCAAAATGTGTAGACAGAAAATATGATTATCCTGACCTGAGCTAATTTACGAAATCAACCAACTTACATCTCCTTTCTTTCTTTTCATCCATGATGACATTAAAGTCACCTGATGTTGTTTCTGGAGTTCTGCGCTCCATGCTTTCACCGACGACTCTAACGTCAGGTATGGATCTCACTCACACAGTGTTGTCAGGACCCGCCCCGCCCGCGATATTTTTTTTCACAGGATAGTAGGGAAAGACTCATTAATATTCATTAGGGAACTCATCTCTGATTGGTCTTAACCCCAGTGACTGGTAGGTTTAGGGGCGGGGTTAGGGGTAGGTCATCAGACCCCCAGTGACGGGTAGGTTTAGGGGCGGGGTTATGGGGTAGGTCATCAGACCAATCAGGGATGAGTTCCCTAATGAATATTAATGAGTCTTCCCCTACCATCCTGTGAAAAAAATATTGCGCCCCGCCCTGCTCTGCTTCTGATAGGCTTGTGACGTTAGTTCGAGCTGCGCTCCTCTCATATGATTGGTAGGTGAAATCAATTGACTCGAAAATATTAAACCGCATTCAAGTTCCCAGTTTCAAATGCAGCTGCGCGGTATGCGCGCTCATAATGGAGGAAGCGACGCGCAAGCGCGTCCGCGCTGAAAGTGCGTCCGACTGTAATTTGCAGCCTGATTAATAAATTTTGCCTGCGCCGGAGGCCGGACCTGCCCTCAAGCCGGAAATCCGGCCCCCGGCCGGAGTACTTTAAGCCCTGTAATTTGGGTAAATATGTAAGCTTTATGCCTATTTTTCCCATCGTCATGGACACAACAATGATTTCCCTCGTGTTTTAATATTTTTCCTTGCAATAAGGACAATGCATCTGTGTTCTAAATTCCCTATAGGGCATTTCAGAATGTTTGTAAACAATAGGCAAAAGATGCTTCCGGGTGGCAGAACGCGAGCGGCTTCTACTGACTAACTGAAGAGATCCAGCCGGCTACTGTAACAGTTACATAGTTAAAAACATTGTTGTTGATAAAAGTTGAAACGATGATGAAAACGTGTTGTGTTTGGGGTTATTTTGCTTTGAAAAAAAGAGCTAGAGAGTATTTTGCCAATTATGTGTAGGTATTGCATATTTATTATATTTTTTACTTGTATCATTAAACACAGTTGTTATTATGATAAAAAACCGCATTATATTTAATTACATTTTTTATTTTTATTACATTTTTACTGTCGACGGTGGGTCTCCCTCCCAAGCAATTTACTAGTGTTGCCATAGGAACGCTTCGGCTTTTGCCACCCGGAAGAACGACTGTTACTGTTGTGACGTCATGGTGAATTGTCGTATATAAGAGTACGAGAAGGACTTTTATTATGAACGTTTACTGTATACACTGCGCTGCTAGGTAACGTTAGTTTCCGCTAGTCCGCTATTGTGTTTACTTTCACTTTCGCCAGCCGTTTTCTCCGACATTTCCTCAGGTGTTAATGTGCGTGATTGAATGTAAGTTATTCATTTATTCACAGTTATAAGTTGATGTATGTTTGTTACATTGTTGTATTCAAATATTTAGCTAGTGTAACCGAATTTTACATTGTGCACAACATCATAATATGAGAGAGAGTTATATATAGGGCTGCACGATTAATCGCACGATGTTGTTATGCGCATCTAATCAGTAAAGCCGGTTCCTTGATTAGTAGTAAATCACCTTCACCTGCTTTCAGATGGACGATATGATGCAGATATGAGTGTTAAATTAACACTCAAGAGTGTTAAAGTTAATGAGATAATTAAGTGATTAATTTAGTGATCATTGAGCATTATTGAAGACACCTGATGTTAACAAGCAGAATCACTGAAGGAGAAAATCACAAATTGTAAGCCACCGTTATGGCGATCAGTGTTTGCTTTAGTTGGGCTCTTGATCCCTATACTTTAAGTTTAAATTTTGTTTGTCTGCGTTTATTGATTTATTGCAGTCAAATGAACAAAGACAAGTGTGATCTGATAGTGTTGGTTATGTTTTGACATAATCATGCTGTGATCTGAAAAATGAAACTCATTCAGATGATCTGGTTTAACTTGATAGCAGTAGTTCAGTGGTTCTACAGTATATGACAATTGAATTTTTCTTATAATCCAAATATTTTAATAAAAATTGTTCTGATCAAATCACTTTCAAATGCATTTATTTAGAAACACAGGCATCAATAATCAGCCTGTGAATCTCAACCGTGGTGACAATAATAATCCTTGTTGCCACCAATCACAACTCATTAATGGCTCCCATCATGCATTGCGGTATGAATAAATTATGATCTGAATTGTCTATGTAATTTACTTTTCCTAATTGAATATTCTGCTCGTCACCATTGTTGAGATGCATTGACTGAATCTTGATATCTGTGTGTGCCTAAAAGAAAGATTTTTTTTTTGTTTACAACTTTTAAGAAATTCTTTATATTATATCTCAAATTCTGGATATTTATGCAGAATCTCAGTTATGCTGTAACCAACAGCATAAATCACAAACAATTAGTTCAATTGATGAATGTCATAATATAACCAGCACCATTAGATAATTTTTTTTCATTTGTTCATCTGGCAGGTATAACTCAGATACAACAGCTGAACAAAATCTAAAGTTAATAATATAAGGGTCAAGAGCCCAACTAAAGCAAACACTCATCTCCATAATGGTGACCTGAAATTCTGGTTTTCTCCTTCAGTGATTCTGCTTTAGGTGTCTTCAATAATGCTCAATCATCACTCAAATAATCACCTAATTATCTCATTAACTTTAACACTCTTGAGTGTGGACTCAAATACACTCCCAGGTGTGTTAATTTAACACTGAGTTTTTGCTGTGTACAAAGAGCCGTAGTTAACTGACAAGCTGAGCCAAATCGCGTTCAAATCGAGGCCTCGATTTTAACGCGATTTGGCTCAGCTTGTCAGTTAACTACGGCTCTTTGTAGTAAATGCCGCTCCATCTGAAAGCAGGTGAAGGTGATTTACTACTAATCAAGGAACCGGCTTTACTGATTAGATGCGCATAACAACATCGTGCGATTAATCGTGCAGCCCTAGTTATATAGGCCTACAGTGATTCACATGTATATGGTTGGAGCTGTAATCTTGTGACGTTGGTTTATATTTAAATAACGTGTCAATAGTGAGTTGCTGTTTATGTTTGTGTAACTTTAAGTTATTAGACATACACTGATGTATCTTTTTATTCTGTTTATTCTAGAAAAAACACATTCAATACCTTGTACATATAGAAAACTCAGTACAGCACAGCTGGAAGATGCCAATGCGTGTGAACATTCAAATCTATAAAGAGTTTAACAGTTCCCTGTCTCCTGTCACGTTTCTTACCGGAGCCCCGTAGTGGATGAGCATTCACCTACCTAGCTATATTCAAACAGTCCGCAATACATCTGTGTAGATGAGAGAATCATCTACAGTGTATGCGCGTTGTTCACACTCTGTATTATGACCAAGCATGCACGCTTAAAATAGCACTATGAACAATGCGCCACTGACTTTAGACTAGGTTTTTTCTGGTCAGTGGCGGAATTGTTTTCTGGAACTGCAAAATAGCACCAGGGATTGTTTTCGCCGAAACATGCCTCCTTTTTGCGCTGACCCGCCCAGGGAGCGCAAGTTCATTCTCTAGTTTACCGACGTGCGTCTGTGGAGGGAAAAGCCTGCTTTGCGCGGGTGCAAAATACGAAGGATACATGCGTCAGTGTACAAAGTCATTTGCGCCGGGTGCAAGATAGGGCCCATATAGGTGTTAGTACAAAGACCTGTGACTCTCCTCAAAATTTTCTTTCCCATATTTATTTTTAAGTGCCAGAGATGGTTTATTCCCAGTGTTAACACGGGCGTATATTTTTTTTCCCCCTAGACGTCGGTTTTCTTTTGATTGTTTAATAATTGTTTGATTGGTTTGTAAACAAATTGGTTTATTGTTTGCCTCTTTCATGCTGCGGTAAATGAGCCAGCTGTAACAACAACAACAAAAAATATGCCGGGATAACCTGGCTTTTCTTGATGCTAATATGCACGTTGACATTACAAGGTAGTTTGTGACGTCAGAAACACCAGCGATTTCACACAAGGGGGTAATCCACCAGCCGGAAACTGAAGCCTCCCGGGGGCCGCCATTGGCTAACAAGCCTTCTCCTGCTGTCAGCATCCCATTGACTCCCATTCATTTTTCCGTCACTTTGACAGCGAATAACTTTTAATCTGAGGCGTTTAAAGACTCCATTTGTCCATTGTTTATTTCTAAAGAAACACGATAATGTATAAAAGGCTCCATTACCATTAGTATCTTACGTTATGGGCTCATAGAAGCAGTTTTTGTAAAAATAGGCTAACTATTGCGTCATAACACGTGACTCTCTGTCACACAGTAGAGAAATTACCGTACAGATAGGAGGATAAGCTCGCGGGCAATCTTTTACTGTCTATGAGGCAATTGGGGGGACAACACAGCAAAATCCCCCGTGTTAAATTAACACTCCTCTGTGTGTTTATATGAGTCCACACCCTACAGAGTGTTAAATGAACACTGTTCAGTGTTTATATGAGTCCATACTCTACAGAGTGTTAAAGTAACACTGAAGAAGTGTTAATGAGATAATTAAGTGATTAATTGAGTGATGATTGAGCCTTATAGAAGACACCTGATGTTAACAAGCAGAATCACTGAAGGAGAAAACCAAATGTTAAGTCACCGTTATGGTGATCAGTGTTTGCTTTAGTTGGGCTCTTGACCCTTAAATCATTCACTTTAGATTTTGTTTGACTGCTGTACGTAAGTGATAACACCCGTATGAACAAATGGTCGTGGTCATCTGATAGTATTGGTTGTGTTTTAACATAATCATTATTTCACAATCATTTGACCTGTATCACTGTACTAATATAGAGCTCATTTGGGTTTACTTTTTTTTTTAGCAGCACTGTCCTTTTTAATCTTTTACAATGTAATCTAAAGTTTTTTTTATTTTTTATGTGTCTTATATACAAAAGAACTATTATTTTGATTTTATTTAGTTTTTAGACACAGACATCAAGAATCAGCCTGTGAATCTCAACAATGGTGACAATTATAAAGCATGTTGCAGTGCATTCTGGGTGCCACCAATCAAAACTCATTCATGGCTCCCATCATGCATTGCTGCATGAATAAATAATGAGCTTGTGATCAGAGGTGATCTGTTTGTCACCATTGCTGAGACTCATACGCTAATTCTTGATGTCTGTGTGTGCCTGTACAAAGAATTTTCAAAGTTTTCTTTTTATTGACTTGATCATTTGGATTTTATTGAAGAGGTTAAAAATATTATGCTGAACAAGGCCAGTGCTGCTATAATTAATTAAGTAAACCTAAATTGGGCTCTATATTAGATGAGCTCTATATTAGGTCAAATGATTGTGAAATAATGTTTATACCAAAACAAAACCAACACAATCAGATGACCATGACCGTTTGCTCATCCGGCTATTATAACTCACATACAGCCGCCAAACAAAATCTAAAGTTAATGATTTTAGGGTCAAGAGTCCAACTAAATAAAACACTGATCACCATAACGGTGACTTAAAAATTATGGTTTTCTCCTTCAGTGATTCTGCTTGTTAACATCAGGTGTCTTCAATAATGCTCAATCATCACGCAATTAATCACTTAATTATCTCATTAACTTTAACACCTCTTCAGTGTTACTTTAACACTCTGTAGAGCAGTGGTTCCCAAACCTGTCCTGGCGCACCCCCAACACTATCACATGGGTTAACCCTCTGGAGTCGAGAAACGCGCCGGCGCGTTTTGCGCGATTTTTTTCACATAGCAGCAAAATAGACTTAAAATACTCAGTCACCTTTGGTCATACACACTTAAGAAATATGAAAAAATAAACTATTAAATGTCTACTTTTTTATGGGTCCACTTACAATCGAAATAAAATATTGTGCTTTTGTAAAATAAAGAAAATAAACAGGGTGTGCCTTCTGCCTCTCCGTCTCCGTGAACTTTTTTTCTAGAGCACGTCACTAAACATAAACAAAACTCCGCAAATACTAGTCACACAGGCATGATCAATATATCTTTATAATCATTTAAGTGTGTACTTTTAAATTATCTAATTCAAAACTAAAACAAATATTCTGTGTTTATGTAATCTATATAAAAAGAGAGAGATGGCGTTCTCATTTCAGCTAATTATCTTTTAATGTGACCACGCCCACAGAGAGCGCGCGCTATAGAAACGCAAATGATCTGAAACTTGCCAACGCCCACACGAGCTCGATAAAACACCAAGTTCAGATTAATGTACCGGTAGTCTGTGTCGTTTTTCGAGGCTTTGAGGAATAATTCTGGATAATTTACCTCAGTGCTGGATTAATTTCACTTCGAGGAGCCATGGATCCAGGATCATAGTAAGTTTATTCTTTGTTCTAATCGCGAATACTGTTTTAAAATGAATCGCGTGTCTTTCTCTGTGTGATGAATGAACGGAATTCGCACTGTTGTTGTTACAGACGAAATATGAAAGACAACATTTAGTTGACTAGTTTGGGATAGATTATAAAGATTTTTACTCTAAAATAGACATCAAATAAGCTTTAGTTAACCAGTTTCTGCTCATATGTTAAATATATAACGTTAGAATGTTTTGTCAAAAATAAGCTCATAATCTAAGATGTTATTATAGTGTTTGTTCCAATGTAGACTATATCAAACTAATGAATCCTTAACTTTGAAATATGAATGATAAAATCCAGGCTATAGGCCTACTTAAAAAAAAAAAAAAGACAAGATAGATGTAAAAAAAAAATCTTAATATTATTGTTTTTTATTAGTGACACATTTGAGGAGATTCCAAAACTTTCTGAAAATACAGTATGAGAATTAACTGCATACTAGAAATGTTTACCTTGGAAATTATACAATTTGAATGTATAAAAAATTTGTGAAAAAATACCTTTTTTTCCTCTCTGAGAACTCTAACTTTCTAACTCTAACTAATTCTGTAGGATGGTCCATATAGCCTATTTGAACAGGATTTGTTTCCAGGTATGACTATGTACTAAAAATGTGCTTTTGACTTTCATTTATATTTGTATTTTATATATATATATATATATATATAATTTATTTATTTATTTTTGTCCTCGCTTTCTTTCTTGTGTGACACACCTGAATGAATGGCTCATTAGTATGCAGGCTCATTAGTATGCAGGCTCATTACTATGCAGGGTCTTTGTCTTCTCAGGTGTGAATCACAGCAAGTCACGCCCCTGCGCATATTGCCTTTGGAAGCAAAAACTGTTTTAAAAAATTTAAATCAATGTATTGTTTTATGTGAATGATTAGGCAGGGTGATTTTCAGATAATTTTGAAGCAAAAACACTAGGCAACTACATCCATTAGTCAAAAGTCTTGTGGACACATATTAAGTATGTGTTTTGTGGCCTTTTTTCAGAAACTTTAATTTTTAGTTTTTTGAATAACCATGCATAAACATTATTCCCTCAAAAATACAAATATGTAAATAGATGTTGCTCGCATATTATGGTACCCCTATTTGTGCTAAATAGAGTGTAATTACACCTTTGCCATTAATATGTTTATAAGCAACTGAAAAAAGCACAAATGTCAGGGCATGTCAAAACATCTCACAGACCTCAAAAACCCCTTAGACTCCAGAGGGTTAAGGAGCTGATGAGTTGAATCAGGTGTGTTTGATTAGGGAGACAAAGAAAATGTGCAGTGTTGGTGGGTCGCCAGGACAGGTTTGGGAACCACTGCTGTAGAGTATGGACTCATATAAACACTGAGCAGTGTTACTTTAACACTCTGTAGGGTGTGGACTAGGGCTGCACGATTCATCGCACGATATTGTTATGCGTGTCTAATCAGTAAAGCCGGTTCCTTGATTAGTAGTAAATCACCTTCACCTGCTTTCAGATGGACGATATGATGCAGATATGAGTGTTAAATTAACACTCAAGAGTGTTAAAGTTAATGAGATAATTAAGTGATTAATTCAGTGATCATTGAGCATTATTGAAGACACCTGATGATAACAAGCAGAATCACTGAAGGAGAAAATCACAAATTGTAAGCCACCGTTATGGCGATCAGTGTTTGCTTTAGTTGGGCTCTTGATCCTTAAACTTCAAGTTTAAATTTTGTTTGTCTGCTGTTATTGATTTATTACAGTCAAATGAACAAAGACAAGTGTGATCTGAAAGTGTTGGTTATGTTTTAACATAATCATGCTGTGATTTGAAAAATGAAACTCATTCTGATGATCTGGATTAACTTGATAGCAACAGTTTAGTGGTTCTGCAGTATATGACAATTTAATTTTTCTTATAATCCAAAACATTTAACAGAAATTATTCTGATCAAATCACTTCCAAATGCATTTAGAAACACAGACATCAATAATCAGTCTGTGAATCTCAACCGTGGTGACAATAATAATCCTTGTTGCCACCAATCACAACTCATTAATGGCTCCCATCATGCATTGTGGTATGAATAAATTATGATCTGAATTGTCTATGTAATTTACTTTTCCTAATTGAATATTCTGCTCGTCACCATTGTTGAGATGCATTGACTGAATCTTGATATCTGTGTGAGCCTAAAATAAAGATTTTTTTTTTTTTTTTTTTACTTTTAAGAAATCCTTTATATTATATTTCAAATTCTGGATATTTCTGCAGAATCTCAGTTATGCTGTAACCAACAGCATAAATCACGAACAATTAGTTCAAATGAGGAATGTCATAATATAACCAACACCATTAGATCTTTTTTTCTTTGTTCATTTGACAGGTATAACTCAGATACAACAGATGAACAAAATCTAAAGTTAATAATATAAGGGTCAAGAGCCCAACTAAAGCAAACACTCATCTCCATAATGGTGACCTGAAATTCCGGTTTTCTCCTTCAGTGATTCTGCTTTAGGTGTCTTCAATAATGCTCAATCATCACTCAAATAATCACTTAATTATCTCATTAACTTTAACACTCTTGAGTGTGGACTCATATACACTCCCAGGTGTGTTCATTTAACACTGAGTTTTTGCTGCGTACAAAGAGCCGTAGTTAACTGACAAGCTGAGCCAAATCGCGTTAAAATCGAGGCCTCGATTTTAACGCGATTTGGCTCAGCTTGTCAGTTAACTACGGCTCTTTGTTGTAAATGCCGCTCCATCTGAAAGCAGGTGAAGGTGATTTACTACTAATCAAGGAACCGGCTTTACTGATTAGACACGCATAACAATATCGTGCGATGAATCGTGCAGCCCTAGTGTGGACTCATATAAACACCGAGGAGTGTTAACCTCCTAAGACCCGAGTTTTGGTCAGAGGTGGAAAGTCCAGGGGTCAGAAAGTAAAAGTCCTGCCACATTTTTATTCCACCCACAGCAAAAACTCCAGTGTTAAAGTTAATGAGATAATTGAGTGATGATTGAGCATTATTGAAGACACCTGATGAATCACTGAAGGAGAACGGCACATTTTTTAAGTCACCATTATGATGATGAGTGTCTGCTTTAGTTGGGCTCTTGACCCTTTAATCATTAACTTTAGATGTTGTTTGGCTGCTGTACATGAATTACAACAGCCAAATGATCAACAAGGAAAGCTGATGCACTGTTGTTGGTTATGTTTTGACATAATCATCATTTGTAGTGTTTAACCTTTTGATTACACAGTATAACATTTTCAGAAATTTTAATTTTGTCCAAAAGATTTCTTAAAAGCTATTCTAATTACTTTATGGGCACACACAGACATCAAGAATCAGCCTGTTTTTCAACAATGGTGACAATTATATAGCATGTTGCAGTAGGGCTGCACGATTCATCGCACGATATTGTTATGCGTGTCTAATCAGTAAAGCCGGTTCCTTGATTAGTAGTAAATCACCTTCACCTGCTTTCAGATGGAGCGGCATTTACTACAAAGAGTAAATTTGTAGTAAGTTAACTGACAAGCTGAGCCAAATCGCGTTAAAATCGAGGCCTCAGCTTGTCAGTTAACTACGGCTCTTTGTACGCAGCAAAAACTCAGTGTTAAATGAACACACCTGGGAGTGTATATGAGTCCACACTCAAGAGTGTTAAAGTTAATGAGATAATTAAGTGATTATTTGAGTGATGATTGAGCATTATTGAAGACACCTAAAGCAGAATCACTGAAGGAGAAAACCGGAATTTCAGGTCACCATTATGGAGATGAGTGTTTGCTTTAGTTGGGCTCTTGACCCTTATATTATTAACTTTAGATTTTGTTCATCTGTTATACCTGTCAAATGAACAAAGAAAAGATTTAATGGTGTTGGTTGTATTATGACATTCATCATTTGAACAAATTGTTTGTGATTTATGCTGTTGGTTACAGCATAACTGAGATTCTGCGTAAATATCCAGAATTTGATATATAATATAAAGGATTTCTTAAAAGTAAAAAAAAAAGTAAAAAAAAAAAAAAAATCTTTCTTTTAGGCACACACAGATATCAAGATTCAGTCAATGCATCTCAACAATGGTGACGAGCAGAATATTCAATTAGGAAAAGTAAATTACATAGACAATTCAGATCATAATTTATTCATACCGCAATGCATGATGGGAGCCATTAATGAGTTGTGATTGGTGGCAACAAGGATTATTATTGTCACCACGGTTGAGATTCACAGGCTGATTATTGATATCTGTGTTTGTAAATAAATACATTTGAAAGTGATTTGATCAGAACAATTTTTATTAAATGTTTTGGATAAGAAAAATTCAATTGTCATTTGCTGTAGAACCACTAAACTGTTGCTATCAAGTTAAACCAGATCATCTGAATGAGTTTCATTTTTCAGATCACAGCATGATTATGTCAAAACATAACCAACACTATCAGATCACACTTATCTTTGTTCATTTGACTGTAATAAATCAATAACAGCAGACAAACAAAATTTATACTTAAAGTATAAGGATCAAGAGCCCAACTAAAGCAAACACTGATCGCCATAACGGTGGCTTACAATTTGTGATTTTCTCCTTCAGTGATTCTGCTTGTTAACATCAGGTGTCTTCAATAATGCTCAATGATCACTAAATTAATCACTTAATTATCTCATTAACTTGAACACTCTTGAGTGTTAATTTAACACTCATATCTGCATCATATCGTCCATCTGAAAGCAGGTGAAGGTGATTTACTACTAATCAAGGAACCGGCTTTACTGATGAGATGCGCATAACATTATTGTGCAATTAATCGTGCAGCCTTATGTTGCAGTGCATTCTGGGTGCCACCAATCAAAATTCATTCATGGCTCCCATCATGCATTGCGGTATGAATAAATTATGATCTGAATTGTCTGAGTAATTTCCTTTTCCTAATTGAATATTCTGTTTGTCACCATTGTTGAGATTCATACACTGAATCTTGATGCCTGTGTGTGCCTAAAAGAAAGATTATTATTATTAATCAGAACAACGTTTAAGATATCATTTGGTTTATTTAAAAAAATCTGGATCTAATGTTATAGAATCACTGTGATGCTGTAATGATCATTTTACATTTAAGTCAGAGAGTAGGCTTTAAATGAGTTCAGTGATTCAGGTCAAATGATGATTATATCTAAACATCATCTAGAATATCTGATCTGATCTGATCTCTTTGTTCATCCAGCTGTTAAAACAGCCAAACATAATCTTTAATTAAACATTTAAAGGTCACCTGCCCAACTAAATCAAACACTGATCACCATAACGGTGACTAAAATATAGATTTTCTCCTTCAGTGATTCTGCTAGTTAACATCTGGTGTCTTCAATAATATCTCAATCATCACTCAATTATTCACTTAATTATCTCATTAACTTTAACACTCTTGAGTCTGGATCCAAATAAACTCCCAGTAAAGTTAATTTAACACTGGAGTTTTTGCTGTGGGTGGAATAAAAATATGGCAGGACTTTTACTTTCTGACCCCTGGACTTTGTGATGTCCACGTATGTGGACAACCAGGTCTGAGGAGGTTAATTTAACACTGGGGATTTTGCTGTGAAGGAGGCATAATGTCCAATAAAGTCAAGTGAGAAGCCCATAGAGAGTCCATAAAAGCAACGGGACAAAATATTTTTAACAACGTTTTGAGGAATTCAGATTTCTCTTGGCACAGCTAGTAGAAGACGTACCACTGTCAATCAGGTTGCTTACGTCACATCTACGTCGTCAAACTCAGTGTGAGTCTGTGCAGTACGCTTGGCAATCAGGAAGTGAGTGCTTCTAATTTACTTCACTTTTCTCAATTGAAGTCTATGGGGTCGCTGTGTCCATTTCTTTTACTGTCTATGATTTCACACCCTGTTTTTGAGACTGTCTTTGGTTCACTGCAGTTTTAAAGAGAAAATACTCAGCAATGCATTCGACTTATGAATTTACACATGGTTTGTCTTAAAGTATATTAAAAACATCACATAGACATAAAAAAAAAACATTAAAGCTGGATTTTCCCCACAGGGGGACTTAAGTTTCAAATCAACATTTTTAGGCAATCTACCTTTGTCTTTTAGTGCTTTCATATTCTTTTATAAGACAAACATTGCTATACGGTAAAATGTCTAAAGAAGATCAAACATATTGAAAAAGTAAATGTAATTAATATAATATATAAAAGCAGAAACATTGACATTGCGACACCATCTCTGCTTTAAAGTAATTTTCTGCTTACTGCGCTTTTCATCGTTTCCTTCATCCTGGTCGTTACTCTGTGCTGGAGGTCCAGTTGTGTTCCTAATATCTCTGCATTCAACATTTTGATAAATGTCCTCTGCATCCATTATTTGCTGTGTTGGACAGTACGTCTTCACAGATGAGCTGTGATCTTTAGAATGACGAGTAGTGTATCAGTAGAGTTAACCCTTCACAGGAAGTGGTTTTATTTCACACTGGCCTTCGACAAGAATACAGACTTGAAGTCCAACTTAAAAACTCCCTGCAGACTCACACTACTGTGTTTGTGTATTGTACATTCAACCAGATGTTTTCAGCTTCAAAAGCCAACAAGAGGAATCTGTGAACACTCAAATAAACTCAAACACACTTAAACTGGCCAAACTGGACCTTTATATTGATGATGCAGGAACAGCAGAAAGTGCCTGAATCTGATGTGTCTGTTCCTCTCTGATCACTTCAGTCTGATAAACCTGCTCTCTGCTGCCCCTGCTGGACTGGAGCAAATACAGACATAGAGCAATAAACAGATACACAAGGATGAAATAAAAACTAAATTATGTGATAATAATGAAAATTAAAAATTTGATTAAAAAGTGAAAGTTTCAAAGACACATTATCAGAAATATTCTGCTTAAAGGTCCCGTCCCAGCAAACATTTGGACGTTTAAGGACCGTTGAAAAGACGTCCGCCTGACACGTCCCGTCATGGTTGAAAAATAGTTCCAAAATGAAAGTTGAACCGACGTCTTCGACGTCATCTGACCGTGAATTCCACGTCTCTTCTGCGCGTCCCTGGACGTCTAAATGCGTAGTCATCTGTGTGTTAAATGTGTTGCTGCATAATTTAAGTGTATATATATATATATATATATATATATATATATATATATATATATATATATATATATAAGCCTGCATATAAAATAATCACACACCTATTGTGTAACATCGCGAAAGGCAATCAAGTCTTGAGGTTTACACGACAAAGGTTCTAAAAAGGTCCAAAATTGGTCCAGTCAGACCTGAACGTCAATAAAACATTTTAATCATGTGTACATCACAAACAAGAACACATTATTTGTGGACATAAGCAAAAAAGAAGCACGTTCTGATTTAGCACAACATTTTATTGATCTTGAACAGCCAAAATCTCTCCTAATTTTTTTCAATGTTTAACATTTGTTAACCAAACTAAAATGCCAATGACAAAATACTAGAGATGCACCGATTACTATTTTTTTCAGATTTTCATTAAGTTTGACCTCCCGATACCGATTTTAGCCGATTCCGATTTCATTTTTTCTAACCACTTTACAGCACACACAAATATTTATTTTCTATCTTTTCTTTAATAGAACATTTTACAATTTGCATAGAACAATATTTTTAACAGATAATCGCTATAAAATAGAACTATATAAATTACCCCTGATGTGGGAAATTCACACACATCTAAAGTGCAGTGTTATGGAAGAACCATTTCCTTTTCACATCCAATATCCAATAATTTTTTTAGATATATATTTAGCAAACTAAACATCTGTATGAAAACAGGTAATGGCAATACAATAATATATAAATAATACATTTAATAGATATAGCCTTGCAGTATAAAGATATTTCTCAAAACACACACACACAGGCCTATTACAATCACTTGTAAAAACTGAATAATAAAAACAAGTTTAAATGGGTTCATTTTTTATAAATATTTTTGAGCCTACGTTTCTTTTCTGACATAGCCTACTCCAGTTCTTGATAAAACACGTAAATTCTGTGCATTTTGGGCACTTTTTGTGTGAAATCATATTTAGGCTATTTTGTCCATCAAAAGTGTGCTTTCACTTTGAGCGTGAATAGACTCGGCGCGGAAACGTTTCACTGCTGCTCACGCGACGCTCCTGCTCGACGCTCACGCGCTGCTCCCGCTCCCGGTGTGAACGTACTCATTGATTAACATGCACGCCGACAAAAAAATATGCACTTGCGGTCTGAACGGCCGTAATTCACGAGGTTTCCTACATGTGCGTTTCGTGTGATGCTGATGTTGCGCGATGTTAATCACGGGGCGCCAAAATGCATTTGATTTTGCATTTCATGGCCGATCACGTGAAAATCGGCCAACTCCGGTCACCAGCCGATCAATCGGTGCATCTCTACAAAACACTGAATTATTATATAGAGGGATAGTTCACCCTAAAATGAAAATTATCTAATTTACTCACCCTCATGATCCAAGCCTGTATGAGTTTCTTTCCTCTGCTGAACACAAAAGATGATATTTTGAAGAATGTTTGTAACCAAGCAAATAGAGAAACCATTGACTACCATTATTGGAGAAAAAAAATATTATGGTAGTTAATGGGAAGCGACATCTGCTTGGTTACAAACATTCCTACAAACATCTTTGTTTTTAGCATAACATAGAAAGGTATACAGGTTTGAAACATGAGGTTAAATAAATTATAACAATTCTCATTTTTGGGTGAACTATCCCTTAAACACATTGTTTGGTTCATTGTTTGTATCCACCGTCCCAGCTCTTCCTGGAGGTGTTTCAGGTGTTCTGCCATTGCTGGATCAATCTCAGAGTCTTTAGCGTTTGGGCTCCACCTCTTCACAGCATCTAAGGGAAGGGAATATAGTTATTTTTAAAATAAATACAATTAAAATTTGAGGTAAATGATATGCACTTATTTTCAAAATATTTTTATGGTCTACAGCTAAATTAAAAAAAACATGGAACAAGGTGAATGAATCATGAATGAAAGTAACATTAGAAAAAAGTAATCAACATGCATTACATTTTATTTTATTGTATAAAAGATGTTCTGCTTTTATTTTTAAAGCAGTTACTGAAATCCAGCTAAACATTTCATTCTATTTCAGATAATTTACTCTCACTTAATTATTAATTATTTAATAATTATTTCTTATTTCGAAATAAACTCTCACAAGGCTAAATTAATAAGTTACAGTAATAACTTTGACTGTGTAATTAAACATACTTTATATTCAATTCAATTCAAATTCAATTCAAATTTATTTGTATAGCGCTTTTCACAATACACATTGTTTCAAAGCAGCTTTACAGAAAGTGCATTAAAAATGTACATAGAAAATACAGTTAGTTCATCATGTATTAATTTAGGGCATAACATATCGCCGGCGTTGAGTCGTCTCTTCACAGGCGTTTTGTCGTCTCATCACAGGTGTTGGGGCATCTGAAGTCTCCGTGAGAGGCTGGATACATATACTGGACTGGTATACCTTTGTATACGTTCAAAGTAACTTTTAGCCTACTAGCTAATTTTAGCCAAACTCAGTAATTTTCAGTTGACAATGTGGGCATCATTTCTTTCGGTTCATTCATGTCAAACAAGTAAAACTTAAGCACGTTAATCTGTAATAATCCTAAATGTACTTACCCAACTTAAAATGATATTATTTTAATAATATCGATACAACTCCCTCCTCTCCTCGTGGTTGTTGTTCAAAGTTCTGGAGTGAGTTCTGGAGAACGCGTTAACATCTCGCGAGTCATTTGATGGCGCCGCGGATGGCTGCCTCGGTGTGGAGCTTTCCAGTCCAGCTACTGTGTTGTTTTTGTTCGTTTGTCCTGTGTTTAGTCATTATTTTCCTATCAGTTTCACCAAAGACGAACTACTGGACATTAGGAAACACACACCAGAAAACTTCTATACAGTTTTTGATTATTCAGACGTTTTGCTGGACATTCTCGTCGGAGGGGCAGCGCTGTTGTTCAAACGCGCACTCAAACGCAAACGAGGAAAGCGAGCCGGCGCGCTGGTCAAACTCCGCGAGCGCGGCCTGCGCACTGCACTCCCCAGTATTCATCTCTCCGATCTCTTCCCAACAAAATGGATGAACTTCTCCTCACCTGCATTAACAAGGATTTTTCTAGCTCTGCTGCTCTGTGCTTCACTGAAACCTGGCTGAGTGAAGCCATACCGGACAACGCAATACATCTGCCGGGCTTCCAGCTGTTCCGAGCGGATCGCATCGCGGAGCTAACGGGGAAAACGAGAGGTGGTGGATTGTGTTTCTACATTAACGAAAATTGGTGTTCAGATGTAACAACACTGAACAAGATATGCTCTCCTAACTTAGAGACCCATTTCATTAATTTTAAACCTTTCTACTCGCCACGGGAATTCTCCTCTTTCATTCTCGTGAATGTGTACATCCCTCCAGATGCGTGTGTGAGCGCGGCACTACAACAGCTAGCTGAACAAATAGCTGAAACGGAACAAAGGCACCCAGACTCTCTTTTAATCATTCTTGGGGATTTTAACAAAGCAAATCTTTCCCGTGAACTACCAAAATACAGACAGCACGTTACATGTCCCACAAGAGACAGTAATATACTGGACCACTGATACACCACAATAAATAATGCGTATCACTCCGTCCCACGGGCAGCTTTGGGGCTCTCTGATCACTGTTTGGTTCATCTTATACCGACCTACAGGCAGTAACTAAAATCAGCTAAACCTGTAATAAGGACGGTAAAAAGATGGACTAATGAAGCAGAACAGGATCTACAGGCCTGCTTCGATTGCACTGATTGGACTGTTTTTGAAGCTGCTGCCACCGATCTGGATGAGCTCACAGATACTGGAACATCATATATAAGTTTCTGTGAGGATACATGCATTCCTACCAGGACATTCTTATCATTCACCAATGATAAACCATGGTTTACTGGGAAACTCAAACACCTTCGTCATGCCAAAGAGGATGCTTACAGAAGTGGGGATAAGATCTTGTATAACCAGGCCAGAAACAGACTGACAAAGGAGATCAGAGTTGCTAAAAGATGCTACTCTGAAAAGCTGAAAAACCAGTTTTCAGCCAACGACCCGGCAACAGTCTGGACTGGCCTGAGGAACATCACCAACTACAAGTCACCATCCCCCCGATCTGTGGACAATCAACACCTGGCTGATGATTTAAACTCATTCTACTGCAGGTTTGAAAAGCCCTCATTCACACCACACACCCCCTATCCTCCCCCCTCCTGCCATCCAACCTGAGCTTAAGGTCTGTGTGGAGGACGTGAGCCGAGTCTTCAAAAAACAGAAGACTAGGAAAGCCTCAGGCCCAGACGGCATCTCATCTGCTTGTTTAAAAGCCTGCGCTGACCAACTGGCCCCGGTCTTCACGCAGATCTTCAACAGATCATTGGAGCAGTGTGAAGTTCCCTGCTGCTTCAAACGCTCCACTATCATTCCTGTCCCCAAAAAACCCCAAATCACTGGACTTAACGACTACAGACCTGTCGCTCTCACGTCTGTGGTCATGAAGTCGTTTGAAAGACTGGTGTTGGCCCACCTGAAGGACATCACTGGACCCCTGCTGGATCCCTTTCAGTTTGCCTACAGAGCAAACAGGTCTGTGGATGATGCAGTCAACATGGGACTGCATTATATCCTGCAACATCTCGACAGACCTGGGACTTATGCAAGGACCCTCTTTGTGGACTTCAGTTCGGCCTTCAATACCATCATGCCTGATCTTCTCACAGCCAAACTGACCCAGCTCTCCATTCCATCCTCGATCTGTCAGTGGATCTCCAGCTTTCTGACGGACCGGCAGCAGCTCGTGAGACTGGGGAAGCACACATCCAGGACTCTCAGCACCAGCACTGGTGCCCCCCAAGGGTGCGTTCTCTCCCCACTGCTCGTTTCCCTGTACACTAACGACTGCACTTCTAAAGACCCCTCTGTCAAGCTCCTGAAATTTGCCGACGACACCACTGTCATCGGTCTCATCCGAAACGGTGACGAGTCTGCTTACAGACTGGAGGTCGAACAGCTGGCTGTCTGGTGCAGTTATAACAACCTTGAGCTGAACACGCTCAAAACAGTGGAGATGATCGTGGACTTCAGGAGGAACAGCCCAGCACTCCCCCCACTCACCATCATGAACAGCACTGTGGAAGCAGTGGAGTCATTCAGGTTCCTGGGCACAACCATCTCTCAGGACCTGAAGTGGGATAATCACATTGACTCCATTGTGAAAAAGGCCCAGCAGAGACTGTACTTCCTTCGCCAGCTGAGGAAGTTCAACCTGCCACAGGAGCTGCTGATTCAGTTCTACTCAGCCGTCATTGAGTCTGTCTTATGCACTTCCATCACTGTCTGGTTTGGTTCAGCTACCAAATCAGACATCAGGAGACTACAGCGGACAGTCCGGACTGCAGAGAGGATTATTGGTGCCCCCCTGCCAACCCCCCAGGACCTGTACTCTCCAGGACCTGAGGAAGAGAGCAGGTAAAATCACCACAGACTCCACTCACCCTGGACACCACCTGTTTGAACTGTTACCGTCAAGACGGAGACTCAGATCACTGGCCACAAGAACATCTCGGCACAGGAACAGTTTCTTCCCACAGGCCATTTCCCTTCTGAACAGTTAACATACCTCCCAAGGCATATGCCCTTAAGTGCAATTCTCCCACTGTTTAGTGCAATAACTTACAACTCAGGTGATACTTATATGTAGACTTATATGTAGATTTATTTATTTATAATATTCAAAACACTGTAAATATGTTCATAATCTGTAAATCTGTAAATGTTTATTCTGGCTAAACCCAACTGTGATACTTTTATTCTCTATTTTTATATTCTTATTTTTTATTCTTATAATTTGTATTATTATGTTTCTTGTTGTATTTGTATATGTGCACTGGAAGCCTCAGTACCAAAACAAATTCCTTGTGTGTGCAAGCACACTTGGCAATAAAGCTCTTTCTGAGATAATCTATCCTATCGCGGGATTTTGTAGTATCGCGAGATCTTTTATCACTACATCTTGGCAGCGCAGCGTTTGGCCAATTACATCCAACTCAGACATAAATGGTGACCGGGTATATTTCTGTTTTACATGTACATGCATACATTCCATAAAAATAACAACGAATACATCAGGTACAACAGGTTGAAATAATGACTAAAATGCAGTGGCTTTGCAATCACCACACTGGGAACTTTGTGATTATAATTTATAAAAACAAAATAAAGTAAATATATTTACTTTGTATACAAAGCGTGTATTTCATAAAGATAATTCTTGATCATCTTTTCTGTCTTGCTAGACTAGACGTGCAGAAGAAGTCAGTTGACGTGTATTTATTCACAGCCTAACTTGACGTGTACAGGACGCCAGTGGACGTCTTCACAACCTCTTAAAAACTACGTGGTCAATAAAATTAATTATTGCAGTATATTAACCATGCAAGGATTAAGCACAGCTTTTGCATATTTCACAAGGATTTCATAGAGGGTCACGATGGACTATAAATGCACGTGCAAAAGATGTCGCCAGGTGACGTCCTCTCACCCGATACACTATATATAACTACACGTAGCTAAACGTTAAAATAACAACTATACATGCAACTGTAGACATGTACAAATGTATCTGAATAAATGTTTAGGAAATGTTCTGTTACATATTTTTACCGATTTATGCCGTCCTGGCCGCAACTATTTTTGGCCAGGGACACGACGTTGCCGTCGGACCAATGTTTGCTGGGGTTCTTCGCGATTCCATTTTTCAAACTTTAGTTAGTGTGTAATGTCGCTGTTAGAGCATAAATAATACCTGTAAAATTATAAAGCTCAAAGTTCAATGCCTAGCGCGATATTTGATTTAACAGAAGTCCCCTTTCAAAGCCTACAGTGAACGTACGGTTTGGACTACATCCCTCTACTTCCTTTTTTAATGACGCAACTAGAACAGTTTTTTTACTAATCTCCGCCCACAGGAATACATAAAAAAGGGGGAGTGGTCTTGTTGTGCTCCCATGGAGAAGAGGAAGAGTTTCGTTTGGAGAGTGTGTTTGTCGCCATGTCGTCGAGACGCTATATTATTTTTGTTTTGCAAGGTATATGGGTTTAAGCAGTTTGCTTCAAAGCCCGGGTGATGAACCATACATGTAGGAGGGTCTGCAATCTGCATCATTCGTCCAAACCTATTCATTGATGTGAGGCAGTAATAATTTAATGTGCAGTCACGTAACATTCAACTTTTAATAAATAAATTATTGTAATGCATGGCAATGATTTCTTTTACACAACATGGCAGCTTTTAAGGCTATATTCATGGTAAAAATAAAGTGTATATAAAGTTTTTTGGATGAAAACAATTTCAAAAGAACTATACACAACAAAAAAAAATTTAATTAGGAGGTGTTACAGTCATTTTTGTATTTCTTTGCAGCAGATGTTTTCAACCTCCGTTGGCATTTTGTCACAGTTACCACATGTACACCTATAAAACATTATCATTCATTTCATTCAGGCCCTTAGCGTCGAGGACGACGATTGGTATGGCGCTTCAGTCTTCTACTGTCGAGGAAGTCTTTGTACTGCTGGCTAGATCTTTTAACACCAGATCTTATGGAGGCGTGCCATGTTGCTCGGTCACCAGCAAGCGTTTCCCAGTTTTCGCTTGGAAGGCCGAACGACTGAAGGTCACGCTTCAGGACATCCTTGTAGCGGAGCTTCGGCCGGCCGACTGGGCGAGGAGCAACAGCAATTTCGCCATACAAATCAATTAAACCAATCAATAAAACATATATTACTAATCAAAACTCGTGCACAGTGTTACTAGGAATAAACAATGGACTTATTTTAAAAATTCAACAACACCATCGTTAATTCGACAGACGGACAAAACCATATACCACAAGCTTTTATAACAGTTTATAACATTTAACATTACAATTTAACCAATTTAAAGTATGACAACTACTAAATAAACTACTGTGAAACATCCTGCAAAAGTCGTGTTTGAACAGGTTCTAATCGATTCTCTTCATCTATGTTCTCCGGATCTGATTCCAGCTCAAATTGATAAAGTAATATGTTTGACATTTTTACAATAACAAACAGCGCATGCATCTCCAATGTATGCTAAGAGGCGTGACCTTTCCGGGTAACGTGCGATAAGCTGCTCTCGAATCACAACACAGGGCTTCGGTCAAGCCAGCCGCGGTTTGAAAATACACGGTCAAGCCAGCCGCCAAAAAAAAAGGGTGTGTGCGCCTATTACTATAAATACAGTAATTTCAGTAACAGCGCGAGAGGGAACGTGCTCTCTCTCTCTCTCTCTCTCTTCCTTTTTCTTTCTTTCTATTTCTTTCTTTCTTTCTACATCTTTTTATCTCTTTCTTCCTTTTTTCTTTCTTTCTACCTTTTCTCTATTTCTTCTTTCTTTCTTTTTCTTTTTTTCCCTTTTTTCTTTCTTTCTATCTTTTTCTCTCTTTCTTTCTTTCTCTCTTTCTTCCTTTTTTCTTTCTTTCTATTTTTTTCTCTTTCTTTCTTTCTCTCTTTCTTTCTATCTTTTTCTCTTTCTTTCTTTCTTCCTTTTTTCTTTCTTTCTATCTTTTTCTTTCTTTCTCTCTTTCTTCCTTTTTCTTTCTTTCTATCGTTTTCTCTCTTTCTATCTTTCTCTCTTTCTTCCTTTTTTCTTTCCTTCTATCTTTTTTCTCTCTTTCTTTCTATCTTTCTTCCTTTTTTCTTTCTTTCTATCTTTTTCTCTCTTTCTTTCTTTCTCTTTCTTTTTTCTTTCTATCTTTTTCTTTCTTTCTTTCTTTCTTCCTATCTTTCTTTCTTTCTCTCTTTCTTCATTTTCTCTCTTTCTTTCTTTCTCTCTTTCTTCATTTTCTCTCTTTCTTTCTCTCTTTCTTTCTTTTTTCTTTCTTTCTCTATTTCTTTCTTTCTTTCATGTTAGTTGCACATATTTGTGAGAGACAATGTAACAAGATGCTTTCTTTTTTCTCTCTTTTTATAGGTCACATCTCAAGAAATAGTTTTATGTAAATGTTTACAGCACAAGAAGACAAAATAAAGTATTCACTCTTTCTAAATACATTTACTGCATATGGTTTACTGTTCTCTTGTATTCAATGTGCCATACAGTATACAAACCCCATGCAAAACACGATGGACATTTTCGACTTCAGAGGCCCTTAAAGACCTCATTTCTAATAAGTAGAAAAAAATAACAGTCAGGTTTAATACGGGGGACGCCCCATACAGTACACACACCTCATATTAATCCATTTTACTGTAGCATTTTGGAGATATGTCACTTTAATTGACTTCAGAGCTGTATAAAGACCACATTTCTAATAAGTAGAAAAAATTAACGGTCAGGTTTAATACAGGACGTCCCATACAGTACTCACACCTCATATTAATCCATTTTACTGCAGCGTTTTGGAGATATATGTTATTATTCTACTTTAAACACCTATAAAAACCTCATTTCTAATAAGTAGAAAAAAACAATGGTCTGTTTTCTATACGGGACGTCCCATACAGTGTGCACTCCTCATATCTAACCCTTTTACTGCAGCGTTTTGGAGATATGTCACTTTATTCATATTTATACGCCTATAAAAAACTAATTTCTAATAAGTAGAAAAAAACAATGGTCAGTTTCTACATGGGACGTCCCATACAGTACACACCTCATATCTAACCATTTTACTGCAGCGTTTTGGAGATATATGCCATTATTATAATTTAAACACCTATAAATACCTCATTTTTAATAAGTAGAAAAGAAAAATGGTCAGTTTCTATACGGGACGTCCCATACAGTACACACCTCATATCTAACCATTTTACTGCAGTGTTTTGGAGATATATGTCATTATTCTACTTTAAACACCTATAAAAACCTCATTTCTAATAAGTAGAAGAAATTAATGGTCAGTTTCTATACGGGACGTCCCATACAGTGTGCACACCTCATATCTAACCATTTTACTGCAGCAATTTGGAGATATATGTCATTATTCTACTTTAAACACCTATAAAAACCTAATTTCTAATAAGTAGATGAAAAGAATGGTCAGTTTTTTTATACGGGACATCCCATACAGTACGCACACCTCATATCTAACCATTTTACTGCAGCGTTTTGGAGATACATCACATTAATTGACTTCAGGGGTGTATAAAGACACTTATATACTTTGTTTCAAATAAGTAGAAATTCAGAATTTGTGGAGTGGGTGCTGGCGTCTTGTGGATCGCCACTCACAGTCGGAACTGAAGACAACAACGCCTCTCCCACTCACAACCCAGTTCCCAGCCGAGACCACCCAGACTGTGAGGATCAACAGCATGAGCCCACCGCAAGCAGCGAGAGTGAATCAGCTGGTCCCGCCCAACCTCCCTCTCCCACCACCTCTCCAAACCACTTGTAATAAACTTGTATGTTTCCTCAGTATCTGTCTGTCTCTGGAGTCCCAAGACACTCCTGCCACCCAGTCATCTCTTTCTCCCATCAGTCCCGCAGTGCATCTCAGCCTCCTCTCAGTGGCACGGCTACATCTTGTGCCTGCTGGGAGGCATTTCCTCCTGTGAGTGTGGAGACTGTGGCTCCGCCTCCAGCCTCTGAGTGCTCCGCCTCCGCCCCACCTCTACCCGTCGCCCTGGCTCCTGTGCTCTTACCACCCCTCGACTCCAGCGTGGACCATCTGCCATTCGGCATTGCCGGGCTCCCAGGGTATGTCAGCTCCACTTGGGTTAGACATTGACCGCCTTCGCCATGGACTTGCGGCCCATTCGCTGCCCTGCGGCCCTCCACCTCTTCGGCTTTTGCTAGCTCCACCCCTTCCACCTCCACCTTCGCTCCGGCTCAGCCACTAACCTCAGGATCCCTGCTTCCACCTCAGGGGCTCGGCGCTGCGGCCCAATCGCGATCGCCTAGGTCTTTGTGTCTCACTGCTTCATCGCTTCTCTGGCTACGCGGTGTGCTCCACCTCCATCACCGTCGTCACCTCCGTTACGCCGCCTTCACACTGGCAGTTGAAATCAGCTCCGATACGGCAGCGAAACGACCGGAAGTCATTCATTTCGAGATTCGCAGACCGCATGCGAATGGGTCCGAAACGGGTCCGACCGAGTGCGGTGCGAAGAAAATCGTGTCCGTTGGTCATCCGGATGCGTTTAAAAAATTTAACTCTTGCGAAAAGCTACGGACGGTTCCTATCCGACAATTCCAGCGGAAGTTGAGCGTTGCTATGGTACTGATAAACAAACCTGACCGACGCTTTTCACGGTGTAGTACGACGTCCGTTGGGCGCGTATTGCGAATTACGGAGCTGATTTCAACTGCCAGTGTGAAGGCGGCGTTAGTCCCCAAGCTGGTGTCAGGAATCTTCACTCCATGGCTACTCCCTCCTGCGCCGCCGCCGTGGGAGGCAGTCCTGGCTGTGGCCTCGGTCTCCGTCTGCTCTTCCCTGCTCAAGGTCGACCCCTGGCTGTCACCACCATCTGCAACACCCTGGACGGTTTTGTATGGCTCTCTTCGGCATCCTTGTCCTCCAGCTAAGCTGCCTCTATCCATCTACTGGTGCGAGGTCGCGCTTTCCAGGAGGTAGCGCCTTTGCCTTCATCATCGTGTTCATCTGCGTTCTACAACACAATCTGTGACATGCATGTAGTATGGGACGTTGAAGTAGTAAAATATAACATATCTTTAAAACGCTGCAGTAAAATGGTCTGATGAGGTGTGCATACTGCATGGGACGTCCCCTATGAAAACTGACCATTAAATTTTTTCTACTTATTGAAAATTAGGTCTTTATAGGCCTCTGAAGTAGAACAAAATGACATACCGGTATATCTCCAAAACGCTGCAGTAAAATGGTTTGATAAGATTTGTACACACTCTATGGGATGTCCCCTAAAATACTGACCGTTAGTTTTTTCTACTTATTAGAAATGAGGTCTCTATAGGTATATAAATAGGAATAATGTAACATATCTCCAAAAAGCTACAGTAAAATGGTTTGATATGAGGTGTGTGTACTGTATGGGACGTCCTGTATTAAACCTGACCGTTATTTTTTTCTACTTATTAGAAATGAGGTCTTTATAGGTATATAAATAGGAATAATGTGACATATCTCCAAAAAGCTACAGTAAAATGGATTAATATGAGGTGTGTGTACTGTATGGGCCGTCCTGTATTAAACCTGACTGTTATTTTTTTCTACTTATTAGAAATGAGGTCTCTATAGGTATATAAATAGGAATAATGTGACATATCTCCAAAAAGCTACAGTAAAATGGATTAATATGAGGTGTGTGTACTGTATGGGCCGTCCTGTATTAAACCTGACTGTTATTTTTTTCTACTTATTAGAAATGAGGTCTTTATACACCTCTGAAGTCAATTAAAGTGGCATATCTCCAAAATGCTACAGTAAAATGGATTAATATGAGGTGTGTGTACTGTATGGGACGTCCCGTATTAAACCTGACTGTTATTTTTTTCTACTTATTAGAAATGAGGTCTTTAAGGGCCTCTGAAGTCGAAAATGTCCATCGTGTTTCGCATGGGGTTTGTATACTGTATGGCACATTGAATACAAGAGAACAGTAAACCATATGCAGTAAATGTATTTAGAAAGAGTGAATACTTTATTTTGTCTTCTTGTGCTGTAAAAATTTACATAAAACTATTTCTTGAGATGTGACCTATAAAAAGAGAGAAAAAAGAAAGCATCTTGTTACATTGTCTCTCACAAATATGTGCAACTAACATGAAAGAAAGAAAGAGAGAAAGAAAGAAAAAAGAAAGAGAGAAAAAGATAGAAAGAAAGAAAAAAAGGAAGAAAGAGAAAAAGAAAGAAAGAGAGAAAAAGATAGAAAGAAAGAAAAAGGAAGAAAGAGAGAAAGGAAGAAAGAAAGAAAAAGATAGAAAGAAAGAAAAAAGAAAGAAAGAAAGAGAGAGAAAGATAGAAAGAAAGAAAAAGGAAGAAAGAGAGAAAGAAAGAAAGAAGAAATAGAGAAAAGGTAGAAAGAAAGAAAAAAGGAAGAAAGAGAAAGAAAGAGAGAAAAAGATATAGAAAGAAAGAAAGAAAGAAATAGAAAGAAAGAAAAAGGAAGAGAGAGAGAGAGAGCGAGAGAGAGAGAGAGAGAGAGAGAGCGATCGCCATAGTGGAGAGAGCAAGTTCCCTCTCGCGCTGTTACTGAAATTACCGTATTCATAGTAATAGGCGCACACACCCTTTTTTTTGCGGCTGGCTTGACCGTGTATTTTCAAACTGCGGCTGGCTTGACCGCAGTGAACCGCTGGCACAATCAGAACTCGTTACGTATTTCTGAAGCGGGACTTCATAGAACAAGGAAGTCATCGGCCCGTTTTTTGGACAGGGAAAACAGCTGTATACAGATAAGTAGCCTAAATTGTGTGAAAAATACTTTTTTTTTTTACACGTGACACATGAACTAACACAAAGGCCGAAGTATTGTGTTTTCTCATGACTCCTTCAGTCCGGCTTGTCTAAGATGAGTCAGACCAGCCATTTACTCAAGAACTGAGACTTTACTGAAGTGATTCCTCAAATAAACACTTCTGACAAGCGTTTATGAAACCTTTTGATGGCCTGTTATTGGCCTGCCAGTCTGGTTATTTAGTACTATTAATCTATGAACATTTCACAAATAATTTCTTGAATTGTAAGGGAATGAAACTGAGGCTGAATCACAAGCACAGATGCCATTTGACGGTCTTTTTATTTTTGTCTGCATGTTTTTGTGCTCTGCGGTTAATAAAATTCTAAGATTTACAAAGTGTATAATGAATAATGACTTGTCTTTGACTTAACTTCAATTATAGATAGTTGTGGTTCCACACAATGAACATGTTATCTCTACTCAAATACTTCATGTGTGAACTAAACTGAACTGAGTAACAACCAAAATTAGACAAAATAACTTGATTGAATAAAGTTTCTTTGAAGTAAACGGTTAGCAATTAATAACTTTGCTTTACACATGCAAAACAATATAATGTCCATATACACAAAACTGTATAAAAAATAAATGTGGTTCAATATCTGGTAGACTTAAAAACATGAGCTTTTTAGCTTGTAAAGTGTGTGTGTGTGTGTGTGTGTGTGCGTGCGTGCGTGTTTGTTTGTGTGTGTGTGTGTGTGGTTGGACCTATGAACGAATTAAATATTAATGAGTGCATTTTCTTTGTTGATTGAATTATTTTCCCATTCAACCCCATCACTGCACTCATCTTAATAATTCAAACACACACTTTTATATAGTGGGATTTTCCATTGAAAATTGATTGTTTTTATATTGAGCTAATTATATTTGCTCTAAATCTAACCCTCACACAAATCTGTTCAGTTCTGAAGGATGTTCACAATGCCAACCTCAACATTACAGTGTGTGTTCAAATCAAATCTAAAAATCATCAAAAAATATTTTATGGTCTGACCATGAAATAAATTACAATGTTATTGATCTCCTGTAATATCACATTACTCCAGTGCTGTTCATTCATGAAACAACATATGCATGTAATTTGTAAGTTTAATGTTATGCCAAAATGCAGGTTTATTTTGACGTTTAGCTCCTTTTAAATGTAAGAATCCAGTGTCTGGCGTTGAATATGAGGGTCAGAGAAGAGAAATGCAGTATGAAACAGCAGAAATGAAAAAGGGACGTCCTCATAAATATTGAAATTTGATCCACCGTCACAGGCATCCGCTCAGTCATGCATAATAAATCCATGCATTGGAATTTTATCATGTCAGATAAATAGGAAGAATCCCAGAAAGATTATTCTTTTATTTTCCTGGTGCAATCGGACTCCTCAAACTAGGTAAGCACATCTGAAGTTGCAGTGATCTTTAATAAACCCTTTAATGAATAAGACTAACAAAACCAAAGTGAGAAGAAACATTGTGTTTCGGCCTGTGATTGTTCTTCAGAAAGCGAATCAATTGACGTCTTTGTTGTTTTTTTAAGCTCTCCTTCTGAGCTTATGCAGGCTTAAACAGGCTTGACTGGATGCTTAATACAGATTTAATGATTAATGATAGCACAATCACAATAAAAATAAAGAATTGTGAGTAAAGACGGAAGTGAATTAAACAAACAGATCCTGCACCCTGCAGTATTTGAGGATAAGACACGGGTCATTGCTTCGTCAACTCATAACCTATTGAGACAGATCTGTTATTTCTAGTTTTCTTCTCACTGTAAGACATTTCATGTTAGTTTAACTTGGAAATGCAAGTTCACCTGCTGCCTTGAAAATCGAAGTTCACTCAAGCTGAAGACTGCCTTTGTTTCAACTTAGAAATTAAAGTTAGTGAGCTTGATGCCTCTAGTGTTCTAGTTTTATTCAACTTTAGTTGATTTAACTTTTTAGTGCTTGTTTTAACTTCATACTTTATTAAAGAAAATAAATTGTTTGTTTTAACTTAATGCAAAAAACCTTCCTTGCCTAGTATAACAGACATCATTTTCTGCTTTATTACAACATGCAAAACACAACAATGACAACAATTATATTTTAATGATCTTTTACTGATGAACTCTATACAGTTATTTTAGTTATTAGAACTCTTGTGTAAGTGACCGACACTAAGCATTTGTCAGTACCACACAATGGTGCTGCGTTCATACAAAGAGAAAAATGTGTTTGATTATCAACTTTTAAAAGAGAGAGCAAAACACTTCCTATATCTTCTATTGTTGAAGCTCTTGTATGAAGCTCCATTTATACTATTTATCACATCCATGTCTTATGAGGCTATCCTGGAGCTCAGAGATGCCGATGTACTGATCCTTGTATTCTTTAGTTTGGCCTTCCTCTCTTGTCGGCCAGTATTCAACCCAGGTGTGCTCTCCAAAAGTGTACTGCAGCCTAAAACAACACAAAACACATGCAAAACATGGTATAAACAATAATGGACATCAAATACACAAATGTGACACTAATGTGCATTTCTTGATATTTTACCCAAGTTTGATTCAGTTTTTATTCAAATGACTGCAATTCCATGTGGATGAAATCAGTCTTTACTTGTATAGTGAGAGACGTTAGTAACAGAGCTCTAGATAACGTCACACTCTTGTCTAATGTTGTGTTACATCCTAAATTTAACAGTAATTCTATGCAAAAGCTGAATCATGTAGGAAGTACAAACATTTACCTTCCTCCGAGCCATGACAGGTCTTTGAATTTGCCCATGATGAGGTACGACTTGCCTTCTACCAATCCCAAAAGTTCTCTGCAATGGGGAAGGGCCAAAAAAGGTCTGACTTTCCCCTCAGCATCCCAATCTGTGCCTACAGGACAGAACAGGAAACAATGCTACTGGGACGTCCAAACATCAGCCACAGTTCAAGAGTCACATGCTCTAAAACATGTATTTCAATATACTTTGATGGACATACAGGAATAATAAACCGTACCTTCTTTTACCACCTGGTCCACCTTCAAGTGATAGATGTCAGAGTCCTGTGCCAGATCCATCTTCACCACTGAGACTTTATAAACTGTCAATGATATGTGTTATATTGTTATCAGCATCAGCTGTGAGACTGGATAAAATACGAGTCAATGGCTGAGGATGGAGAACATGCGTTTACCATAATCTGCGCCAGATTCACAGGCTCTAATATGACGCTCATCTTCTTTGACCTGATGTATGCAAGAGATAAGGTTACATTTCCTGTAATCAAGAATACTTATACTATATAAAAACATTAATATAAAATTAATATTAAAAATAAAAAATTTTGGGGTCTCTTATGAATGTGTGGGTTATATAAAAAAATCAGTTCAATAAACTCAATAAATTGAGTTCACTGTACTCAAATACAATCAAAAGTTATGTGGGCACAATGACTGAAACAGAACTCAAAACTGAATAAGTTAGGCCTTGTTTACACGAGAACGCTCGCGGGTGAAAACGTAAAAATATTTTATCAGATGTGCCTTTCGTTTACACGGCGACTGCGTTTTTGCGACTTAAAAACGGAAAAAAGTGAAACCACCCTCCAGAGTGGAAATCTTAAAAATGCTCCACCGTCGCGTTCCCGTCTAAACAGTAAAAACGCAAATCTGCTCACGGTGGCTCTCATCGCGTGCGCGTTTACGTCACAGGCATTCGCCAGTACAGGAAAATAACAACCAACATGTCGGATTATTTCCATACGTCGGACCTTCAAGTTGCCCTCGCAGCGCTGATAAACATACAAGAGTCTTTTCAGCAGTTGTACAAAATATTCTCAGATATTGGTGTTGTTGTGTGGCAGTGCTTCACATCGCCACCTAGAGCCTGGAGTGCACACTACATCCAATTTCACACACTTTTGCATCACCATATGCACGCAGATTTCCCCCCATAACGCTCGTCTAAACGCAGAATAAAAAGTGATAACGCAACGCCACTTTTGCGTTTTCTCTTCAGATCGTTTCCGTGTAAACATAGCCTTATAGTACATTTCTAGATCCCAGTATGATAATTGTATAATTAAGTGATGATTGAGCATTAATGATGAACACCTGATGATAACAAGAAGAATCACTGAAGAAAAGAGAAACACAAGAACTGCAACTGACTGGTAATCTGGTAAGCTGGTAATGCTGTTTGTGGAGTTGTTTAATCCTCCTCTGCTTAGATCTTCACAGATTTAATGTCTTCTTTTCTCTTCAGTGGATTTCATCTTAGGGGGCTTTCACACTGGCAGTTTAGTTCGGAACGGGGCAAATCGCTAATGTGAACGCTGTCATGGGACCCAGGTGCGCACTGGGGAACCGAACCCGAGACTACCTGGAGGAGGTGCTCTGAGTTTGGTTGCTTCCGAACCGTGCCGCGGCTCGCGTGAATCTGAAAACAACACGGACTCGGGTGCGGGTTCCTTGTTCAGGAAGTAAAGTGACCTGCGCATGCGTTTTAGCTGATTGTGATGTATTTAGTTAAATAAAACACATGTAAGGGATGATAGTGTTGTTGATTTACCTTGGATACACTGAGGCTGCATTGTATTTGCGCATATCGCGTGGAATCAGGGCAACACATTTGGAAATCCACTGTCTCCTCAAAAGAGTCCGTTTGGAAGCAGCAGAAAGCCAGCTTATGTGACAAACACACAGTAAACATGTATTGTTTACTCAGCTGCTCATAATAGCACCAAATGATTAAAAAAACAACATATTGACCCACGTTCTGTTTTCTATCATGCGGTGTGCACGTTTGCGATGATGCAAACGCACCAGGGTTCGATAGAATCAAGTTGAGTGTGAAACCAGACCAACGCAGCGGGGGGCGCCGGGAACAATCGCGCTCGGGCTCGGACCGCAGCAAACGAGCCCAGTGGACAAGCCCCCTTAGACTGTGTCTGAAGTCAGTTGTAGTTCTTGTGTTTATCTTTCTTTCAGTGATTCTGCTGGTTAACAGCAGGTGTTCATCACTAATGCTCTACAATCACTTAATTATCAAATTATTATCCAATTATCATGCTGGGATCTATAAATGTTCTTTACAAATGTTCTTTATTTGAGTGCACTGAACTAAAATTTTAATTAGTACATATAACTGTTTATATTTTAGATGTTGGTTATGTACACTGTAAAAAAAGATTAGTTGACTCAACTTAACTAAGTCAAGTCATCTTGTTGCTTTGACTGAGTTAAGTTGAGTCAACTCCCTGTATCAAGTAATGTGGACTTGAAAACATTACTTAAGAGAACTAAAAAAAGATGCTGGTTGAACTTATTTTGGTATTGCACTCATGTACACTTTGACACTTAGTCAGGTGGAACTGGGGATTGAACCATCAACCTCCTGGATAGTAGACAACCTGCATGAACCACTGAGCCACTACCGCTCAGACTCTATCTAGTTAGGGCAACTAACTTGGGAGTTTACAGAAATTACTAGATTTAAAAAATTTAAGCAAACTAATATCTACAAAGAATCTACATGAGAATTGGCCAGTCAATCTTAAATATTAACTTAAATATTAACACATGAAAAAATAGCTGAAAAGACAATTCAATAAGGACCTTTATTAAAAACCCAACAAGTCCCACTTCAAACAGCCTTGCTTCAAAATAAGAGTCAATGGATGTCGAGACGTCAAAAAAATAACTTCCTTGGGACATGTTAAAGAATTAGCCTTTACACCCTCTAACACACTTTTGCTTGGGGCTGCTCACAATTAATTGAGTGATAATTGAGCATTATTGAAGACACCTGATGTTAACAAGCAGAATTACTGAAGGAGAAAACCGGAATTGGTATGTTACCATTATGTTGATCAGTGTTTGGTTTAGTTGGGCTCTTGACCCTCACATCATTAACTTCAGAATTTGTTTGGCTGCTGTACATGATTTATAACAGCCAGATGAACAAAGAGTAAAAGTGATCTGATGGTGTTGGTTGTGATTTAACATCACATACATTTGACCTGAATCACCTAACTCATACAGAGCTCAAATTTTTGAGTTATGTTTACTTTATTGATTCAAACAGCACTGACCTTGAAAAACATTATATTTGTAACTTTTACAATGTAATAAAAAAAAAATCTTAAAACTTAAATCACAGACAAACTGTTTTTTTTTAAACGCAGACATCAAGAATCAGCCTGTGAATCTCAACAATGGTGACAATTATAAAGCATTTTGCAATGCATTCTGGGTGCCACCAATCAAATCTCATTCATGGCTCCCATCATGCATTGCAGCATGAATAAATAATGAGCTTATGTTCAGAGGTGAGCTGTGTGTCACCATTGTTGAGATTCAAACGCTAATTCTTGATGTCTGTATGTGCCTACCTGAAATACTTTTAAAGAGGTTATCTTGTAATTTATTTTATCATTTAGATTTTAGTGAAAAGGCTAAATGCATACCATATAAGGACAGTGCAGCTATAATCCATAAATTAAATTTAACTCTAAAATTATGCTCTCAATGAGTTAAGTGATTTAGGCCAATTATTGATTATGTTAAAACACAACCAACACCATCAAATCACCTTTATTATTTGTTCATCTGGCTGTTATAAATCATGTACAGCAGCCAAACAAATTCTGAAGTTAATGATGTGAGGGTCAAGAGCCCAACTAAACCAAACACTGATCAGCATAATGGTAACATACCAATTCCGGTTTTCTCCTTCAGTGATTCTGCTTGTTAACATCAGGTGTCTTCAATAATGCTCAATTATCACTCAATTAATTGTGAGCAGCCCCAAGCAAAAGTGTGTTAGAGGGTGTAAAGGCTAATTCTTTAACATGTCCCAAGGAAGTTATTTTTTTGACGTCTCGACATCCATTGACTCTTATTTTGAAGCAAGGCTGTTTGAAGTGGGACTTGTTGGGGTTTTAATAAAGGTCCTTATTGAATTGTCTTTTCAGCTATTTTTTCATCTGTTAATATTTAAGTTAATATTTAAGATTGACTGGCCAATTCTCATGTAGATTCTTTGTAGATATTAGTTTGCTTAAATTTTTGAAATCTAGTAATTTCTGTAAACTCCCAAGTTAGTTGCCCTAACTTGATAAAGTCTGAGCGTTAATGGCTAAGTGGTTCATGTAGGTTGTCTACAAACCAGAAGGTTGATGGTTCAATCCCCGGTTCCACCTGACGAAGTGTACATGAGTGCAATACCAAAATAAGTTCAACCAGCATCTTTTTTTAGTTCTCTTAAGTAATGTTTTCCAGTCCACATTACTTGATACAGGGAGTTGACTCAACTTAACTCAGTCAAAGCAACAAGATGACTTGACTTAGTTAAGTTGAGTCAACTAATCTTTTTTTACAGTGTACCATTATGGTGACCAGTGTTTGATTTAGTTGGGCAGTTTGACTCTTTGCTTTTTATATCAATTTGTGGTGTTTGTTAGCCTGGGAAAACCCAGACAACTTCCAGAAAATTTAGATTTGCTCTGCAGGTCTGGCAAAGAGCTCATAGTATGTCGAGGCACCAATCAGAAACGTTGAGGCGGGCTTTACACGATGACGACAGCGCAGCGACGGTGAAGCAGATTTTGTAGCCTACAGTACAAAGATGGAACATCATTCATTTTAATCAGCTATCGCATCTGTTTTAAGCATTTAAAACCCGAGCAAAGAACAACACTCGGAGATGTTTCTCCATCGCTCTGCACACGTTATCTCCTTCATCGCTCTGATTTTTGTCCAGCTTTAACGTGTTCAAATATTTAACGCAATTAACGCAGCATCCGTTCTGTCTGTCATCCTTTAGCTGGAATTATATGATCACCCTCTTATTCACGCAAATACTTTTAAACCATTCATACACGACAAGACAAAAGAGAACGTGCTGTCAGTGAATGTCCTCCTGACACACACACACACACACACACACACACACACACGGCGCACAGAAAGATGTTCGCCAGTATCACACAGACAGCGCGCCAGTATTGAGTTCTCTTTCGTGCTTGAACGAACAATAACACACACATTTATGCCAAAATGTCAGTTTTGTCGAGTATCCTCACAAGAGCAGTCTTAAATTAGTTCAATAAAATCTTAAATGAAAGTAAAGAGTAGTGAGAGAATGAGATGTGAGATCCTGTCAGCAGATCTTAAAGTGACAGCAGCCACTAATTCTCTCTGTCAGTAAAGTTAACCAAAGAACAAAGAGAACAGAGTTATTCAATTTCTGTATATTTCATAGCTGTTAGACAGGAAATGAACAGGTAAATATGAGATTTATTATGGGTTTAAGTGAGGATTGGTTTAAGTTCACTTAAATTAAAATTTGTTATATTTTTGAAGCCTAATGTTTAAGATTTTAAGAAAAATCATTTATCAAGACATCAGTAGCTATATAAATATCAGTTATACTGGCCTTCATTCATTAAAGATGCCATTAACATACAGCCGTAATACTTGAAAATAAATGGTGCCATTAAAGATAAGTCCGTCTGTGCCCTCCCAAAAAAGTTCAGGCTCAGGATTTTTTTCACTTTAACCCCTGTAACAGTGTTTACCAAAACACATAATTAGTTGCAAAGAAATCTATACACAAAGATGATCAGGTGATATAGTTTGCATGATGAGCACCGTGTATTCTGGATTTCTGCTTTTCTCTCTTGTTGGCCAAAATTCAATCCTGGTCTGCTCTCCCAAGATGTACTTCAGACTAAAAACAACAGGAAAAACACATGCAAAACATGGTATAAACAACCATTAATGGACATTAAATACACAGATGTTACTGCAAAGCAACCATCGATATAATGTTAAGTCAATGGTAACCGCACTGAATCATTCTTCATAGTGAAGTTCTTTTTGAGAATGAACAGAGGTTAAGATGTTGATGGTTTATTGAAAATGTTTGGTCACCATTATGGTTTGTGGTCTTTATAACAATGTTTAACAAAACACATAATTTGTTGCAGAGGAAACTAGAAACAAAGATAATCAAATTATGTTGTTTTCAGCATCAATAAATTGAATACTACACAAATTTTACACTTAGTCATTTAACAGACACCGAAGTAATTCATAAATTATGAAACCTTTTTATCCCTGACCAATAGTGGTAATTTGATATTAATTGATTCATTCGCAAGACTTTCTTACAACAGATCATGTAAGGTATATCAAGAATTTTGAAGTTTTAATTAAATCAAGGGACTTTTTTTTAGACACAGACATCAGCATATGAGTCTCAACAATGGTGACATGCTTCATCCTGCTATGGTGGCTCCCAGCATGCATTGGGCATGTCAGCATGTCACCATTGTTGTGAATCATATGCTGGAACTTAATGTCTCTGTGAGTGTTTTCTTCCCCATAATAGTCTTTAATAGTCACAATAGTCACATAGTCTTTTTTTAGTCTTATTATGAACTTTTGGTTTGGGATTAATAGATGCTGAAAACTATAACACCTGATCATCTTTATTTCTGCTGTTATTTGCAATAAATTATGTGTTTTGGCAAACCTTGTTACAAAGACAACAAACTCATAAAAAAAGTTAAGAGTCAAACTGCCCAATTAAATGAAACACTGATCACCATAATAGTGACCAAACATTTTCAATAAAACATCAACATCTAAACCTCTGTTAATTCTCAATAAAACTTCAGTAGACGTGTGACAGAAATAAAGTCAGTCTGGTTAGTAATAAGTGAAGCTGGTAATGCTGTTTGTGGAGTTGTTTAATCCTCCTCTGCTGAGATCTTCACAGATTTAATGTCTTCTTTTCTCTTCAGTGAATTTCCTCTAAGACTGTGTCTGAAGTGAGTTGTAGTTCTTGTGTTTTTGCTCGTCTCTTTTTCTGTTCTCTTCTTTCCTTCAGTGATTCTGCTTGTTAACAGGTTTATTAAAGCTGAGATGACTCCATATTTAATATACACAGATTGTGTGGCTCAGATAAGGTTTATTTATTTGCTCTTGGCTGAAATGTGGCATTGCTATGGCCTGCTTGTGGCCCAGATCTGGCAAACAGGAGTGAGCCGCCCAAGTGCCGCCCATGTGGGCCAGATCAGTATTCCACAAGTGCCAGATGTGGGCTGGATCTGGATATCTGGGTATGATGTTATGCGTTGCATCCTAAATTTATAAGGCTGCGTGTCCTTCTGTGCAAAAGCTGAATCCTGTTGGAAGTACAAACATTTACCTTCCTCCTACCCGTGACAGGTCAGTGGATTTGCCCATGATGAGGTACGACTTGCCTTTTTCCAATACCAAATGTTCTCTGAAACTGGGATGAGCCACAAATGGTCTTACTTTCCCTTCAACTTTCTTATCATCAGTGCCTACAGGACACGGGACGACCAAACATCAAACCACAGTTCAAGAGTTACATGCTCTGAAACATGTATTATATTAAATATACTTTGATGGACATACAGGAATAATGAATTATACCTTCTTTCAGCACTCGCTCCACCTTCATGTCGTAGATGGTAGACTTCTGTATCAGATCCACATCCAATACTGTAACTGTGTAAACTGTCAATGATATGCGTTATATTGTTATCAGCATCAACCGTGAGACTGGATCTCAATGACTGAGGAAGAATAACATATGCTTACCATAATCCATGCCAGATTCATGGGATCCTTTAAAACGCTGCTTTCCGGGCTGATACTTCTGGATACTGCATTTTTCTGTGTTATGAGATGTTGATTTTTTTTATATAACACACAATATAACACACAATTAAATTTTTAATATTAATTTTATATTAATGTATTCATTTTAGTGTATTCATTTTTACAGTGCATTAAAAAAAGAACATTTAAACTTTTTTAAAGACTTTTTGGTGAAATGCTTGTGATATTTCTCATTTATAAGTTGCTTTGTATAAAAGTGTCTGCTGAAAGAATAAACATAAGAGTAATAAAGTACCTTCTGCACATGTGCACATATCTCCCTTACACAGTCTGTATAGAGCGCCATCTGCCCTCTCAGGGTGGTAGAACTTTGTACAGCGAGCATCTGAAGCACACAAGTTTAACTAAAGATGACTGCAACATCTCTCTAGCACTAGTAGACTAGATTATTATTGTCATAATTAATCATTAGTGCCATTAATAATAATAACAACCATGTTCACTTGAGAGCTCCAGTTTGATTAAACAGAACTGTGTGTATTCATGTGCACCCAAAAAACTTACTGGGTGAGTAATATTCATATATTGTGACAGCGGCAGGTTGAAGCAGACCCACATCAAATATCCTGTGCATTCTGAAGGTGATTGTTTGTTTTTCTGCACGCAAAACCTAATAATACAAAAACCAAAGCAAAATTTTGATTGTCTATCTGTTAACCCTTGCTGTAAAAAAAGGCCAAATTCTGACAATATCATACCATTTTCCATTAAAACAATAGCCTGACTTCGTCATACTCATATTCTAGACAATTCAACTTCAATTCAACAACATATTCTTATTCTCGACCTAAAGATTTTGTGGGTGGGGCTAAGGTCGGTTGGCATCCAGGCCATTAAAACAGTGATATACCGTAGAAAACAAAACTAGCCTACAGGAATATACTGTGAATTAACAGCTCTCAAAGTCGACACTCAGAGGCTGTTTTCACAATCACACCCTATACCCTCACCTCATTCACTATTCCCTACATTCATTCTCTAATATAATCCACTTGAATGAAAAGAAGTGAGAATACTGAGTGTTGCCAGTATTTTACTGTAGATAAACAAACAGTATTGTGACTGCTTATTACTGCTGTGATAAGCAAAACACATGGTTTCATGATAAAAAGAAAACAAATCTGTATTTGACATCATCAGGCAACACCGTCTGCTGAAATACCTTATCCAAGTAGAGTATGAGGGATCCTCGCTCTGACAGCTCTTTATTCATCTCATATTTCTGAATATATCTCTCCTTCCCCGTGGACAACTGAGGACAAGAACATGAGAGAAAAAGCTCAATTCATCACATGATGACCAACATTTGTTATGGTCTATCTTCAGATGTGTATTAGATTTCTCTTCTATACAGATGTGAGGCTAGCCTGGCATGCCAGACCTACATCGAGATGCTAGGTCTGGGAACTCTTCATTGACAGGGCTCAATACGAGGGGCGGGATAAACGGTTGTCTTTCAAATTCCCTCTGCACGCAATAGGATAGCGCTACAACCAACCAGAGCAACGAAGAAGATGACGTCTTTTATATATTCCTTTTTTTTTAAATGACTCAAGTGCCGTTCTTTGTTCATGGTTTAAAGAAAAGTTTAACTTAAAATCCGCCAGAGTCGCAGAGAATCGAAAGACATCTGTTCGCCAGCCATTCTTTGTTTTCAAGTAGCAGTGAACCGTCGCAACTCTGTCGTCATTATGTTAATCCCGCCCGCTGACTCTATACACGATGTGATTGGCCTGACCAGAGTTTGGTTTTTCCAGCTAAAACGTCTATAGAGAGTTGCTAGACCACACTGGCTGCGAAATAATTTTTGCTGCCACTAGGGTGCGTCTAGATTTCTAGGCTAATGTGAGGCATCACTGCATTAGTTTATCATCATAATACCTCTTTAAGATCCTTTTCTTCAACATCAAATCCCGTCGGAATGCCAATGTCCAGAATAGTCATAGTGGCATCGGTTTTATCATTTTTGTAGCTGTAAAGATGGAGATAAAGAGCAGATTTTATTAACAGGTTTCGAGGACAGGCTGTGTTTAAGGCTGCTTTCACACAAGAGCTTCGTGTTTGAATCCGAGTCCGTTTGATGTCAGGTTTCCAATATTGTCATATTTATAACACAGAGCTGCTCGTCTCTGAATAAACTGCCTTTGAAGAGCAAGTTACATCGTCAGAATGCATTGAAACTGGAGTCATTATCTAGTCACATTGGTAACCAGCTGTCACTACTCACGTTCATGAAGCAAACATACAGCAACTGAATATGTGGAGTGGGATCGAACTTAAGTAAACAAACCAAGTGTGAAAACAGCCTAAATGAGCACATGTTGATTAATTACAAATAAAATGGTTTCTTGACATAAAAATAAACAAGGGTATTTGTTCACATACAAGAAATCCATAATGAAGTTGTAACTTTCAATGGCTCCTTGTTTTTCTGAAGGGAAACAAAAGTATTTGGTGGTTTTAGTTCAGGTCAAAGGGAACATACAAATATAATTATAGTGATTTAAATGAAAAAGTAATAAGGCTTTTCCCACTTAAACTGTTAACCCTGGGTCATTCGAAACACTGGGTAAACAGAATCCTGGGTTATCTTGTTTCATGTTTCACACTGCTCATAATTTACCTAGGGTTAACAATTAATCCTGGGTATTCATTGCCTGGCATTTCACACTGTAGCCTAATTCTGTCAGGACCACTATCGTCAAATACGATTGACAATTAGCATACAGTTTGGATTGGCGGTATGATTCTGTTCTGGGCAAGAACTCCCTGCGCATCCATGCAGCCTAGCGTCAGAGGTGGGTAATCCAGGGGCCAAAGAGTAAAAGTCCTGCCATATGTTTATTCCACCCATAAACTCAGTCAGCTGATTTCACTAATTAGTTCTCTCTCCTGTCTGAATTAGCAAATCCAGGAGATTGGAACAAAATACTGAGGAGGACTTTTACTTTCTGAACCTGGACTTTACACCTCTGGCCACTGTTATGGTGACTTCAAATGTTGCTAATTCAGACAGGAGAGAGAACTAATTAGTGAAATCAGCTGACTGAGTTTATGGGTGGAATAAACATATGGCAGGACTTTTACTCTTTGGCTCTGGATTACCCACCTCTGCCTAGCATGTATAAGATGTTTAGGTTAAACATCATATTTACCCCTTAGGTTAAACAGAACAGAACAGAACAGATGTACAGGTTTTAAAGTACAACATAATTCGAGAATTTATTCAGATTCAAGGGGAATGTCAAATCCTGACTGAGAGGAGGAGCTGGGTAATCTGGTCCAGAGAAACGTGATCGCTGCTAATAATACTTATATATGTATACAGTGATAGCCGTCGTATTCCTATGGGTAGATGTGGATCAGCTGATGCGAACTTGACTAACGTGACCTGCCAGAACGGACGATACGCTTATAAACCCTGGGTTAACATTATTTTTTGCATATTTGCTATCATTGTCATTGATTGGACAAATGCCGCATTTTACCTGTTTACATAAAGCGTTGTGCATCTTCATTTTTTATAATGCCAACAATACTACAATATTTTTACGAATGGACTTTTCAGGCTATAAAGGCAAGAATAAAGGTTAGCACTGCAAAAGTGGTGAGGTTTCATAACCTGTGTAAAAAGCAGTGCTAACCCCACTTCTAATGTAATTGTAGTTCTAGTTACAAGTGTCAAACGTTCCTCTACCTGGGGTTAAACACAGGGTTTAGAGCGAAGATAATCCAGGGTTAAGCACAGTGTGAAAAGTGCTACAGAAAGGCTCTGAACTCAGTCTTACTTTCAGGGTCTTTTTCCATTTTAACAGTCAGATCAAATAATGTACAGTCAGACTTCTTCTCCACAGGTCTGGCGTAGTACAGCGTCAGAACCTGAAAAGAGCAGCACGTCTCAGATTAGATGTTCAAACGCTTCAATCTTGCTGTTGACCGTATAACCGCTCATGAACACTCACTGAGAGAGTGGCTGTACCAGTTCCTCTAGCCGTCACACTGAAGTCCTTGTTAATGTCCACCTGTTGAGTGAACGCAGATGTTATCAGAATAATCAAATCCATGATAGTGGAGATACCTGAAGGTTTCATTGACCAAACACCACACTATTGATGTAGACAACTAAATATGATGAATGACAAATAACAAAATTCATACAAAATGATTAAATTGACGAGCAGCACACATTTAAAATCAGGTTGATGAGTTTCTCCTCACCATTTCTGACCGTACAAGATGCACATTGTTTCTTGTAATAGTAAATCTGACAGGTCTGCTTCTTCCTTCCACTGACAGCTCCACATCCAGATTGAAGTTTTGTCGGTTGTTCATCTGCGATACTTGGCCTGGAACACCATAATGGAAAGTGCAGAACAGCATTCAAAGACAAGTTCTGCATCTGTTAATCACAGTCAGATGATGAGATGTTAGTGTACCTGTGGTTAACCTGTTGACATAAAATAGTTAATTAAAGCCAACATATAAATTTTTTGAGTGTATGCACATTTTAAACATTTTAATATGACACAAATACATAAATATGTCTTTCAATATACAATACAATTTGAACTATCCTCGTTCGCACAGTCGCTTTGTAAGCAGTGGGGCGGTACTTCCACAGGCGCCGGCGACATCGAGCGTGACCTTTCAACGTGATGACGTAGTTCCCGGCGCTTTGCAGATCAGCTCAATCCGAACAATTGTAGTTAAAAAGTATATATATATATTTTTCTTTTTGTAGAAAACAACCTATCGTTTCGCTATACAAGACCCTCTTCCTCAGCTGGGATCGTGCACAGCCCGCTGAAGCACTTCAAAGACCTTTGAAACTGCATTGATTTAGACTTCAAAACTTTGGTTGCCATTGAAGTCCATTATTCAAAGAAAAATCCAGAAATGTTTTCCTCAATAAAAAACGTAATGTCTCTTTCTTGTTAACATCAGGTGTCTTCAATAATGCTCAATCATCACTCAATTAATCACTTAATTATCTCATTAACTTTAACACTGCTTCAGTGTTTATATGAGTCCACACTCAGAGTGTTAATTTAACACATGGGGATTTTGCTGTGTAGTCAGCACAACACAAAAAAGTCGGTTTCCGCAACTTAAATTGGGCCAACTTAAAATTTAAGGTGCATCAGGTCACTAGAAATGTTTATGTTGGAGAGGCATATTTTACATTTTTAAAATATAAAATATTTTTTACATATTTTACAGTGTGAGGAAAGAAAGACATGGATATCTTGGATGGCATTGGGGTGAGTAAATTATTAGGAATTTTTCATTTTGAGGTGAAATAATCCTTTAAGTACTGCGGTACAATCTTATTGTAAGATCTGTAATGGAAATGCGACAGCGTTTAACATGGACTAACTTCTCAGAGTTGTTTTGCAACAGTGTTCATTATACTAACAACCATTCAACTCCGGATTGATTCTGGAATATTCGCTGGGGAAATAAGCACCGCAACAATCCATCCTCCAACTCATGCTCATCTTTTGAGATCGTGCTCGAAGAGGAGGGGCTATTCGCGCGCGCCTCCGTTGTTTGTGAGAGAGAGAGGGGGGGAGCAAGCTGCGCACAGCTCTACAATAAAATACAATTTTACCCATATTAAATAGTTAAAAAATCTGAAAATCAATTTGTGGCGGTCGGCGTTGATATTGTGGTGAGCCGCCACAAATTAATGAATGTATGGGAAACCCTGATATTACTACAAAGACTCCTAGAGGAGTAGAAACAGATGGATGGCATCAAATGATTGTATATATAGCTTCATCTCCCTTTTAACAAAAACATGCATACAACCTTTAAGAAATAATCATTAAACATTCATGAAAACATGTTTTTCCTTACCAGTAATTGAGATGTAGGTGGTAGCAGGAGTGTCTGGAACCCGATCAGCTGGTGTTTCAGCTTTAAAAAAGATAGGGTTCTCCCCTGGGATGAGAAACAGAGACAAAGAGGAAGATGGAGGAAGAGTAATGAGTTGGTAAAAGTATGTACGCTTTTGGGGAGTAAGAGTAGGAGTAGCTACAAAAGTGTAGGAGTTAATTCTGGTGTCTTGATTAACTCAAACTATAATGATATTCAGAAAAGTTTTTTTTTTTTTTATATATATATAATTGGCTTAAAGTACAATGTGTGTAATGTTGTATAATGGAAGTACATATACCAGTAACACAGTAATGTAATTGTATGCTTCACAGTAAATCTCACCATTCTTAACAGGATTGAGCTCCACGTTTGGTCTCTGTAATGGAGTCAGCACACCCTCAGACTGAAGGAGAGAAAGAGAGAGTTTATATTCAAATATGACAAACATCAGTAACACTTTATTTCGATAGTCCACTTTAGATATTCTACTAACTATAAGTAACTTTTCAACTACATGTCAACTAACTGTCATTAGAGTATTAGTAGACTGTCAGCTTAATATCTGCTAACACTTTATTTTGTTGGTCCCCCAACAGACATTCAACTGACTATAAGTAACTTGGCGACTACAAGTAAACTTATTCTCCTAACCCGAACCCTAACACCTAACCATAACCTAACAGTCTACTGACAGTCTACTATAATATACTAATACTCTAATGAGAGTTAGTTGACATGTAGTTGAAAAGTTACTTATAATTAGTAGAACGTCTAAAGTGACTATCGAAATAAAGTGTAACCCAAACATCTATTGATTATTATATTAATGAATAACCAAATCAAAATTGACAGAAATGCCATCAGACGTACCACCACCTTCAGGGTCTTTCTCACTCCATCAGTGTGGTAAGAATCATATGCTGAAGCTTTCACCTCAATCATGTGATCTCCCAGCGTCATGGGAATAATCACATATGAAACCACTATGCTGGAGTCTTTGTCAACGTTTACTGTTGTTCTGTATTTGCCTTTCTTACTGGCAAAGCTGCAAACATCTGCTGTCTCCATAAACTCCACACGCACCTGTGAAAACAGGAGAGACACAAATCACTTCAATATCTTTAGAGGAAATTTCATCCAAAGTAAATGCATTTCAACTGAATATGAAATGTGTGATGACAGAAGATATTTCTGATGTGTCTATGATTTGACTCCAGCAGAAATAGTTATTATGATGAATATGGTTTTAAAGGTGCATTGCACAACTTTTCATGTTAAAAATACCTGTTTTCTATCCTATACATGCTTAAAGAACTGCCTGATGGGCTGAATGAGCCCTTCTCTGCTCACTGGGATTGCCTCTATAATTCTGTACAGTAAAATATATAAGAGGGATTCGGGCTCGAATTTGAGACTGGGCGTGACGTCATGCGCATTCAGGTTTGTGTATAAGCCGCCATTCTCCGCATCGGCGAAGACAACTCGTGCGTCAAAGGTAGAAGATGGATTCAAAGAGACCGGCTTGTAGTCCATTCCAAACCCCAACGCAAACTCCACGTAAAGTAAAAAAAATAAAAAATTTGTCTAGTGCCACCAAAAGGGCCAAATTGGAGTAAGACGAGAGTCAACCTCGGGAAGGCATTCAACAAATGGAGAGATCTACTCTTGGTCTCAAACGGGATCCTCAGTTGGCTTTTTTCTTGATAAAACGGTAAGATATAGCCCAGTCTCTAATGTTTGATATGGCCAATCTATGTATGACAACAAATAACGATGCGTAAAATGTATAATGCTTTAGCGTAAGCTAGATGTACAATCAGAATTGGTTTTACTACCATTGTTAGTGAACAGTTTCATAAACTAGGAATTGTGTTCGGAAGAATAGTACAACATGAAACATAAAACATATCCAATAAAAGATGCTAACTATGTTTTTGTGTATGGCCTACCGGTATGACCTACTGGTAACGGGAGCGTGCACCAGAGCTGAAGATCTTTGCCCGAACCCGACGGGACCCGACGGGTTTGGTCGGGTTCGGTCTTAATTTTGATCATTTTACACGGGCTCGGGCCGGGCTCGGGCTTGCGCTCCGGGTTGTGCGGTAAATGAATGGTCAGGTGATGCGTTTCGATTAGTGCGAAAATGGATGCGGAGAAGGTGAAACAGAGGCTGGCCTCTGGTGATTACATTTTGGTTGCACCGGCAAAGAAAACTAAGTCTGAGGTGTGGAAATCTACATGCATAATGTAGACAGAGTATATACTAATTTTGGCATTATTCTTTTATTAAATTTCAGCTGCTGTGTTCACCGTCACTTTGAGGCCGGATTGTGGAGGGAAGTGGCGAAGCAAATCCTGTGGAGCTTTTATCTTAATTTCATTATTGCCAAATCTTAGTTTAGAATTTATCTTAATTTAATTTGTTAGACTCCTTTTTATTGGTGCTTTGGCCTATTTAAATTCATATTGTGGAGAGAGGCGGCCGCAAGCAAGTCCCGTTTTCGTTTGTCTTAAGACTAATCTCAATTTTATGTAACTTTTCGTTTTATTTCGTTATTGCCAAATATCTTAGTTTAGAAATTATCTTGATTTAATTTAAGAAAGACACATTTTTATAGGCCCTATACTTATAGGCTAAGTGTATGCCTATGCCTATTTAGAGTGCTGAGATGTTACGATGTTACAGAGGACTTATTTTATTTCTTTGTTCCAACTTCCAAGTGGCCTAGCCTACGTTAGTCATGAATAAATTATGTTAAAAAATGTATAAATGACTCATTCTTGACAAAAGGCAAAGAGCTGTATGCGTGCGTACATTTGAATAATGTCGGGCTGTAAACGGGTTCGGGCTTTTAAAAAGCTGTCAATCTAAATGTACTTGTCGGGCTCGGGCCGAATTCTTTCGGGCTCGGGCCTTGTCGGGCCTAATTTTTATTAGATTACAGCTCTAGTGTGCACAACTCTGGTTGCAGTTTCGCTTGTCGCCAGAGGGGGCGTAGTTCTGCAAAAACTCAGAGACTTGCGTTTTGCACCTTTAATATGGTTTTAATGTATAACATAAATCTTAAAGTATTTTTTAAATCTTATCAAATCTACCTTCTGCTTCTTTGGTGTGTAGTTGTGAATAATGGCCTTGATATCCAGTTGTTCACCGCGCACAGCTGAATAAGGGATCTTGAGGTCAATGAAAAAGGGTTTAAAAACAATAATCTCCTCAGGTTCTGCCACACAGATGCCTTTGAGGAGGAACACAGACACACAGAAGGGTTTAAAGCAGCAGCTCCTGGATGATAATGATGTTTTTCGGATCATGTATCGTGTGTTTGCAGCTTCATCTTACCAAGTGTTGGTGACAGACTGACAGCCAAGATCTGCCAGGTAGTGATAGAGTCTTTCAGGGTGATCACTTTATCTGTGACTGGTGTTGGACTGAGATATGAGGAAAATACAAGAAGACTGTTGAAGCACTCTTCTAATGGTTATTTATCGTCAGACTCCCACACACACACACACATGTCTGGTTCGCTATCTTTGTGGGGACTCTCCATAGGCGTAATGGTTTTTATACTGTACAAACTGTATATTCTGTCCCCCTACACTGCCCCTGTCCCTAAACCTACCCATCACAGGAGACATGCTGCATTTTTACATTTTCAAAAAACATTACTTAGTGTGATTTATACGCTGTTCTCCTCATGGGGACCGCTGACTGGTCCCCACAATGTAGGTGATTTCAGGTTTTACTATACTTGTGGGGACATTTGGTCCCCACAATGTAATATAAACACGAGCACACACACACACACACACTGTGTCACCAACAGATCTCGTCGAATGAGACAATGTAAATTACTTGCTATGTGTCATTCATGGTGTGAACGCGGCTGAACTCACTCACTCCTACTCACCAATTCTCACACAGATCAATCTCTTCCCAAAGCCAACTCTCAGGGAACTGAGTATGTGACTCGATATCATCAGAGTCTGTATAATAGTCATCATCATCATCATCACCTGTTGTAACAGATACAAATGTGACAGAATACACCTAATACAGCAAAAGGACAAACAATCAAATTTGTAAACAAGTTTGAGTTTTACAAAGTCAAGTAGCCCTGATGGTGCCTATGCAATGATTTACCAATCAGTGATTCTTGGGAATTTGGATAAAACAGGTTTTAATTTAGAAAATAAAAGGTTAGTTAAATTACAAAGGTATTTCATCATAGACCAAGGTCTTGGCTGTTCAGCAATGCACCGGTGCAACCTCCTCATGTTGTATTTATTTAATAAAATAGGCGTTTTTACAGTTATTACTTTGTTTTTGTCAGCACCGTCAGACACAATAAAAAGCTAATTTTTTTTTTTATTTGGTCTAATATGTATTTAGAGTTTTTAAATCATTATATGGCATTCTTAGTACACATATATGCTGTTAAATGTTGAATATTCACTTTTGTTCATTTTTTATACTGTTTCACGTGTACTCCTTTAAAATATCTATCATCATATAACATTTACTTTAAGCCTAAATAGAAAAAGTAATGTTTTTTTATTTAACAAACATATTTTTGTATAAACATTTTTCAAGGAATATAAGGTACAATTAAGCAATATCTAAAAGTACCCCATCCCATATCATCAAATATAAAAAAAAAAAATTAAAAAGTTACAAAAAATCATAGTAAAAAATAAAGTCATTGCCAGTAGGAATAATGTACAATGCATCACTGCCATCATCTTAAACTGTCATCTAGTGCCCCCTACTCATAAAATACTACATTATATTCTTCTGAAGACTGTAAACTGTATATTGGACGTGAAGAACAGATAACAACAATTGTGAGCACTGTGGCAAACATTCAATAAGAAACATATAGGTTCAATTAGCAATAGGCTATCATTATAGGCTATAGAAGAGTACCCCTTAATAATCATCATAAGTAAAAAAGAAATTATTACCAGTAGCATAACTGTCATGTAGTGCCCCAACTCATAAAATAATATAGATCATATCTTCTTTAAACTAGACTATAAACTGAAATAATACTACGTCTTAGTCTCTTTTCCATAAACTGAAATGTTTCAAAATACAGAAAGCATTCTGTGTAAATACCACAAAACATACACAAAAATAATAATAATTCAAATGTGAACTCCTGTGAGTATTCCCCAACTGATTTACATCCCTCCACCACTCACTTAGCTTTATCAGGAAGTATATGGTGTATATGTTTCTCTTCTATAAAGTCCATGACTTCAGCTGACAGGTTGTATATCTCCCTCGTCCTGCTTGCACGACCTGGTGATGATGGTTCCACAAGTTTGACTAGAATATGGTCAAATGGTATGAAGCACATATCCTTTCCTTTTCCAATGATTTTCCAACTCCTTTTGGATAGAATCGTGTGTTGGGCCCATAAAGGTGGAAAAACTCCACTTCCACATCTGATGAGCGTCCACAGTGACAGCCTTTGCTAACCACCAGTTCTGGTCATAAATGACAGCAAGCCAATCTCCACAATGAACTACATCAGCAGATAGATCTGTCACAGTCCCGTCAGGACCACTCTTGGTCAGTGGCTCTTGCTCACTTTCCTCCCGTTCCATTTCCTCCATCAACATTGCCAAAGGACCTTTCCTCTTTTGTATTGGTATAGGACCTTCATCCTCAACCTGTACCCTGGGTGTTTTGGCAGTCAGCTGGAATAGTGTCGGGCTGAAACACTCGCACATCTGTGGCTCACTGCAGAAACAGGGCAGTGATCCACAATGGATCTCAAGAGTCGTTTCGGTATGTCAGTGTGACCTGATGGAGTTTCCTTGTTGCAGGTACAGGTTTTAGTGGTTGAGAAAGGAGTGCATCATATGGCTGCATGTCAGCTTCAGTAATTATATAGAGCTTAGTACTGCAGAGGCTTTTGCCAACCATCTCATGGAAGATATTCCCATTCACAATGTCATTCCCCCGCAAGGCTGTCTGCAGTCCTTTTCACGGTTCCTCCAATGCCGTCTGGGGCTCCCTTCCCATGTGAGGTGGGAAAGAAGTTCCAGGTTGTTCTCTTGAAACCTAGAGTTGGAGGGACACTGCAGAGGAGAGAAAAGTTCTTCTTGTTCTTGGATTGCTTTGCTGGGGCCATCTGACCAAAAGTGAATAGTATCAACTTTTGGAAACTTTAAACGAATATCTGTCAGGACTGGTTCCATGCGAGTCCAAATGGCAGATGCATCTTGTCGCTTGGATTCTGATACTGTGCAAAAGCCTGTCTTCTGTTCTTTTGTATAGTTATAGTACATGCCAGTGTGCAGGTTGAGCTGTGAGAGGTTCTGACCAAAATGGCATGACTGTACCTCAGAACTATACTTGCATTTCCACGCCTCAGAAGAGTCCACATGCACAATTACTCTGCTATCATTGCACTTGTCAATCATGCTCCTGTACTCTCTGGACTGTTTCTGAACTGAGCACACGTGTGTTGTTGTTTCTGTCTTCAGTTTGTCTTCATATCGTTGGATAAGCTCTCCCAGCATGCCACTGTGCATCACACGTCTTGTGTTGAAGTGGAGCCGATCTGTGGTTTGATCCTGAACTCGTTCCCATTGCTGCCATTCAACATTGGTCTGGTCTTGCTGTGGTGTGGGAAGTGTATGTTTGTGAAAGACACCAGGTGCAGGAGCGCAGAAGACATGCCTCACTTGTCTGTGAACAGCAGACAAGTTCAAAACTATCTTCCAGTTTGCTAGACTTGACGACACCGTTTTCTCTTAAGACTTCAAGCATCAGCTTAGCATTGTCATGGTACTGACATTGGCATGTCTTACGATCCGACGGTCTTGGTGCTGTCACATAGAATGGACGTAAGGCAAAGAAGGATGAATAACTGAGCTTCACACTTGGTTCCTTCTTGGTGAACTCCTTGGAGGTTCAATACTGTATCAGTCAGAATCATTATCTGATGCTTTATTTTCTTATATAGTGTTGATTGTGTCCTGTTTGTCAGTTGTCATTCGTGCTCCTTTGCCAGTATTTTTTCAGAACCTTGCCTGACAGAGTCAAGTTCTTGTTCTTGTGGGCAGACTTGTTTTGTTTCAATTCATGAATGAGTGCGTTGTGGAACAGCAGAGTTTTCTTGATGGAGGGGTTTATGAGTTGTTGTTTTTTCTTGGTGATTCCTGAGTTTTTTTTATTCCTAGATCCCACTAAACGATTTAATGTCCAAAAGATGTCTTTTCAACGTCTTTGTCACAAAGTCGGATGTTGAATAGACGTCCCCTGAGGAGCCAGAATGTAACGTTTTATGACGTCTTATTGTTGACGTGTTCTGGACGTCTGATATAGACGTTCATGGACCCTTCTTACAAGGTTAAACTAGTTCAAATGTGGCCATTGTGGACATATTTTCAACATCATTTATGGTCTCATTTAGACAATTTATACTGTTTCTGGACCAAATAAACACTGTCAGGATGCATTAAATTAAAACTCATGTTTATTTCAATGTAATTGAAAAGCAACTCAGTTTGTGTTTGTCCAAAAATCATGAACATAAAAGACACTTCTGTAAATCACACATCTCTGGATCATGAGAGAAACCAGATCTGAAGGAAAGACTTTCTGTCTCAGACACTTGTGCTGAACTTAATCACAGACATAACATACAGATTTAACTATTTCTGTCTGACATCTACAGAAGATCTTAGTGAGAATTAACAGAGGTTTAGATGCTGATATTTGTGTCATTTGGAGTGTCACCAGTGTAGTGATCAGTGTTTGCTTTAGTTGGGCTCTTGGTCCCAGTTCTTCTTACTTTAGCTTTTCATTGGCTGCTGTAACTCTGTGTTTGTAAAACACAATTGCTATAGCAGAAAAAGCCGGGAGGAGGGGCGGGGCTAAAATTCTAATTTTTCAAAACCTTGCAAAGCCTTCACAGTGGATTTAGAACAGCTAAGGGGCGTTGTTAGGCACGACGCGGAGATATTTTCCTCTACATCTCATCAGCAATTTTGATTTCGGCACGCTCTGCACCAGCTGACCACTAAGGAGCGAATGTACAGTGACGTGACATCACTGCCAGATTCAAACTGTGCTTTCGCGCTGTGGCTGGCTGAGCCAAAGATGGATGCGCTCAGCGCTTGTCATATCACAACTATTCAGTGTTTTTAACCACATAATGTTTATTTTAGGTTTCAAACATTTAAATACATATAATTTATAGCAAAACCATACATGTATAGTTTGTAAAATACACAATGGTGTCTATGGAAGCAGGAATAACAACCCATTCAAATATATTTGCCGACGGGTTTTATTCATATCAGACACGCAGAGTAAGTAAAAGCGCTACATCTGTTATACAGCGCTAATTTGGCGGTGGTGAATCACGTGCCAAGCATGGCGCGTCACCATGGAAACATGGGGGAGGGGGCGGGGGGAATCGCGATGTCAGCTTAACATCGTGATGTCTGTCAGCCATCACGATGGACGATGATATCGTCTATCGGCCCAACCCTATAAAATACATTACAGCTTATATTGGTATTTATTGTGATCAACAATTATATTCTAGCCTCCATTGAGGACCATTTGGAGGTTTTTGTCACCACCGTCAGACAGAAAACCTGACGGTGGTGACGTCTGACGGTGGTGACAAAAACCTACTCTTTCACATGATATGCATGAGTTGTTCACATTAGCCATCTTGTTTTCCCCTCTGTAGCTACTTCAGACCTCTTTTTAAAAAGTATACACTTATGTCATAATCTAATCTAATATTTTTTATACAAAAGAGACGGTGTTGACATGTTATGGTTGTGACACTAGCAGTGTCCAAAAATATGAACAAGTTACGGGAGCTTGAGTGATCTTGATGCATGCAGTAGAGCTGAAGGTTTGAAAATGGGGTCCTCAGGAATGTAGTTGACCTTGTAGTTGCCTGATTTTATTGCTTTTTATAAATATCTGACGGTGGTGACGAATATGTGGGACACATTTTGAGCAACCACAAAATAATAGTAAATATTGTTAAAAACTCACTGTTTGTAGTTTTTAATACATAATGCAATGTACTCGTTCATGTGGTAAAGATATTATTCAATTCAATTATTACTTTTTGTTTTTTTAATCAAGTTGATGATGATTGAATGATTATCTCCTATCCGAGGACAACTGATTTTGTAGGCAACGGGCCAGCATATAATCATTAAATTAATACAAATTTAAAATAAACCTATAAAACAACCTTACATATGTGCAAAGGACCCCCTGATTATAACCTTGATTATTTTTATGCATGAAAGTGTTATTATTTTCCAACAGAATTTGTACTTTTCTTAGTGGGACATGTTTCAAGGATCAGTACAATTATTTATTGCCATACATTGGTTAGAGAAACCAAAAGCATTGTCATATTTTTTTTCCTCTCATCTAATTTTTTTTTCCGTTAGGGGCTCTGTAGACATCATAGCTGGATCATTACTAGCATATTCTTATAATCCTCAAGATAATATTAACTTTATTCCAATACAGGGTCCATTCAAGTCACAGTGATTGAAAAACAACAGCAGAGATAAACTCCAAAAACATAAAAAGGGTTTAAAAATCATAAGAGCAGATTCTCACCCAGTGATCTCCGTCTTCTCTTTGAAAGGAAGGGACACTCCGGCGCTAGAGGAAATTTTGTTAGATTAAAATTAGCATATGGCACTCTAATGTGTGAGAGGAAATTCACTACAATTGAACTTGGTGCAGTGCTATTCCAGCGCCGATCATACCAACTTAAATTAGTTAACATATAGACACTGTAGATGTATAAAAGGCTCCTGGAGAAATAAGACTTCTATTGCAGGACTTTTATTTTGATAGTTATTTTAGAGTGAAATATGCGACGCTTCCAGTCGGAGGCATTATTGTTATTTTTTTCCTACCAGGGTTGCCAGATTGGTGGTTTTGCAATCTATTTTTATTATTTTCCAAGTGCTTATCCAAGTTTGTCCGGAGTGTGTAGCGCACACTGCATGACATGAAGGCGCCGGCGCGAACACTTGAGTTGTCCTATCAACAGTGGAAACAACTTAAAATACTCTATCATTCTGGTCATACAGAAAATAATAATACATCATTCGCAAATACTTTTATTAGTGTAAACTCACAATAACTAGAAAACGTTTTGTTAAATAAAAGAAAACAATCAGGCTTTCATGCCATGAAATTCATGGTCTCCGTGAACTGGATCGCGTCTCAAAACTGAACTGAAACAAAATATAGCCTATGTAAGCTAATGCTTGAAATGTCCACTTTTAAAGAACCAATTCGAATCAAAAGCAAATACTGTCTGATTATGTAATCCATATGAATTTCTCTCTAAGGGCGCATCCGCTTTACAGCGGAGATGGAGGTATATTTCCAGCCGACAATGATTTAGAAAACATAGTTTATTAAAAACAATTAAAATGCCTCGTTATTTTTTCAGATTATAAATCACAGCCTAAATCACCTCTCTGTATGGTTCGAGAGTAGGCCTATGGCTCTTTTCATTCAGTACTGCGGGATACACATATTAATTTGTGAATATTTTAAGAGTTTAATAAAGGGGCAAAAAGTCTTGAAAATACTTCAATATTATTATTTTTTGCGCAGCATTTGGTGTATACAGTTCAAATTTCGTTTTTCAATTGGGTACCGGTTAAAAAAGGAAAAACGAATGGACGCAAAAGTACACAATGGGTAATTTTAAAGCTTGTTAATGATTTCACAGTTTTTGGGCACAAAATTGGGCGTTTTTTTGTTAATTCTCGCGGGTTTTGACGAGGTTTTGGGCTGGAAAACCTTGCTGGCATCTGGCAACCCTGTTTGCTGCCTGCTGCGTCAATATAAGCTGTGTCCCAATGTGAAGGACGCGTCTTTCGAAGGACCCAGCCTACCCAGCCTTCGAAGGACGCACCATGCAGCCTTCGTGGGATTTCCTAATTGCGCAACCAGGTGTTCCCGATTACCGCTCCTGGCGCCAAGCAACGGTGCGAGAGTACAGCTACCATCCTGATCATTCATTTGATAAAATTGAGTAAACAGCTATGGAGACAGAATTGGCTATTGCCCTTTTTTTGTTTTATATTTTACTGGAGGACATGGGAGCAGGGATCGTAGCCAGAATTTTATTTTTGGGGGGGTCCCGTCTTTAAATGAGGGGGCAACATATACAAATAGGCTATATATATATTATATATATATATATATATATATATATATATTTTTTTTTTTAATGGCCTGTATATAAATAAATTCTGACTATATATACCCGAATTTTATATACAGGCCTATTCTGGTGGGTGCGGTGATGCGGTGGCGACTCATAACATGTAAGCTGCGCTGCCAATAAAGCACCTAAAAGCTGTCACAAAGAACTGGCAAAAGTAATGATTATGAATATGTATAAATAAAGCAAGGAGATATTTTAATTGTTTATTAATAAACAAGTGTTTTCTTTGTCGGATGAAGTTGACTATGCTGACTCGCGATCTTCAGCAGTGAACGCGCCAGAGAGAAATGCACATTTCATAAGGATTACATAAGCAGAGAGCAGTCTGTTGTCTGTTTTCTTTAGTTTTGAATTGTTCTGTTTAAATGTAGAGATGTGAGGCGAGTAGGATACCTTATATGCTGAGTTTCATTCATTTATGAGACGAGCTCCAGTTCACGCGCCGGCGCCTCCGTTTCTTATCTATCGTCTGCTATATTTACTTCTTATTTATTAAATCCAGGCAATTGGTTGATGAAACATTGATTAAAATTAAGATACAATTAATACAAAACGAAATTCAGGGTAAAGAAAGGTTTTGTGCTTTCTGTTTGATGTCTCTGAGTTTTAAAGCATCTTTTAGTGCCACTTTCAGAGCGCTCAAGTCCGCAACATTGTTTTTTTCCTCATAAATCCCACACTTCGTATTGTTTTACATTAAACTACACTAAAGTAGGCTATAGCCATGTATCAACCTTGCAAAAACTCAGATACCATTACAAAAATAAACTAATGTCCAGAGCCATGAATTTTATTTTATTTAGCTACACATTTAAAGTTGCATAAAATAATAAATGATAAAGAATGTACAGAAATGTATTTTTTAGTTTTCGCGTTTCCACATGACAAATAAAGCCACGCAATGGTGACGAATGAGTTAAGATGAATAATAATAATTTAAAAAAAACTTGTGGCTTTTAACTCTGGTTTCTCTTGATATTTGAGTAAATGAAAACATAATACTTTTATGATTTCCATTACACGAGAGTAGATGTTAAAACTTCATGCTGATTTGTACTCGGCTTTCGCCAAGATAAGCAACACTAAGACGTAGCTTTACAGTAAACTATGCTTCTCCATCCATTTACGCTTCTTTCCATATGAGGGTGTGACTCCCCTTCTGTCCGGCGTTAACGGCTGCAGTGTACTTGGCGCGTCAGCACACACGACGGCTGCAACTACAGTGTGGTCTCCCTAGTGGACCAACACAACAACCGTCTGGATTGAGCCGAGTAGGGGACATCTCTAGGGTCTTCAAGTGGGCACCTTCCGTCCTCAGTGTTTCGTCGACTAGCCCACGACACCTCAAGAGGGCTCGACAATGACTCTGGCGTCCCAGAGTCACCCCCCTCCGTCCCCCACTCAACTCAGCCCAGCTTACTGACCTCTACATCCCTCCTGCTGCTGAGACCTAACCACAATCTCACTATCTCTCCGCAACCCAACCATACGCGCCAACCCGATTGACTAAGGCTGTCGAGCCCCACTGGTGCGTTAAAGCAGTTACAGTGGCAACGGTTCCGTATGGCATACCACCTACCGCAAAACACAATATCTGCCCAACCACCCGTCATTCTATACTATACAACCTATACAAATTGTATAGTATACTATACAACCTATACTATACAACCTATACAAATAAACCAACAGACTCTTCAAGTTTTTCAAGAATTCTACGAAACCGTAGCGTGGCGGCCTGTACCTTGCCAGCTAGAATCTTTCCGTCTCAACCACAGCCAGTTGCTGCTCCTTTCTGCTGCTTCAGATAAGTTCTTTACTGTGCGACGCAACTCTTGGGCACTGAATCCGACGTCTCTGAGGAACCGGGTTGTAGAGTGTGCCACAAAACCTCGACAACCCACTTCCACTGGATAAACCTGGACTCTCCATCCTCGCTGTTCTGCTTCAGTGGCCAAATGAGCATACCGCAGTTTCTTCCTCTCATATGCCTCATCTACAGCATCCTCCCATGGCACTGTCAACTCTATCAGTTGAACAATGCGTGCTGATCCAGACCACAAAACAATGTCTGGTCGTAGGTTAGTGGTGGCAATCTCAGGTGGAAAAATAAGCCGTTGATCAAGATCAGCCAGCATCTTCCAGTCCCTAGCAGCTTCCAGTTGTCCTGGCCGAGAATTGGTGTTAACACCTTTTCTTGGTGGTTGCTCGCCTGGGCGGAGGAATGTTGTCTTCTGCGTGTAATGTTTTGCTAGAACATGCGGCAACTTATTGGTCATACTACGCTTGCCTTCCAATGCTAAAGCCAAACATCTCAGTACTTGGTCATGGCGCCAAGTAAACCGACCTTGGCTAAGAGCCACCTTACATCCTGTCAAAATGTGCCTTAATGTGGCAGGTGATGAACACAAAGGACAAGAGGGATCCTCTCCTACCCAGAGGTTTAGGTTCTGCGGTGATGGGAGAACATCATATGTTGACCTAATAAGGAAACTGATCCTACTCTCTTCCATTGACCAAAGGTCTTGCCAGCCCATTTTGCGTTGTTCCACACTCTCCCATCTCATCCACTCTCCCTGCTTGGCCTGGGAAATGGCCTTTATACTCCTCATCCTCTCCTCCTGCTTTCGCACCTCGTTGACTACCAGCTTCCTCCTTTGAGCTGGGCCTGCCTTGTGCCATTTAGGAGGAGCTAAACTGAGCCCAAAACCCCCTCTTCCATGCTGTACCTGTCCCACGATATCCCCTATTTGAAGGTCAGCCTTTGCCTCTACTACAGATTTCTTTGCTGACCACTTTCTAGCAGTTTTTAACACAGGGGCTGCCTCCCTTACACATTTGTCACGTGACTCTACTAATGTCATTTCCAGTCTCATTTTAATGAGTCTTACATTTAAATGTGAATTTGCCGTCCACCACCGAACTCTCGGCCCTTTTTTTTTTTAATAAAAATGCTGTCGTCACCAGCGCAATGACTTATGGGGTAGGGTAGGCCACGTAGGATCATGCGTAGGATCCATTTATGTATCCTCTCTTTCACGGGGAAATGAAGGGTGCATTTGGCATCGCTTTTGAATCAGGGTAGCCTTCATCACGCCGCGATGACGCAACCGGCCTTCGAATACGGCCTTCGGAGGATGCAGAACTGAATTGGGACATCCTTCGTCGCGCCGCTGTGACGCAATCGGCCTTCAAATACGACCAACCGGCCTTCAAATACTGCCTTTGGAGGATGCAGCCTTCACATTGGGACACAGCTATAGGTTTGTGAGAGAACGGAGAATGGCAGCTGCGCACCTAGAAGTTTCTTCCTGCCTGTTATTTGGATGTTCGTTTGGCATTTTGGTGTTAAAAGTATTAGTACATGACCATAAAGTAAGTTTTCTCTGATTTCTCAATGTTTTAACCATGTTTTAAGTGTATTATTGAACCTTGTGCATTTATATGTGCATGCCCGGACATGTACCGATTCATGTGATCGTTTGACAGATAAACCAGATGTGTAACGTGATTTCTGCTAAATATAGTCAAATGTGACAGTTTATGTTGTATATGTCTGTAATATGCTAACTAATTATTCTGCAGAAAGATTATTCAGTATTATTTCCCTTTGATTATGCCAATTTGGGAATTTAGATTGTTAGTTTATGCGTCTGGATCCATTAATATATATTAATGCCCAAGTCATTTCTTGTGGCCAAACCAATAGTTTTATTGTCTTCAATCGGCCATCCTCTGCATATTTTGAGTTTTAACTGTTATTTAGATGCGATACTGAATATGTTAGTATTCTGAATTAAGAAGGGACTGATTCATCTGTGAATGTACACATTTATACTTCTACTAATGTAATATGTTTTTTGTTATTTTAGACTAATATTCAATACATTTTGGAAAGAAGCACCAGCCTCCTCATTCTTTGTGTCCTGACCGACACCCAGGGGTGTCTACTGCTAACAAGTAGAACTATCCTTTCCTCTCCAACAGGAGACATTCAGGGGCAAATCTGTAGGAAATTATTTTAATTGTATGGTCATGGACACTGCCCCTATGGACTGTTTGAAATGAAATATAAAATCAAATATAATGGGGTTTTTTTTTATTAAAATTGAAGAAATTACAAATATACATATACTGTATACCTGTTCTGGTGTTGGTTCCTCCTGCAGTGCTGGACTCAAACATCAGACCTGAATCACTGAAAACCCCCATACTGTCCCTTCCACCTCCTGCCGTACAGCCGGTGTCATGCTTCTCTATGACGTCCCAGATCTAGAGGAGCAAAAAAGACACTAGTTACATGCGGTTTAAATCAGAGCTGATTGTGCCATGACGTCTGAAGAAGGTCCTTCACCTGAGTCTGAGTGAGTCTGTTCTTGTTCAGGACATGCACAGCCTTGTCAACCACCACCAGCCCAACTCTAGCTCCAGGATCTCCAGTTATCTGCAGCTTGACCTCCGCTCCTGGTTTATAGGTATACATCTGGTTCTTCACCTGAAGCTTGAGCTGTTAAAACAAGAGACACTGAATCAGATCTAGTTGATTAGCACATCAACCATTTCTTGTGATGGTTGACCCACCGTTCCCATGCACGTGTCCTTCACGTCGACCCAGACTGAATCAGACACCACCTCAGACGAGCCCACATGATAATAAGCCACAAAGCGGAAGGACGGCACCATGTCTTTGGTTACAGGGAGAGACAGAGTCACTAGAGCTTGTCCTCTCCTCTTAATTCTGTCTGCTTGAACAATCTGACCTTTACTCAAGATCTGGAAATGAGGCAGATGAGTTTACAGTATTTATGATATTCATATGGTTTCAAACACAAGCTTTGATAGTTAATCAAATATTGACATAAATATAGTGCAGCTTTATTTAGAAATAACCATAATCTTTACCATGTATGTGTAATCTTGATCTTTGACTCCTGGACTTTGTCCAGTGTTGAGATTGACTGTCATTTGACCACCGATCTGAAGCTCTTCAGAATCAACACTGATGTGTAAGTAGTTCTTGGAGTCTCCTTTGGGAATGTAAGCGAGAGCCGTCATCGTCTTCACAGCCTGCTGTTCATCTCTTAATTGTGGATCTTTGGTCTTTGCCTGAAAAGAACAAATACACTGTTTTCTGATGTGCTGTATATGCTCCATTGCTTGTTCAACATTTGTTACCTGACATATGTTAATTGGTCTATTCTCCACAAGTTCACCAGTGAAACTGACTGCACATTAGTTGAGTTTGCAGATCTTACAGTGATCTCCAGTGTAGAAGCTCCTCCTGGAGTGTTGACGGTAACCTTCATAATGCCATTGGCTCTTGTTTGACCTCTGAACCCTCCAGGATTGACCTCCACTTCCACATTTTCAGCAGGAGTCTGGTCAGAATTTGTTACGTGAACCTGTTATAGAACCAAGAGCAAAATAAATAAATAATATATTTATGAAAATGTTCCTCAGTTCCAGCAACCCTTCAGATTTGCAACTTTCTAATAAAGATAGCCGATATGGGAAAATATATATTTATTCCTACATCTATATAAATGCCACAAAAGGAAAGAAAAGACTATCACAACTTTCGCTTCATGCAGACTTTAAAGGGGAACTTGGCAACTATTTCAACTTAAAACCGTTTAGAACTCATTTGGATGGATAAATAACTTGTTCCGGTGAGAATGGTGACGGAAAAAAAGAAGACATTTAACAGATTTGAATGAAATCCCCCTTTTTACGACAGTGTTGTGAAATATACGACACACAGCTGTAGGGGGAGCTCGTGAGAAAACATGCGCCAACAAAAGTGAAAATCAGCGAAGAAATGGCTAGAGTTGCCAAGTTCCACTTTAATGATATTGTCATATCGCATAGCCCTACTTTCTAGTCTATGTAATGTTTATCTATGTTTATACCGAGACACTGAAGGGCATCCCAGGTTTGAAGAATTGTGGTGTTTTTTTTAAGTAGATGGTGTACGGTGACGTCACGATCTGAATGCCTCTCCTTTCTGCTTCCACCATTTCACTGCCTGAAACACACACACACACACACACACACACCACACACGATTAGCCTCTCATATACAATCACACACATGCATGTAAACATACAGATGTACAGTATCTGTTGAGTCTTACCACTTTCTGTTAAAAGACTGACTGAAACATAGATTGATTGTCCAACCAGCTGGATAATGTGTGGAAAGGTGTTAGTGATCATCTCCCTGGTCAGTTCTGCAGCACCTTTTCCTTGCTTTATCTATTCATTTGAGAAAGACAACATCAGTCTACAAGACAAGTTAAAACTGTACTTGGGAATGTAAGCAAGAGCCGTCATCGTCTTCACTGAACTGTTTCAAGTCACAGTCTCTAGTCTAGGTGAAGAGAAATGAGATTGATCCCAACTTATTCACTGTTTAATTTCTCTCACCGGAACTCTTTGCAGAGAGGCAGGAATACTTGTTTTCTTCTCACCGTCCATCACACCAAACACCACAAACGCATTTCCTTCCACCTTCTGTCCAAACAGGTACCTATAAAAGCACATACAATTTATGCTGTAAAAACTGAACGGTGACGACGACTATCCCTGATGCACATCCACTTTCATTACACAGAAAAAAGCAGCTTGAACATTTGTCTAACTACCTTTTTTTTTTTTTTTTTGTCATACAGGTTTTGAATGACATGGGTGTAATTTTCATTTTTGGACTGTTTTGAACTATGCAATTAATGAGCCTTTTTCCTGTTCTGTCAGACAGAATATATGTTTGCTGGTGTGACCCAGAGGGTTTTAAAGTCAAAGAGTGGGAAATAAAAAATACTATAAAAGTAATATTCAAGAGCAATGAGCGATTATTTTCCTTTCTTTTGTTGTTGGATTAAAGGGCTATTTCACCCAAAAATTAAAATTCTGTCATTAATTACTCTCATGTCATTCCAAACCTAGAGCTTTCTGTCCCTCCATTGGGAGTATACGCAGCTGACACTTTGACGCTTCAAAAAGTTAATTAAAATGAATTACCCATATAATCAAAAATAAGACTCTAAATAAGATCAGTGAATGAGGTCACTACATGATGATTATGTCATCATCAATACAGCCAATATCACCTGTTAATTAAATAATACATAATTTTAAATAACATAATTTTCTCAGATTTTCTTGTCATAACCAATGTGTCTTATAAACAGAGTTACAGCAGCCAGAGATAAAACTAATGTTAGAAAGTGAAGGGTCAAGAGCCCAACTTATTGATTAATGAAACAATAAATCATCAACATCTAAACCTCTGTTAATTCTCAAATCTTCTGTAGACGTGTGACATAAATAAAGTCAGTCTGGTTAGTAATAAGTGAAGCTGGTAATGCTGTTTGTGGAGTTGTTTAATCCTCCTCTGCTGAGATCTTCAAATTTAATGTCTTCTTTTCTCTTCAGTGGATTTCATCTAGTCTGAAGTCAGTTGTAGGTCTTGTATTTCTGCTTGTCGCTTCTCTTTTTTTCTGTTCTTGTTGTTCCTCTAAATTGACAATCCCAGAATTCCCGGCGTGACACGTCACATTTGATGTTATTTCATTTAAATAATTATGTTTCTTCTTGGTTTTTGTTATCAGTTATGTACATTTGGGGTTTATGTTACATCATATTTTATTACATAAACTAATGAATGTTTAAGGCATTATTTTGGAGTCATGTCTTTGTGTGTTTTGTATTTGTGTGTATGACACTGTGCACCTTCATTATATTAATATGTAAATTTATTTGTAAATTTAAGTCTTGTAAAACATAAAAGGTTGCCACCATACTTTTTACAGTAAAATAAAAAGTTACGCGCGCTCCATTATGGACAAAAACAGTGAATAAAATATAAAATAAGATGGCAAATAAGAGCAGTATTGTAATGTTCCTGCGTAATAATCAAAGAACTGTGCTGCCGTACCATGGGTGAGCAGGCGCAATGATATTACGCAGCGCCTGAAAATATGTGCCTGGCTATATATATAACTTTCAATGTGACCGGCACTAAGTTTCAGGGGGTGCGTAATATCATTGCGCCTGCTGCACCCATGGTATGGCAGCAATTAATTATCACACAGGAATGAGAGTATAGTTCCTAGCTATATTGTCCTAGAAAATCGCAACTTTTCATTTTCTGTCGGTCTTAGTACACGATGTAACTACAGAAGAGTCAAGTTTTAAATAGGAAAAATATCAAAACTCTTTGGTAATTTTTTTGAGAGAGATGCTAATGGTCTAATCAGATTCAATGATCTATGCTAAGCTATGCTAAAAGTGCTACCGTCAGACTCGGAGATCGGCTGAATGGATTAGAAAACGGTAAAACTCAACCGTTTAACTGTAGGGGAGTTGAAAAATTACCCTATTTCCAAAAAGTGGAGTGTTCCTTTAAGCTGTGTTGTCAGCAAGTCGTTTCCCGTCATGCTTTTGATCAGCGCAGTCGGTGGAGAGAAACTGCACTACACTGCAGAATCCGGCAACTTCTGCGCAGATTTTGCTAATCTCAAACAAGCCTATTTTTTCGGGAATCCCACAGGGTGGAAAATGTGTGCGTGTGTGTTTGCTTGCATGGATAATTTATGTGAAATGTATTGTCTATGCATTGTTTAAGATGGCTTTCAGTTTAATAAAATAACACAACTACATTTTGGATTTTTATTCAACTAAGGTGGGCATGCTGTGATCTATTGTATTTCTTACTGTAATTAAAGATTTTGCGAGTAGGAGGGAATGAGAGTCATTCTTCTGGGATTGGTTAAGAAATAACTTATCTGTTTAAATTATATTAAGCCTTAAAGTTCTGCATAATTAAGGGCGTGGCCACTTGAGTGACAGGTGGATTGTCGCTGCTGTCAGTACTAGCCAAACTTGCCATCTCAGCTATGTTTCGGCACATTATACCTTCGCCCACGCCATTGGATTCTGTCGTTGTCGAGTATCGAGAGAACAACCAGCGCTGTTTGTCAGTTGTTTTCCTCTGTGAACATGCACTCATGTTATGGATGTCTGACAATTTTGTTGCTTTTTGAAGTTTTCAGATTTAAAAACGTCTACATTCGTATGGAACAGATATGCTTGCTTATTTACCGTCAGATGAAATCCTGCAGGTGTCAGTGCTTTCTCTCCGTCCATGCAATAAATGCACATCCTTGAATGAGCGTGGATTTCTAGCGCATTTACTTGAACTTCTTAGGTAATATTTTTGGTTTGACCCATGTGAGAATCGGCCAAAATCAGAATTTAAAATGGACTGAATAAACCTGTCTACGAACTTGACGTGCGATGCCGCGCTGACTGACATGTATGCGCATGAATCACTCTCACACATGCTCATAGCAATATTTTAAGTTACTGCATAATACAATTTTAACAAACAGAATAATACAGCATCACGATACATAGTCTTACTTTTAGCTATGTCTTTTAACTATTATAGTATTTCGAAGGGCAAAAATATGAACTATTGGCTTTACATCATCAAGTCAGCTGTCGAGCTGTAGTGCGAGAACCTGTGCGGTCACACACTTGGCACAATCCTTGCAACGGTACTGTGCCAGTAGCATTATTTAGCTTAGCCTGAGCTAACTTGATCACATCAAGCTAGTCGGGTGTGGTTTCAGCAACAGGCACCTCAGCTCCACCCACGTCCCGCCTCTTCGTCCATTTTTTTGGTTATCCGGGAGTGACGTACTGCCAAGATTGCGACGGCCGGCTCCTCCTACTTTAGGCTTCAAAATTGCTCTTCAGAATCCTATGGGTGACGTCACGGACAGTACGGCTATATTATCAGAGCCTGTCTACGGAGAGCCTGGCCACTCCCTATTAAGTCCTATTTTACAGAATTTTGGTTGTAGTTCCACCAGAGTTCCACTGGAGGCGATCATCCGAGTACAGAATGAATGGGAGTCTATGGAGCTAGAGGCTAAATTTGTCTCTTTCACCCGATTGCCGTTGATAAATCTCAGATTTGATTGTAGGTTTTGCAGGTTCAACATGGGTTATAGGTCGAAAGTTGAATGAACGAGTACTTATGTCCTTTCGATTTCTTAGGTTGAGTTGTTGTTACCTATAACACGCTAGCATTCTGCTAATTAACGCTGATTGGTCAGTGAAGGACTGATTACGACCAGAGATACCGCTTGATGGCATCATGGCATCCAAAGCGGGACCAGAATGTTAAGAACTTTAGTTTAACAAAAACTCTTCTAGCACGTGTGTTTACCTGTGTCAGCTGTGTTGTGTGTTTACCTGTGTCGTGTGTTTACCTGTGTCAGCTGTGTTGTGTGTTTACCTGTGTCATCTGTGTTGTGTGTTTACCTGTGTCGTGTGTTTACCTGTGTCAGCTGTGTTGTGTGTTTACCTGTGTCAGCTGTGTTGTGTGTTTACCTGTGTCAGCTGTGTTGTGTGTTTACCTGTGTCAGCCGTGTTGTCGATGCCTCGAGAGAAAAGAAAGTGCAGAGCGCGAAAGCACCAAAGTGACTGAAGGATTGCCGTAAAGCAGTATCTCTGGTCATACGATGTGTATGACGTCATTGATATTTAAAAAGACTTTTTAAAGCAAATAAGTGAATCTAAAAAATCTAACACCCAGCAATGATTAATTTCTTTGCATCTCCTTTCGAATACAACATTCAAATTTACTAGACAAAAAATAATATCCTGAGAAAAGTGTATTTTGAGGGGTATAGCTCCATAGACCTCCATTCATTCTGCACTCGTCCTGTGAGCGCCCTCATGTGGAACCAGAGTGGAACTGCAACCAGTTCAGAACCCGGAAGTTACTGAGAGTGGAAGTTCTCCCCATATTAGACATTCTCTGATATTATTTTACAGTCTATAGTCTGGACTCTATCACAGCTTTCATTGGCCAAGGACCACCCAAGAGGACGTTTGACTGACATGTAATGCAACCAATCACAGTTCGTTTTCCTCCACATTTAGAGGTGTGAAAATGTAAAGTCGATGTCCCAACAACAACAGACCGGCGTGCATCTATAAATTATTAATTCAAGAACGTTGTGAAAGTTTACTGTGACAATGGAGCATCGAACTTCACATACTTTTGAAAATCCAACATTTATTTGATCCTGGTAAGCGCTCATCGTCACAGTTGTAAACACAACAGCGTTCTTCTTCCACAAGGGGTTTTGGCGTCACTGCATTTGTTTCCAGGCGGACCGCTGAAGAACGCAACACACACGTCTTCCCGACATCCTGTAGAATTCTACCAATCAGATGGCGACTTTGCAAAGGTTGAGACTACCATTTAGCACACTCAAAAACTGTGTGCTTCCCAATTACCAACGCACACACTTCTTGTTACTCTTATTATAATATGTCACAGCGCCACTCAGTGGACAACAAAAAAATTGCAATACAATAAATTGCTCCTACAAAACCATTTTAATGTTAAGCAAAATGTATGAATTCATTAAAGTGTTAACAAATATTGTATAGTGCAAATCTATTAAGAAGTTTCAGACACAACTGAAACAATATTTGTTCTACCAGTAAAACATAAAAATAACCACAGACTAAGATAAATGTCTTTATTACTTTGGAAGTTATCTTATCTCAAATACTCATGAAAAGTTTTTGTTGCTTATAACACATTATTCTGTAGTTTACATATATTTTAAATCACTGTGTTCACACATTAGAAGAACAACTGTTACTGGTTTCTAGCCAAGACTAATTTGCAACCAGGGACAGGGGTTCTGGAGCTGTGTGGCACACTTAGAAAACCCCTGGTGTAACCAAATGATGTCAGATTGATTCAGTCAATATATTAAATGATATATAAAACCTGTTACGGCTTTCCCTTAAGCTGTTGTTGTTGACAACATTTAACACAAACAGAGTCGACTAAATGCAGTGCGAGGAACGATGAGCGAGGAAACTTCATGAGGAGTCATGAGTGCGGAAACACAGGAACAATATTCATACTACCAGTAAAATACAGAATAACCACAACTCAAAAAAACAAAATGCTTTTGAGACTAAGACTATCTCAAACACTCATGAATAGTTTTGGTGGCTCTCATAGCACATTATTTTGTAGTTTACATGGATATAAATGAATATAACTATATTTTAAATCAGTGTGTGCACACACTAAAGATTAATTTTGAATACAGTGAAGCAGAACACATGTTGTCTTACTTGGCTTCAATGTCGACTGTCAGACTCTCGTCGTCCACATAGAAGAATGATCTACTGGGTCTTAATCCGATTCCAAATGTTGGAGGCACTATAAACCAAACCAGAGAAAAGACACAAATAAATAAATACATTATTTTAGTTTTTATCGCATTTACACAACACACATTTTGTTTGTTGGCGCTGCCATCTCAATTAGAGCTAGGTAACCGGTAATACATGACGAAGGATTAAAGGACTTACAACTCAGACATTATCTGGCGTTTAGGCTGCATACCCGCACAAGAGAGCAGCGGCCATTTTATTAATGATTGTGTATGTATGTTACTGCACCCACTTCATGATCACAGTCAATTAGAGAACATATACAATTACATAGATCAACACGGTTTACACAGGTCTTACCATATTCTTTGACCTCAAAGTCAGCAGTAAACGTCTTCTGAGGAGTGTTTATGTACCGAGTGACAACCTTCCACATCCCAGAACTGAAACAAAAACATTTCAAAACACTTTAACAAAATATAAATACGCATTATACAACAGATCAACTTAATCTTAACACAGATCAAATCTATGATTTGTGTGTAGATAAATTCAAGAGAAATCATTCAATAAAGTTCACACAGGTTTAACATCTTCAGTCCTGTCAGCGTTTCACACACAAACACACCTGGCAACCTCAGGAATGGCGTATGTTCCAGACTTCATCCCTTTCACTGGATATAACGCGTCTGATGAAACTGTGATGCCTTGTGGATTCTTCAGAAACACAGAAATCAATATTAACACGGTGTTTGCTGAGATTGTCAGTCACATGCTCGCATTACAGCTGAAATGTCAAGTGTGTGTGTGTGTGTGTGTGTCTGTGTAATAACAGTGTGCACTTATATAAGTGTGTACCATGATCTCCACCGTGACTCCAGACTGACTCAGTGGTTTCAGGCTGGGCGTCAGAGAGAAAATCCTGTATAAAACTGCAAAAGAGCAAAAAGCAAAGCAAAAAACTGAAATATGAGTTCTGATGTTATTTACTCAGATTCAAACCCTGAATACATGCAGCAGTCAGTTTAATAATAAACACGATTATGGACTTATGTAACATGTTTAAAATTCACTGTGTTGTATGTTTCCATGTTTTCAGCACTGAATCGTACCTGAGCTCGCAGGCGTGTAGATGGGCTTGTCTGTCTGTACAAATATATATCCAGACTGGAATGAGACCATGACCACTTTCTCCAGAGTTTTGGATGGAAATTGAGCTTGTAGAAACACATACTGCTTCTCCAGAGGATCATCAGAGAAATAGTTCAGATCATCAGGGATCTAAAGAACAGATAATCATTCAGCCTGAATTATATCTGATAATTAATTTAATCAGAATTAAACATCACTGGACTACAATTATGGAGCTGTCACCCTTATATCTGTAAGGATCTGGAAATAGTTTCCTCCAGTCAGTGTCACTGTTTTGGACAGTATCTCGGTGTCTTTCTTTGGGTGGTTCTTCACTGTGATTTTTACATCAAAAGCTCCTCCAGAGTAATCCTGAGCCTCCACAAACACGTTCTCTGAGGAACCCACTCTCAGCAAATTAGGAGCTGACAGAACAAACCTGAGGAGATCAAATCACAGCGTGTGAAATCTTACAAACAGATTATTAGTAACTCTATGAACGAACGGTGTGTTTAATACTCACAGCGGGTCACACAGTGTGAGGAGGGGTGAGGAGAGAAGAACAACAGTCAGACACAGCAGCTTCACCTCCATCGTGTCTCTCTCTCTGTGTGTGTGTGTGTGTGTGTGTATGTGTGTGTCCCGGTCTGTGTGAAACCACAAAAACATGCAATTTAAACAAGTTATCTAAATATATTATTTCCCTTCTCTCCCTAAAAACGGATTAGTCCGGTTAATCACATCAGTTCAGTCAGCAGAAGACCCAAAAAAATCGCAAGTCCCACCGCGAATAGAACCAATCAGAGTTCAGGCTGATCCGGGAACAGCAGAAGTTAGAAGTAAACAGTGGAAGTGAGACTTCCAAATCTCGGGGAAAATATTTGGGTACGTCATGAAAAGAAGGAGAGAGAGGCCAGGAAAGGCACTCTCGAAAAGGAAAAGGGCACTTTCACTTTCACGATTAAAGGGGCAGTACCTTCACTGCCTTGGTCCTATTCCACAAGCTTACCACAACAATTAAAATGTTACAAACCGCTTACACATTACACATTAGCATACTGTGACACTGTCAAAGCTAAAAGTTACTCAAGGTGGGATTTTGCATTTACGAAAAGAATAAAAAGAGAACAATGATGTGATGTTACATTATTCACAAACGTGCACATGAAGAAGACATTGGCAAATGTATGGGTATTTATACACAATATTGTGATGCCATTTCATAATCATTTACTCAGTCTGTAATAATTTCAGAGTCTTTATCAAACCTAAAGTGAAGTCTTTTTTCATAACAGGAAACATTACCAATCCTTTCCCGCGAAACTCAGTCAACAATTTGACCTCAGTGACCATCAGTGACGATCTCACCATGAACTCCCAGGATACTCGCGATGTGTTCACAATCTGATCTCAACGTGTAACATCACAGCATTCACTGTGTTTGAAGGATATAGTACTAGATGAAATGTGTCTTATTATTCAAAAACCTTTATAAATTATTATGAAACTCCTGGATCTCATTCTGTATAATCACATGGCTATTATAATCATAAATAAAAAATAATAATAATAACACCTCACAACACACAATGTGTATCAAAATGTAAGTTAACTCTCTCTGGATAGAATGCACTGTGGAGGGAAGTTTGAGTTCATGAAAAAAAAAGGTATATTTTATATGGTATCCCATAAAAAGCTCTAAAATAAATAAAACAATACATTCAAATAGGCTAAATAAATAAAATCTTAATTCATAAAAACTTGAAATTTTTTTTTTCATAAAAACTTTGGCAGCCAATCACATTATGCCTCTTTTTCAATGTCTTTTTCAAATGCTGCTTTCACTTGTTGTTAATAACTAGATTGACTTTATTTCTGTCAGAAGCTCTTATTGAGAATTAACAGGTTTTGGTGTTGACGATTCATTGAATGAATTGAATGAACCACAGAATCGTGATAAGAGTTAGCTTTATTTGTGCTCTTGACCATTCAATGTTTAACATTAGCTTTCTTTGATTGCTGTAAATAGCTGTGTCCCAATGTGAATGGTGAATATACCCACGAGTACCCAACCCGCGCTCACAGATTTTGCAATCTGTACCCACAAATTCATAAACCGTGCCCACGCTTTCGCAATCCATTCCCATGGGTTTTTTTTTTTTTTTAAACTCTATTCACGGATTTGTGGCTTCTCCCCCAGTCTGTGCCAATCAGGACACCTGTTTAGGTGCGGGATAGCCTGGGTTTCCCCATACTGCCTTACCGCAGCGCGATTCAATTCACGCTGAAAGGCAGTATGGATACCATGGCCCAGATTTTCGCCTCATTTAGGGAACCAATCACAGAACGGGATCACAGAACGGGGAGGGAGCAGCAAGACGATGACGACATATGTTGGCAGGCGCATTTGATAGACATTCTTAGCACCCAATAAACGGCGCCGGGCATTCGTAAACCACGCCTCAAATACGAGAAAATGTACATGTGGTTCCCAGACCCAATTCTCAACGAGATTGGGTCTGGCGTTAGCCAGGCTAGGTGCGGGATGCATTTCATTATGTTTCAACTTAATTTTTTTTAAATGGATAATTTCTTGAATTTAAAGGTGCCCTAGAATGTTTTTTATTTTTATTTTATAATGTTTCCTGGGTTGCCCTTATAATGTTAGTATGTTTTTTAGATCAAAAATAGTCATAATTTAGAAATAAAAGGCATTTTTCCTAGCCTGATTTTAGTCTCTGATTTGAACACACTGTTTGAAGGGGCGTGTCTGCTGTGAGAACCGGCCACTGCTGTGATTGGCTGACATGCTTGCATATGAAATATGACATGTGAAACTCTCTCGAATACTTTTATTACAGCTGTTATATACGTTTTAACTATTACAGCTATCGAGATTAACGAATCGTGAGATGTTTTTAAAGTATTTAAATCTATTTCCATCACATAAAATGTTGCTGTGATGAGCATTGAGCAAGCAGATGACAGTCTGTTGATCGCGAGACAACGCAGTTTCTCTCTCTAATGCTTTCACCAATGCAAACGATGACATAGCCTACTTCTATGAGAGCTTCGTTGTGCAGTGTAACAGCGTCATTGATTTCATAACGAGTTTGGCAAGAGAGATAAACTCGCGCTGTGTGGATTGTTCTTTGACCGCTTTCTGTATACTTTTTTCACTGAGAATTAGCCTATTTAACGTTAGTTATGTATGCTCGTTACTTGGAGTTTGCTATTACTGTACTAGGATCTTGCGCTGGATCTAACACAGTGTAAATTATCTTTAATAAAATCACTACTTACCGGTTGCGGGAATATAGTTGGAATTACCCCCTTCTTCAGTTTGAGACGCTGAGAGAAGCTTGATATTGTCCCAGGTTCGAAAATAAGTCCGTGGTGAAATGGGCAGAGCAAACTAACAACTTCGAATTAAACTGTTGCGGTATCCGATTAATATAAACATCAACCACGCGTCCACGCCTGTTGACATTTCTTTTCTGTGGGAAGGGTATGAAAATACCTCACATCCCCTGCACAGCCTGGAACATAGCATTTATTCCATGATCTGCCATTTTCTCTCTGATCCTCGCTTGTTCCGATGACTCGGCTGCGCAGTGCTTGTCATTGAGGGCTGGGATATGCAAATCTTTGGAGGCGTGATCCCCGACTGTTGCGTCACAGTCGGTATTATGTGGAGATTCGCCTGTTTTTCAGGGGTGTTTTTTAAAAACGAGATTTAAATAAGAAGGAGAAAACAATGGTGTTTGAAACTCACTGTATGTCATGTCCATGTACTGAACTCTTGTTATTTAACTATGCCAACATAAATTCAATTTCACATTATAGGGCACCTTTAAAAAAAAAAAAACTACATTTAGGCTACTTGTATCTTTAAAGTCCATTTTTTTTGGGAGGAAAAAGCTCAGTATAATAGAATAAGCAAAAAAAAGACTTAACATAAAAAAGAAATAAGAAATATAACAAACACAAGATTAGGTTATATAAAAATAAAACATTCATAAGTGATTTTATGATTAACATATTACTATCTTCCGTGAACTAATTTAGTTATAAACACAAATGATAATAATAAGTAGGCTATCCTTATCATTACATTTAGGCTACATATTTAGAAGACACTTTTATCCAAAAAAGGAACAAAGCAAATCGTAAAATGTCAGTCATAATACAGGTTAGACAATAATAATGCAGGGCTAAGATTATCACAAATAAACACAAGATTTTGACGCATAAGTGTTTGTGGAGTGTGGAGTGTGGAGCGTGCGCTGCATGGCACGGGGCGCAGGTGCAAACACTTGCATTTTCCTATCAACAGTGGAAACAACTTAAAATAATCTATCATTTCTGGTCATACATTCGCAACTTTTTTATTTGTCCAAACTCACAATAACAAGAAAACGTTGTGCTTTTGTCAAATAAAACGCTTTCATGATCTCCATGAACTGGAGCGCGTCATAAATTAACTGAAACAAAATATAGCACTAATATATATATATATATATATATATATATATATATATACACTCACCGGCCACTTTATTAGGTACACCTGTCCAACTGCTCGTTAACACTTAATTTCTAAGCAGCCAATCACATGGCGGCAACTCAGTGCATTTAGGCATGTAGACATGGTCAAGACAATCTCCTGCAGTTCAAACCGAGCATCAGTATGGGGAAGAAAGGTGATTTGAGTGACTTTGAACGTGGCATGATTGTTGGTGCCAGAAGGGCTGGTCTGAGTATTTCAGAAACTGCTAATCTACTGGGATTTTCACGCACAACCATCTCTAGGGTTTACAGAGAATGGTCCGAAAAAGAAAAAACATCCAGTGAGCGGCAGTTCTGTGGGCGGAAATGCCTTGTTGATGCCAGAGGTCAGAGGAGAATGGCCAGACTGGTTCGAGCTGATAGAAGGGCAACAGTGACTCAAATAACCACCCGTTACAACCAAGGTGGGCAGAAGAGCATCTCTGAACGCACAGTACGTCGAACTTTGAGGCAGATGGGCTACAGCAGCAGAAGACCACACCGGGTGCCACTCCTTTCAGCTAAGAACAGGAAACTGAGGCTACAATTTGCACAAGCTCATCGAAATTGGACAATAGAAGATTGGAAAAACGTTGCCTGGTCTGATGAGTCTCGATTTCTGCTGCGACATTCGGATGGTAGGGTCAGAATTTGGCGTCTACAACATGAAAGCATGGATCCATCCTGCCTTGTATCAACGGTTCAGGCTGGTGGTGGTGGTGTCATGGTGTGGGGAATATTTTCTTGGCACTCTTTGGGCCCCTTGGTACCAATTGACCATCGTTGCAACGCCACAGCCTACCTGAGTATTGTTGCTGACCATGTCCATCCCTTTATGACCACAATGTACCCAACTTCTGATGGCTACTTTCAGCAGGATAATGCGCCATGTCATAAAGCTGGAATCATCTCAGACTGGTTTCTTGAACATGACAATGAGTTCGCTGTACTCAAATGGCCTCCACAGTCACCAGATCTCAATCCAATAGAGCATCTTTGGGATGTGGTGGAACGGGAGATTCACATCATGGATGTGCAGCCGACAAATCTGCGGCAACTGTGTGATGTCATCATGTCAATATGGACCAAACTCCCTGAGGAATGCTTCCAGCACCTTGTTGAATCTATGCCACGAAGAATTGAGGCAGTTCTGAAGGCAAAAGGGGGTCCAACCCGTTACTAGCATGGGGTACCTAATAAAGTGGCCGGTGAGTGTATATTTAAGTGGTTTAACAAAGAAATTATTAATAGCTCCACTCAAAACAATTATTAATTGGATGAACTCAATTAAGTTGTGGGCAGGATTTCCATCCAATAAATATATGTATCCCCAACTCAAACTGAGTACATCCATTTAACAGAATGTAAATAATTCAAATAGATGCAAAACACACTTACAGCAGCAGAGAAAGCTAAAGTGAAATGAGATCAACTGTTGATGGTTTTACAATCATCATGAAACAGACTGATTCACTGAGGTATTAAAATATAACAAATATGTTGTCACATGTTTTTTCACAACACATACCTTGTGTTACTGCAGCATGAGATCAAACAATAGTATAACAATAAGTTAGAAGACTTTAAAGAACATGAGCACAAAAAAGTTAGTTTATAACGACACACACAGACATCATCAATCAGTGTATGTCTCAACAATGGTGACACCACCTGATCAACTTGTCTCTTTGTTCATCTGAGAATTATAACTCAGATACAACAATCAAGCAAAATCTAAAGTTAATGATTTAACGGTCAAGAGCCCAACTAAAGCAAACACTGATCGCCATAACGGTGTCTTAAAAAACGTGGTTTTCTCCTTCAGTGATTCTGCTTGTTAACAACAGGTGTCTTCAATAATGATCAATCAGCACTCAATTATTCACTTAATTATCTCATTAACTTTAACACTCATATTTTAACACTTTAACACTAATGAGTAAATATAAACTCCCAGGAGAGTTCATTTAACACTGGAGCTGCTGGATTATTTGTTTTGGTTGAATGTAAATGAATGAAAAATCGAAGATAACGTCAGTAGACTATAGAGTGCCGCAGGGATCTGTGTTAGGCCCTCTACTATTCTCAATATATATGCTGCCACTTGGTAATATTATAAGAAACCATGGAATTAATGTCCACTGTTATGCTGATGACACTCAATTATATATCTCATCACGGCCAGATGAAAACACTAACTTATCTAACTTGACAGAATGTCTTAAAGATATAAAATGCTGGATGACATGTAATTTCCTGCTATTAAATTCAGATAAAACAGAGGTATTACTTATTGGTCCAAAAAACTACCCACAAAATCCCTTACAATACAACTTTAATTTAGAAGGATGCCCTGTAACTTTATCCACTACAGTAAAAGACCTGGGTGTCATACTTGACCGCAACTTGACTTTCGAAAGTCATATTTCATGTTACAAGAACAGCCTTTTTCCACCTTAGAAACATTGCTAAGCTACGTAACATGCTATCCGTTTCTGATGCAGAAAAGTTAGTTCATGCATTCATGACCTCGAGACTAGATTACTGTAATGCTTTATTAGCTGGTTGTGCTGTATCTTCAATAAACAAGCTACAGTTAGTGCAAAATGCAGCTGCTAGAGTTCTTACTAGGTCAAGAAAATATGACCATATAACACCAATTTTATCATCTCTACATTGGTTACCTATTAAGTTCCGTATCAATTACAAGGTATTGCTACTGACTTATAAACCCCTAAATGGTTTAGCTCCAGTCTATTTAACGGATCTTCTATCGCCCTACAATCCGTCGCGCTCTTTAAGATCACTAAATTCGAGGCTTCTGGTCATTCCTAGGATATCCAGATCCACTAAAGGAGGGAGGGCGTTCTCACATTTAGCTCCTAAACTCTGGAAATAGCCTTCCTGATATTGTTCGAGGCTCAGACTCGCTGTCCTAGTTTAAAACTAGATTAAAGACGCATCTCTTTAACCAAGCATTCACATAATGCTTACCTTTTATACTACTGCCGAATCAGATCGAATGCATTAATATTATGAACATCAGCTATGCTAATTATGTCTCATCTGCCTTTCTGCTGTTATCTCGGGACGCAAGTCCCGAGGTTAATAGCGTTCGTCAGCTCCAGTTTGTATCCAGCCTCTCACGGAGACTTCAGATGATCCAACACCTGTGATGAGACGACTAAACGTCTGTGAAGAGACGACTCGACGCCTGTGAAGAGACGACTCAACGCCGGCGATATGTTATGCCCAAAATTAATACATGATTAACCAACTGTATTTTTCTATGTACATTTCTAATGCACTTTCTGTAAAGCTGCTTTGAAACAATGTGTATTGTGAAAAGCGCTAAACAAATACATTTGAATTGATTTGAATGTAAAAATATGAATCTTAGGAAAATTTAACTTCATTGTTTTGGACAAAATTAAGACTGTTAACCTTATTCAACTAAACGGCATTGGCTTAGCCTTATGTAATTACCTTAAGTTGTGTGAAGCCCTCATCGTGTGAAGACCAAAGAGTGTAAAGACCAGCTACTCTACCTGCGCGACTCCACCGAGCAAGGACACCGACAAGGCACTTGAGTATTATCTTTTTGTTGTCTTTTCCTTTCTCTTCTACACAACTTCTCTTCTAATCTTTCTGTTTGTAAGCTCTCTTACACTATGTGTTTTCAAATTCCTACTATTACTAACATACGCAAATCTAAAGTCACACGTAGGAGGCAGTACAATCCTAACAACCTGCGTACCTTTCCGGCTTCTTCTAGTACTCTATTCTCTTTTCCTATTGGTCTCTGGAATTGCCAGTCTGCTGTAAACAAAGCTGACTTTATTACATCTATTTCTAGTCACTCAGGTCTGCGCTTATTGGCCCTGACTGAGACTTGGATCAGACCTGAGGACACTGCCACACCTGCTGCCCTCTCCACCAACTTCGCTTATTCACACACCCCTCGCCTGACCGGAAGGGGTGGAGGTACTGGTCTACTCATCTCAAATGATTGGAAATTTGATCCTTTACCCCCTCGGTGTGACCACAGCTCATTTGAATCGCATTCAATCACCATCACTAGTCCTATAAAAATCCATTTTGTAGTTATCTATCGTCCCCCAGGTCAGCTTGGCAGTTTCTTGGAGGAGCTTGATGTGCTACTCTCATCCTTCCCTGAGGATAGTACTCCTCTCATAGTTCTTGGAGACTTCAACATCCACATAGAAAAACGTCAGGCTGCTGATTTCCACACTCTGCTCGCCTCATTCGATCTCAAACGAGTATCTACTGCAGCTACTCACAAATCAGGTAACCAATTAGACCTTATTTACACACGCCACTGCTCCACTGACCATACACTGGTCACTCCACTGCACACCTCTGACCACTTCCTCCTCACTCTCAGCCTCAACCTACCTCAGAACACAACACGCACTCACCCACAGGTCACCTTTCGGCGAAACCTACGCTCTCTCTCACCCTCTCGTCTATCCTCTTTGGTCTCATCCACACTTCCTCCACCTGACAAGTTCTTAACACTTGATACTAACAGTGCAACTGACTCTCTTTTCTCCACTCTAACACACTGCTTGGACAACTTCTGCCCCCTTTCTTCCAGGCCAGCCCGCACCACACCCTCTGCCCCCTGGTTATCCGATGTTCTCCGTGAACATCGTTCTAAACTCAGGGGTGCAGAGAGGAAGTGGCGCAAATCGAAAGATCCTACTGACCTTGGTCTTTATCTATCCCTCCTCTCTTCCTTCTCTGCTAATGTCTCTACTGCTAAAATGACTTACTATCACAACAAAATTAACAATTCTTCTGACTCTCGCATGCTTTTTAAAACCTTCTCCTCTCTTCTCAACCCTCCTCCTCCTCCTCCTTCATCAACCCTAACAGCTGACGACTTTGCCACATTCTTCATAAATAAAACAACCACCATCAGCGGCCAATTTAACAATCCACAAACTGACACACACATTTTACCAGCAAACACACACATTCTACCCTCATTCTCTCTGCTTTCAGAGGCAGAAGTCTCCAAACTACTCCTTTCCAATCGCCCTACTACCTGTCCGCTTGATCTTATTCCTACTAACCTACTCCAAGCCATTTCTTCCTCAGTTATACCCGCACTCACGCACATCATAAACACCTCTCTTCACACTGGTACCTTCCCCACAGCATTTAAGCAGGCTCGGGTAACCCCACTGCTTAAGAAACCTACTCTTAATCCAGCACATCTGGATAATTATAGACCAGTATCCCTTCTTCCATTCGTCGCGAAGACACTTGAACGAGTTGTTTTCAACCAGATCTCTTCCTTTCTCACACAGAACAACCTCCTGGACAACAATCAGTCTGGTTTCAAAAGTGGACACTCAACTGAGACTGCGCTGCTCTCAGTAATCGAAGCTCTGAAACTGGCAAGAGCAGCTTCCAAATCCTCAGTTCTCATCCTGCTAGATCTGTCTGCCGCCTTTGACACAGTTAACCACCAGATCCTCCTGTCAATCCTAAAGACGAAGGGAATCTCGGGAACCACACTCCAATGGTTCAAGTCTTACCTCTCAGGTAGGTCCTTCAGGGTGTCGTGGAGGAGTGAGGTGTCGAAGTCACAACATCTACCTACTGGAGTGCCTCAGGGCTCAGTGCTTGGACCACTTCTCTTCTCCATCTACATGACATCATTAGGAACTGTGATTCAGAAACATGGCTTTTCCTATCACTGCTACGCTGATGACAAACAAATCTACCTCTTATTCCAGCCTGATGATCCGACGGTAGCTGCTCGCATCTCAGCATGCCTGACAGACATCTCTGGCTGGATGAAAGACCACCACCTTCAACTTAACCTTGCGAAGACAGAGCTACTTGTGATCCCGGCCAATCCAACACTTTGTCACAACTTCACTATTTAGCTAGGCCCGTCATCCTTAACTCCATCACGGTCAGCCAGGAACCTTGGAGTTGTTATTGATGATCAATTGAACTTCACAGACCACATCACTAGAACTGCCCGGTCCTGCAGATTTGCTTTGTATAACATTAGGAAGATCAGGCGCTTCCTATCAGAGCATGCTACACAACTCCTTGTTCAAGCGCTTGTTCTATCCAGACTGGACTATTGCAATGCTCTCCTGGCTGGTCTTTCAGCTTGCACGATCAAACCTCTGCAGCTAATCCAAAATGCTGCAGCTAGAGTGGTCTTTAACGAGCCGAAGAGAGCACACGTCACTCCTCTCCTCACAAAATTGCACTGGCTGCCAGTTGCAGCTCGCATCAAATTCAAGTCACTGACGCTTGCTTACAGAACAACCACTGGCTCTGCTCCCTTTTACCTAAACTCATTACTTCAGACTTATGTCCCATCCAGAAATTTGCGCTCTGCAAGCGAACGTCGTCTTGTGGTGCCACGTCAAAGAGGCACAAGATTTCTTTCTCAGACCTTTACCATGACTGTTCCTTGCTGGTGGAATGACCTACCCAACTCAACCAGAGCTGCTGAGTCCGTAGTCATTTTTAAGAAACGGTTGAAGACGCATCTCTTTCGGCAGCACTTGTTCCAGTAATACTAACACTTTCTCTTCCTTTCTATAAAAAAAAAAAAAAAAATGTACGGGTTCTACGTTGGATTAAACTGTGAAAGGTTATAGCACTTACATTTTGTTGTCCTGCTGTTAGTTTAACTGCTTCTATGGTTCTCATTTGTAAGTCGCTTTGGATAAAAGCGTCTGCTAAATGAATAAATGTAAATGTAAATGTTAAGTTAATTTAAATAAACAATGTTACATAAATCCAACGTAACCTAGTTATGTGGGACCTGTTGACATACAAAAAGTTAAAGTCAACACAGCATTTTTTAGAGTGAAATTATAATGTTGGATTTGTGATTCAGAATGGGAAAAGTAATTAGAATTTTCTTGCAAGCCACTGTATATTATTAATTAGTCAGGAGTCTAAAATGAACATTTTCAAACTTCGTTACCCTTTATTTTTTTTAATTCAAAATTACAAAGTATTTTAGCTCATATTTATTGAGAGTATGCACTGTAAAATCTAACATTGTTCTTACTAAGAATTTTTTAGTTAACTTTACTTAATGTCCAATAATTTGTTGAATTTACTTAAAATTTCTGTATTGTTTGCATGCTATGCCTTCGTTACTCAGAAAAACCTAGTAAACATTACTTGACTGGTTTGAGTACCATTTTGCAAAAAACAAAACAAAACAAAAAAACAGGCGGGGCAAATGGTTTATGAGGCGGGGCAATTCTTAATAGACTTTTCACTCATTTCTTCCACTTCTGCAGTCATCATTCTTCTTATTTGCATTTGCTCATTTTCCAGTCATCTTGAATATTGTCAATACACAAATTTTGGGAGAACATCAAAATTCTTTAGTTGACTTGTTGATTTCCCTTTTCTCACCATTATTGTGATTAATGTTCCCTTTGGTTGGGCACTTGGAACTTAATTTATATTAAAGTAATTCTCTTCCAATTGATGCAGTGATACAACATGAAATCACAATAATTTGATTTCAAAGGAAGTGAAGTAATCAATATTTAATATATATATATACAGTATATATATATATATATATATATGCATGCTTAAATTATTTCCATGTTTTGAATTAATTTATTAATTATATATAACATAACTATATTTCATGTATAATAATGATCTTTTAACATTTTATTGCTAACACTTATGGCATAAATCTTTAATTGGGTTGATATAATCCCTCTATATTTGTGACAATATCTTGCAAATTTGCTTGAGTCACACACACACATTCAGCATGCAAACCACAACAATGGTAAAAAAAATTTTTTTTACAATAATTTAATTAATTAGACCATTACAATTTTATTTGCTGTCTCTTGTCAGTATAACCTCAATAACAATAGCAAATAAAATTGTAATGGTAAAACAAAGCCAACAATAAAACAAAGCAATTAATTTATTCATGCCGCAATGCACTCTGGGAGTACACTTCCTCAGATCACAGATAGAATTAAGTTGACAAAACTTAAATGGATTAAGTAAGAATAACGATGCAATTAAGTTATGCTTACTTAATGAAATTAAGGCAACGAGTTTGCATGATAAAATTAAGTAAACTGAACTAATTGGTTTTTACAGTGTGTAAGAGTTTAATGAATGGATGAATGAGGCATTTATATAGCGCCTTCATATGTACTACTGTACACCCAAAGCACTTTACAATCATGTCAGGGAATCTCTCCTCAATGATGTTTTATTTCCTGTAATAATCAAATGTATAGTTATGGATCACATCCATAGCTCAGGAGTTTATCCTGGAGCGTAGAGATGCCGATGTACTGCTCCTTGTATTCTCCAGTTTGACTTTCCTCTCTTGTCGGCCAGTATTCAACCCAGGTATGCTCTCCAAAGGTGTACTGCAGACTAAAACAACACAATACAATTACAGACTTAACTACACTGTGCATTTACATGCATCATTTTTAGTATAAGGGTCAATGTAAAATATGGATGTCGACAGTGATAAAAGGAGAATTATATGCATTCATGTTGGTTTTTATACATTTGACAAACATCCATTCAGTTTCATCAGAACAAAACATTTTAATAACAGGTCAAAATACGTGATAGTGATATAATTGTATATTGGAGTCTTCTCAGTTTTATGGGTTTTTTTTCTCAAATAGATTCCAGCATAATGCTTACGTCTTTGTAAAATACTAATATGAAAAACTTTTGCCTGACAAAACAAACAAAATAGCTTTTTTTGTCTTGTATTAAAATTAACTTATGCCAATATTGATATTTCTAAGAATTACTGCCTTATAATCAGTGTTTTTTCCCATTTAACGTTTTACCTGCCACAGGTAAATCTGAACATGCAATATATCAAAATACCAGAACCTGCTTTATTTAAAAAATAAATAAATACAATTGCATAAGCAATGCTTCTATCGCTTGTTTTTTTATCTGGAGTTGGGCTGCAATAGTATAGTCCGTTTAACAGTGAAAACATCCATTACCAGACATTTTCATTTTCACAGGGGAAGTGGTGCGTCATAAATGACGGAAAAATCTGTCAATGGCGGGGAAAGAGTTAATCACTGGACAGTTACACCACCTAGACATTTTTGACTTTTAACCTCACATAAACTTAAGTTTATTACAGATGATTAGTATTGGTATTTGTTTTTTCCTATTTTTTCAAGTGTATTTTAGTTTATTTAAAATGCATTTTGACATGTTGTCCCATCATTGAGCCATGGACAACCTTGTAAAGTGTTTAAATACATAAATCTCAGGCAAATCCTGTTATTCATAGACACAGAGTGGACACTTACGTTCCTCCGAGGCTTGGCAGGTCAGTGGATTTGCCCATGATGAGGTACGACTTGCCTTCTTTCAATCCCAAACTCTCTCTGCAACTGGGACGACCCAAAAATGGTCTGATTTTCCCCTCAACATCCTGATCAGAGCCTACAGGATAGAACAGTGTTTAGGACACACTTTCACTGCAATGCACATTAGCCTCGTGCTGAACATGTATTTGAGAGAAAAAACTGCATTTAACAAGAATCAGACAAAAGTTCATATTGAAGGGTTACAAATTTAAGAATATGTTTAATTTAGGTTTCAATACCATCTGGCAAATCCTGTTTTTCTGTATTTGTCAGATTACTGAAACTCTTAATTGCTTCTTCTTGACATACCTGTTTCTCTCTATTGTAAGCAGATTACTGAAACTCTTGATCCTGTTCTTGAATCTCACTCTCTGAATAGGTATGCTGATTGGATTAGGAGGGGCAACACTCTCAGATCTGGTTTCCTAAACTTGTTTACATCATTTACATGCTATGTAAATCCCTCCCCCTTGGAATGTATATTTAGGTACAATGTATAATGTTTTGTTAGACTCGCGACGAGCTTGAAGACTACAGCAACGCCAGCTCATGTGCTCAATAAAGAATCCTGTATAACCTCCTGGGACCCAAGAATAGACTTTTGTCCACTGTAGTGGACATTATATTTTAGTTAATTTCTCTGACATCATACATGTCACATGATACAACCTGGGTGTCCTGTAAAGAGCACATTCAGGGCTTTTCAGAGATATCAAATGTTTGGAGGTTTCACCATGAAAACAACTTCTCCTTGGTCTTTAAAAAAGTCTGACATTAATTTAGTGATCAAATGTAGCATTCTTATGCAAATATGATAATATATTGTAATTATAATTTAAATTGGACTACTTTTCAAATTGTATTTCATAAAAAAACATCTCAGGAAAAAGTTGTGGGGCTTCAAATAAAAAAAATACTTTCTGTTACAGAACAGGGCATTGATTTCATACATGTCCACTGTAGAGGACAGCAGGACTTAAATCATGTTTATCAGGCATTTTGTGAGACACAACAAGTGAATATGGAAATCAATTATGCATCAATATTCCTATAAAATATTAGATATTATTATTAAAATGTTGCTAATGTTACTCCAATTATTACACTTCTTTTTTCATTAAATGTTGCTCCAAGAACACATTAATGTGCAAATTAGATACAGTGTATAGATACATTGCATTGAATGGGAATATTAATTTATGGCCATTTTACCCACATATTGCATAAAGTAAAATGGTGTATCAATTCATTCCGTTATTTCTTTCATAACATAGTTGAGAATCATCTTTATATAAATTTTGGTTAAAAAAATCCTGAAACCCCTAAATCTATTGGTGATTGAAAAAAAAATCCCATTGGTTTTGCCTATACATATAATTTGATGTCATGTTATTTTTTAAACAACTTAGTCCTGGCGTCCACTACAGAGGACATAGCATAACGTATGAATAAAATAATATTTTGCAAAAATGTTTTTTTACCATTTGTTTCTTGTGCTCTAAACAATGTGATGACATGGAAAAAAACTAAATTCAAAAAACTTTTTTTTCCGGGGTCTCAGGAGGATAAGATACAAACCCGAGTCTCCTGGTCTTCGCTTCTGAGTTTCCTAAACTTTAGAAGGAAACAGATCACAACAATATGCATTTCATGATCTGTGGAGCATGGAGAGAACTTTGAACCTTTTTTCAGCACTTGCTCCACCTTCAGGTGATAGATGTCAGAGTCCAGTGCCAGATCCATCCCCACCACTGAGACTTTATAAACTGTCAAACATAAGTGTTATATCGTTATCTACATGTAGCATGTAAGGCTCAGGTCAAACTTTTTAAAATTGCATTTACACAAGGGTTTAAAGGAAGTCCACACAAAAACAAAAAATGTTATAATTTACTCCCATCATGTTGTCCCAGACTTTTTTTCTGTAGAGCAAAAAACTAATGCTTTCCCCCACAAAATAAAAAAGACATTTCAATAAGATTCAGTGAAAAAAAACACACAAAAAAAACATGTTCACTGCTCACTGATGAGTTACAGAGATTGTTGGACAGAGCTCAGTGGAAGGGAGTATATTCAGTGAACAACATAGATTTGCGTCTGCTCTTCAGTACACAAGTCAAATGTATGTGTTTGCCATTTTTAGAGCATAACAGACATGGTCATTATAAAAAGAGCATCAGATAACAGCATTAAATAGGATTTTGCAATGTTTATTCCTTTTTTTTTTTTTTTACAAATTGGCCGATTCTGGATACCAATTGTCGATTTTGTCAATTGTCGGAAAAAAAGTGCTTTGTTTAAGCAAATTTATTTATTGTTTATTTGCTCTATAATGATCCAACCCGGCCTTTAACAAAAAAATATGTATCTGTAGCCATTTGAAATTAGAGACAACCACTGAATTTAATCATGATCCAAACGAAGATGCATGAGCAATTGTCTTTATGTTTAAGCATTAAAGGGGACATATCATGCTTTTAAATCGTTCCTTTTTACATATAAATCATACATTTGTGGTCTATATAAAGCGGAACTGCAATGCTTGGGTCCTCATTACTATAGCTCCACAGGCCCCTTTTCTACCCCTTTTCTGATGTGTGTCTGAGAGCAACTCGTTTTGGTGCGGTCTCTTTAAATGCAAATGAGACACTTCATACCCCGCCCCCTCTCCAGGCTGCAGAGGTGACACTCGCTTCAACTCCACCCCGTCCGGCCATTTTTGTAGTTTGAAAGCAGAGATACAATTATCTAGCGGCACAGAAACTTTTTATTCACACGTTGTTAACAAAATCGTTATTAACGTCGCGCTCTTTAAGATCACTAAATTCGAGGCTTCTGGTCATTCCTAGGATATCTAAGTCCACTAAAGGAGGGAGGGCGTTCTCACATTTAGCTCCTAAACTCTGGAATAGCCTTCCTGATATTGTTCGAGGCTCAGACTCGCTGTCCCAGTTTAAAACTAGATTAAAGACGCATCTCTTTAACCAAGCATTCACATAATGCTTAGCTTTTATACTACTGCCGAATCAGATCGAATGCAGTAATATTATGAACATCAGCTACGCTAATTATTTCTGATCTGCCTTTCTGCTGTTATCTCGGGACGCAAGTCGAGGTAAATAGCGTTCGTCAGCTCCAGTTTGTATCCAGCCTCTCACGGAGACTTCGGATGCCCCAACACCTGTGGAGAGACGACTCGACGCCTGTGGAGAGACAACTCAACGCCGGCGATATGTTATGCCCTAAATTAATACATAATTAACTAACTGTATTTTTCTATGTACATTTCTTTAATGCACTTTCTGTAAAGCTGCTTTGAAACAATGTGTATTGTGAAATAAATTTGAATTGAATTGAATTGAAAATGTCAACAACGGAAGACTTGTCCATCAACCCTTACATGTTCGAGCCAGAGTCGGAGCGAGATGAAAATAAAGACGACGAACCTGCAGAACAACGTCTTCATATGGATGCATCGCAATGGTGTGTTACTGTATTTACAGTAACTTCTCCATCCATGCCCACTACTACAATACTGCATGTTTTACAATGACTATTTAACACTCACAAAACAAAATATAAGTTATATTATAAACAATTAAAGAAAAGCACTGAAGTAATAGTGAACTTTTTGTGTTAATTTATCATCTAAAGGTTATAGTCCAGGGATAAAATTTTAGATGCATTTTTTCTGTTTGTTCTGAACATGCTGAACACAATCTGTTGTTTTTATCTTTATTCCAATCATGTGTCTACAAATGACTACGGCCTAATCTTACTACTAAAAATCTGTATTGATAATATGCTACGTTTAGAAAAGCATCAGAAAACACAGCAGCTAAATGACCATTGTCATGATGAAACTCAACAACAGTAATACTGCTATAGACGTGTACTTAAAAAAAAAAAGAAAGACAAAAGGTACTGCTAAACTATGACCACCGTGTGTTTTAAGAAAGTAAAAGTACTTTATTTTTATTAACGTTATTTACAGCTTACCGAAGTGCTCTGTTCGTCGTCTCCAAAGTTAGAAGGAACTGACCCCTCAATCAGACGAAGTCTATCGGCAAATCCTCCTTTATACTGGCGGAGGTTGCTGAAGTAGTTATCCTTGAAGTGCTTCGCGCACACAAATGACTTTACCCACAGATGTGGGTACATTTCCATGAAAAATAAAACTCAACCAAGCACTTCGAAGAGGTTCTGATGCTGGGAGACGGTGTAATGAAGCGTGTGGGTTACTACATCCAACAACCGAACATTTTGACGTACCCTCTCGTAACTTCTGCATCCTTGAACTTGGATTACAAAATCGCAGCGAGAAATAAAAATGCCGGATTGCTTGAAGTGTTGGGCCAGGAGTCGATGTCCTTATTTGGCAGTTCCGCTGCAAATACTGTGACGTAATTGTTCAAAACAACGTCATAGAGAATAGAAAAATTGGAACAGGTTGCAAAATATGACCAAAACAGAATATAAAGATATCAACGAAGTTCCTGAAGAGACTAATTTCAACTTTTCTGTACTTATGAACACACCAAATATACAACAACATGCATTTAAGGGGTAAAAAAGTGGATTTAGCATGATATGTCCCCTTTAAATGATACAAACCTAAATCAAATCAAGCATCGCAGCTCTTAAACAGGCATTATACAGAGGCAAAGTATAAATGCCAATGAAACTTCAGAAACTGAAGACAGTTAGTTCCCTTTGGAGATACATTCATATAAACCCCCAATTCAGTATATTTTTCTTCCAATATTTCAGGCGTCGTGAACAGTGAGTTTGCTGTGTCTGATACAGTATTTTCTCAGTTGGCACTCCTCTTTGCATCCGTCTTCAGTGTTTTCCGGCTCTGGCCTGTGTTAACGACCTGTTTACAGACTTTTTACATTTTGGGAAATTATTGCAATGCAGTTTTTGCACAAGTCTGGAATGGAGAACGGCCAAAATAAATCGAAAAACTGTCAAGGTGCCGATCGTGTCTTTGTAGGAAAAAACGTCCGGTTCCAATTTATGTCCGGTCGACCGGTGCATATCTATATTAAATGTTTCCTATGATTTGCATTTTATGGCCGTGCAACTGATTTTTGTTATTTTTTTATTGTGAAAGCTTTATACATCCATTATACATCCATTAACTTTGTAAAGAGCAGTGTCAAGAAATGTATTTATGCATTTCAATGAAACAAGGAACATTAAGGATTTGAACAACATGAGGGCGTGTAAATAATAAATCACATTTACCATAATCCATGTGAATATGAGGGCGTGTAAATAATAAATCACATTTACCATAATCCATGCCAGCTTCACAGGCTTTAATCAAACGCTCCCCATCTTTAACACCGTTTTTCTTCTGGTAACTGCAGTTTTCTGTGTTAAGAGAAGTTAACAGTTCATAGCTTACTGTTATTTTTCACTTTCAAGAGTAAATTATTACAGAATTATTAACACTTTTTCCAAGGGTTAAATCTAGATGTAGAGGAGATTATTTCAGTCATAACCTCAACCGTCTGTTCAGCAAATTAAAGGCCAGACTGTTTTAAGTTCTAAATTTAGCAGATTTTTCGGACACTTTGACTGGCATTACAAGTGGACAGTAAGGAATAAAAATAATGAAAATCTACAACGCTACAGGATATGGTTGTATTGTGTTCTTGTGTGTGTGATAATACCTTCTGCACATGTGCACATGTCTCCCTTACACAGTCTGTATATAGCGCCATCTTCCCGCTGAGGGTGGAAGTACTTTGTACAGCGTGCATCTGGAAAAGAAACACATTCAGGAGTTTAATTAATTTCATGAAATGCAATTTTGATCAGGTGTGACAGTCAGGTGCGACTTATTTCCTGGAAAATGTGTTAAATATGAAGATTATTCAAAGGCATTATTGAGGCAGATGACTTAAATCATTGAATGGACTTTGTGCAGCATATAGAACTGAAAAATAATTTGAGAGCTCCAGTTTAATTAAACAGAAGTTTGTGTGTGTGTGTGTGTGTGTGTGTGTGTGTGTGTGCGTGTGTGTTTATGCACGTGCACAAAAAAACTTACTGGGTGAGTAATATTCATATATTGTGACAGCGGCAGGCTGAAGCAGACCCACATCAAATATCTTGTGCATTCTGAAGGTGAGTCTTTGTTTTTCTGTACGCAAAACCTAATAATATAAAAAAACAAAGCAAATGCATGATTGCACAAGCAACAAAATATCCAATAAAAAAATAAATCTATAGCTACATTTACACTGCAAAGACAGAGTCGCTTGTCGTATAGTTGTACATTCTCTTGTGCTTTAAAATATTGGGTCTCATTCATGAAACATTCGTAAATATGTGAGTGATTTGCGCGTAAAGAGACCTTCCCGAAAACTCTTTTCCTGATTCACAAATACTTCGTAAACGTCAGATGTGATAGTGAAATGTGTGTGTGTGTTAATGAATTCCAACCAGTCGTAAATGGGGCGCACGTGCACGCTCATTCTCAATTACCATAAATCCCGCCCATTATATCAGACTGACAACTATATATGGCCGTCATATAATGACACCAAACGAAGGACATCAACATGTCTTGTCTTCTCAAAAGCGAATGAAAAAGAAAAATTTCTCAAATGCAGAAATTTAAGTTTTATTATGTTCATTCAAAACGGCACATTTTATTTTCAAGCGTAGCCTACATGGCGTATCAGGTCCTAAAATAAAAGTCCCAGAAATGAAAAGAAAATGGTTCGACATGAAGCTTGACTGCAAAAAACAAATTAGTTCACTTAAAAAAAAATGCTATTATTTGGCACTCATAATAAAAGTAAAAAGAAAACCGTATGTAAGTACTAGCCTATATATAATATTTTTTTCAAAATGCTGTGTAAATGTACCCGATTAAGGGGAATTAAAATGCAGCCTTATTAATGAACAAAACGTTCGGATGTTACGCGTGGCTCGGAGCAGGTGTAGATTTCTTTCGTACCAACATTTGGAAGACCCATTGTGTGAAATATACGTAAGTAATGAGCACTTTGGAACATCTGTCAGCCAATCAGAATCAAGAATTCAACAATGCCTTATAGAAAGCAAAGCACATGGTTTTCAGGTCCAAAAACATTGTTGAAATGATCAGGCAACACAGTCTACTGAAATACCTTATCCAAGTAGAGGATGAGCTCTCTCTTGAGGATGTCCATCTCAAATTTCTGAATGTATCTCTCCTTCCCTGTAGACAACTGAGGACAAGAAAATGAGAAAAAAATATCAAACCATGCTCTCTGATCAAATGTCCAGTCTGTAGATGTTTATTAGATTCCTCTTATTTACATATGAGCTACTAGAACTGAGACGCTCCACAGCGCTCGTGAGTTTTTGTTTCTAGAATGAAATCATTTACACACATGAAGCATCAGTTCATCAGCGTAATACCTCTTCAAGATCTTTGATTTCCACATTAAATCCTGTCGGTATGCCAATGTCCAGAATTGTCATAGTGGCATCGGTTTTATCACTTTTGTAGCTGTGAAGGACAGATCCAGAACAAAGTTTATTAACAGGTTTTGAGGGGTTTTCCTCCAACTGATTATGTGTTTAAGGTTGCTTTCACACTAAAGCTTTTGGTGCAATCCCGAGTGCGCTTGATGTGAGAATTAATCTAATGTCTCTAAAATGTCTCTGAATTATCTGTCTTTGAAGACCAAGTTGCATCCGCATCAGAAAGCAGTGAAGTTTGAATATCCGATTTTACTGATTTTGTTTGAGTCTCCGATGAAGTCATCACTAGCAATGTTCATGACGCAAGCATACCATGCATGTACTGTGGTTGTGGGAAGAAGTAGTGAAGGATTGAATTCGGACCAAGCAGACAAATCAAGTGTGAAAACAGACTAAATGAGCACATCCTTATTAATTACAAATTAAAATGGTTTCTGGACATAAAAATAAACATATTAGGAAATGTGTTCACATACAAGAAATCCATAGTGAGCCTGTAAGTTTCAATGGCTCCTTCTTGTTTAGCTAAGAGCAAAAAAAATAAAATAATAATTAACATGAAAATCCAACACACATGGGTATTTTGAAGATTTCCCTTTCTAAATGAATGGAAAGTGAATGAACTCTTTGTCAATCTTACTTTCAAAGTCTTGCTCCATTTTAACAGTCAGATCAAATAATGTACAGTCAGACTTCTTCTCCACAGGTCTGGCGTAGTACAGCGTCAGAACCTGAAAAGAGCAGCACGTCTCAGATTAGATGTTCAGTTTCACTTTATTTGGATGGTCCCTTTAACACATTCTGTTGTCTACTCCTACATGTCTACTATCTCTCATTAGAGTGTTAGTTGAGTATTAGTAGACTGGTAGGGATAGGGTTAGATTAAGTTGACATGTAGTTGAAGTTACTTATAGTCAGTAGAGTGTCTGTTGGAGGAGCATCACAATAAAGTATTTCAACGCAACCTCATCCCAAGGCATCATATTCTGACACTTTGCCAAAGCGTCTAAATCCAACGCACATGGAACCCTTTAGCGTCAATATAACACGCACAGATAAGGGTAGGTTTAGGTCTGGTGTAGGGTTAGGGTTAGACCGCTAGGAGGCGCCTTCTGCCCCATATGTATCGGTGTCACATTGACGATAAAGGGTGTCATGTGCGTTCGATATAGACACTTTGGCAAAAGCGTCAGTATTGCAGATATAAAGCAGACAGTCTACTAATACTCTAATGAGAGTTAGTTGACATATAGTTGCAAAGTTACTTATAGTCAATAGCACGTTTAAAAGTGACCATCAAAATAAATTGTTACCAGATGTTCAAACGCTTTAATCTTGCTGCATTTTGACACACTCAAAAAAATGATATGTTGGCTTTACTTAACTTTCTTTTGTAAACAGGTTCCACCGGTTCCACATAACTATGTTTCGTTAAACAAACATAATATGTTCATGTAACTTCAACATCATGGAATATGGTCATTTTAAGCGACCCAATTAAACTCTGAGCTAATGAGTTAATTAAGTGAATAATTGAGTGATGATTGAGCATTATTGAAGACACCTGATGTTAACAAGCAGAATCACTGAAGGAGAAAACCGGAATGTTTAAGTCACCATTATGGAGATAAGTGTGTGTTTTAGTTGGGCTCTTGACCATTAACTCATTAACTTTAGAGTTTGTTTGGCTGCTGTACGTGAGTTATAACAGCCGGATGAACAATGAACAAAGGTGATCTGATGGTGTTGGTTGTGTTTTAACATAATCATTGTTTCACAATCATTTGACCTGAATCACTGAGCTTATATTAAACCCAATTTCTGAGTTAAGTTTACCTTACAGATTATAGCAGCACTGTCATTGAAGAGCATATTATTTTTAGCCTTTTCAATTAAATTTAAATGATCAAATCAATAAATAAAAAAGAAACTTCTTATAAAATACTTTGTGTAAGCACACACAGACATCAAGAATCAGCCTGTGAATCTCAGCAATGGTGACAAACAGATCATAAGCTCATTATTTATTCATGCAGCAATGCATGATGGGAGCCATGAATGAGTTTTGATTGGTGGCACCCAGAATGCACTGCAACATGCTTTATAATTGTCACCATTGTTGAGATTCACAGGCTGATTCTTGATGTCTGTGTGTGCCTACTCAAGATATTTTTTAAGAAGTTTCTTTTTTATGTATTGATTTGATCATTTGAATTTCATTAAAAAGGCTCAAAATAGTATGTTCTACAGTGACAGTGCTGCTATAATCCGTAAGGTAAACTTAACTTAGAAATTGGGTTTAATATAAGTTCAGTGATTCAGGTCAAATGATTGTGAAATAAGGATTATGTTAAAACACAACCAACACCATCAGATCACCTTTGTTCATTGTTCATCCGGCTGTTATAACTCACGTACAGCAGCCAAACAAACTCTAAAGTTAATGAGTTAATGGTCAAGAGCCCAACTAAAACACACACTTATCTCCATAACGGTGACTTAAACATTCCGGTTTTCTCCTTCAGTGATTCTGCTTGTTAACATCAGGTGTCTTCAATAATGCTCAATCATCACTCAATTATTCACTTAATTAACTCATTAGCTCAGAGTTTAATTGGGTCGCTTAAAATGACCAAATTCCATGATGTTGAAGTTACATGAACATATTATGTTTGTTTAACGAAACATAGTTATGTGGAACCGGTGGAACCTGTTTACAAAAGAAAGTTAAGTAAAGCCAACATATCATTTTTTTGAGTGCAGTGTAAACGCTCATGAACACTCACTGAGAGAGTGGCTGTTCCAGTTCCTCTCGCCGTCACATTGAAGTCCTTGTTAATGTCCACCTGTTGAGTGAACACACATACTCTGGTCATCAAAATAATCAAATCCATGATGTAGCAGAGATACCTGAAGACTTTATTGACCAAAGACAACACATTTGATGTAGACAATTAAATATGATGGATAACACATAACAAAACTCCCAAAATTCCTCACTTACTATGATACAAAATCATTCAATTGACCAATTGATTCAATGAGCAACACACACTTTGAAGCAGGTCGATTGGTTTAATACTCACCTTGTCTGACCGTGTAAGATGCACATTGTCTCTTTTAATAGTAAATCTGACAGATCGTTTTCTTCCTTCCACCGACAGCTCCACCTCCATATTGAAGTTGTGTCGGTCCTTCACCTGCGTGCGATACTCTGCCACGGCCTGGAACACCATGATGGTCGACTGGAAAGCACAGAAAAGCATTCAAAGTTGCTGTTTAACACGGTTAATCACAGTCAGATGATGAGATGTTAGTGTACCTGTGTGGTGCGATAACCACCATAATAAGACTGTTGTGAACCCAGCCAGTGCACTGCCTCTCCTGCTTTATCAAAGTCTTTGTCCTTCACAAGAGCCAGCACAGCGTAGGCCGTCGCCTCCATAGAGTGATGATGCTGTCCAGCGACAGTCCAAAGCCTACCGGCTGATTCAAACACAGCAGGAATAGAAACAGGACTGTGTTCCATTACTGTTATTCACACCAACAAGCAGCGATAATTACACTACAAAATGTGATAATATTTATTTACACTTGGGTACGGGATAGAATTATTTCATGTTGTATAAAGCAAAACACTTTGATGACTTGTTACTGACATGCTGCTTCGGTGGAATGTTTCATCAAAATGTCTTTATTGAGTTTTTCAGCATTGGCCATGGCGTAGGACGTCATCGCAACAGCGTAAGGATTGGTCAGTTGTGGAAGTCGACCTTCTATGAATGCAACAGCCTTCCTGATACTTTCATGCAGACTCTATAAAAGTGTGTAAGAGGTTAAAAGTTCTTAGATCTGCATCCTACAACATACTGAATAATTGACCAACTCCTCACGGATAATTTATGTTTTTACCTGTATGATTTCACCCATCACGATTCTTTAGATTAACTTTGTCATAAGGGTCCATAAATGATACAGTGGAATGGCATAAAAAAGGTTTTAGACAGTAATGAAGTCATATATACCTATTTGGTAACGCTGTACTTGAAGGGGTGTGCATAAGACTGACATGACACCTTCATAATCATGACATGGCAGATGTCATAAATATGAAGGAGGTCTTATGCATGTTTATGACAACTGTCATTAAGTGTCATTCGCTCAATTATGACATTTTTAATGCAAACATGACATTGTTTGAGATGTCTTTGTTATGACAACTTGACATAAACCAATACATTATAACCTGTCAGTGTCTTTGTCATGACAACTTGACATTACCAAGACAACATGAATTGTCATAAACATGACATATCAGATTAATGATCAAACTTAAGAAACCACTTAGCTTTATGGGTTAACATTTCATTAAACTGTCAGGTTGTTGGTTTTGACATTGGCTGTCATGAGGCCATTATAACTGTGTCATGAATGTTTTTCTTGACCTCAACTACAGTGGTACAAATGTAATTTGTCATTAAAATGTCATAATGGCTTCATGACAGCCAATGTCAAAACCAACCACATGAAAGTTTAATGTAATGTTAACCCATAAAGCTAAGTGGTTTCTTAAGTTTGATAATTAATCTGCTATGTCATGTTTATGACATATTTATGACAGGTTGTGTTGTCTTGGTAATGTAAAAGTTGTCATAACAAAGACATCTCACACAATGTCATATTTGCATTAAAAATGTCATAATTGAGCAAATGACACTTAATGACTGTTGTCATAAACATGCACAAGACCTCCTTCATATTTATGACATGTGTCATGTCATGATTATGACCGTGTCATGTCAGTCTTATGCACACCCCTTCAAGTAAAGTGTTGTGTTACCAAATGTTTTTTAATAATTTAACCCCTTTGGTATCTACTATTTTTGACCAAATTAAAATTAGCAACCAAAAACTTGTTCTGTCCAGCTCTTTTTTACTAAACCACCTTTGAAAGAACCCTGTGTTTGGTTTGGAAATCTGCTTCAAAGTGTTGCCTTGTCCACTAATAATTACTTTCACTTGATGTCACTTTATGGACTTAAGTTGATTCATTCTATAGTCAAACTGTCAAGCAAGCATTTGCTTAATTATTTTTATGATATAATTGTTTTTATTTCCACAACTGAATTTTTGGTGCCTGTAATGAATGAATGAACTGTGTGTGCATTGAACAGAATTAAGCACTAAAAGATTAAGTGACATCCAGGTTTAGCTGCATTTACATTGATTCAGGAGGAAATAAGAGTCTGAAGGACTAAACCTGCACATGGTGAACAGTGAACAACTGAACAACTCTTCAGGAGAGGCAAGGGCGCCACAGCGAAAATGTTGAGGTAGAGAAGGACGATTTAATGTTAATAAAATTCTCTGTTATTCATTTCATTTAATATCTCAGAATGTTGTTTGTAAATTCATCATTGCAACACCATAAAATAAAACTGAAGTCTGAAGCACCGCACCACTGCTCTTCCCTGAATTTCCAAATCAGAAAACTGTGCAATAAGGCGAGTCTGAGGAGACAGAGACACGGAGGCATATCCATAGGAGACTTTCCGTCCGTTACTAAAAAAAATATCCAATCACAATCAAGTATTTCACTTTCAGCAGTAAGCGTTGAGAAAAACTACATGGCAGAGGAGGGCAGCCTCCCATGGTGTATCAACCAATCATTGCAGAGACATAAATTATATGATAATATTTTTAACTGCTCCCGCTGCTAATCTAACTTAGCAATTAACTACCTTAATTATGGAGAGAAGAAATATTGACCATTTGATCTCCAAATGTAGGAGCCAAAATATGTTTATAAGGGTTATGTGTTGTTCTCATTTTGGACCATTGAGTGGCGCTGTGATGTGTACACTCACCTAAAGGATTATTAGGAACACCATACTAATACTGTATTTGACCCCCTTTCGCCTTCAGAACTGCCTTCATTCTAAGTGGCATTGATTCAACAAGGTGCTGAAAGCATTCTTTAGAAATGTTAGCCCATATTGATAGGATAGCATCTTGCAGTTGATGGAGATTTGTGGGATGCACATCCAGGGCACGAAGCTCCCATTCCACCACATCCCAAAGATGCTCTATTGGGTTGAGATCTGGTGACTGTGGGGGCCATTTTAGTACAGTGAACTCATTGTCATGTTCAAGAAACCAATTTGAAATGATTCGAGCTTTGTGACATGGTGCATTATCCTGCTGGAAGTAGCCATCAGAGGATGGGTACATGGTGGCCATAAAGGGATGGACATGGTCAGAAACAATGCTCAGGTAGGCCGTGGCATTTAAACGATGCCCAATTGGCACTAAGGGGCCTAAAGTGTGCCAAGAAAACATCCCCCACACCATTACACCACCACCACCAGCCTGCACAGTGCACAAGGCATGATGGATCCATGTTCTCATTCTGTTTACGCCAAATTCTGTCTCTACCATCTGAATGTCTGAACAGAAATCGAGACTCATCAGACCAGGAAACATTTTTCCAGTCTTCAACTGTCCAATTTTGGTGAGCTCTTGCAAATTGTAGCCTCTTTTTCCTATTTGTAGTGGAGATGAGTGGTACCCGGTGGGGTCTTCTGCTGTTGTAGCCCATCCGCCTCAAGGTTGTGCGTGTTGTGGCTTCACAAATGCTTTGCTGCATACCTCGGTTGTAATGAGTGGTTATTTCAGTCAAGGTTGCTCTTCTATCAGCTCGAATCAGTCGGCCCATTCTCCTCTGACCTCTAGCATCAACAAGGCATTTTCGCCCACAGGACTGCCGCATACTGGATGTTTTTCCCTTTTCACACCATTCTTTGTAAACCCTAGAAATGGTTGTGCGTGAAAATCCCAGTAACTGAGCAGATTGTGAAATACTCAGACCGGCCCGTCTGGCACCAACATATGCCACGCTCAAAATTGCTAAAATCACCTTTCTTTCCCATTCTGACATTAAGTTTGGAGTTCAGGAGATTGTCTTGACCAGGACCACACCCCTAAATGCATTGAAGCAACTGCCATGTGATTGGTTGATTAGATAATTGCAATAATGAGAAATTGAACAGGTGTTCCTAATAATCCTTTAGGTGAGTCTATATATGTAGCCTTCCTTATGTTTTAGGCAGGTGTGTTGCCTAAACCCCAACCCTAAGTTACTACAGGCAGTCAGCTTCAATAAAAGGCCTAACACAGACATTACAAAAGAACAGAAGGATTGATTTTTCTTCAGGTGATAGGCAAGGTGAGTGAAATTATATTTATATTTCCTTGCTGCACGTTTCATTTTTTACATTTTATGTCTAAAAGTAATTCAAAAAGACATTTTAAAGCAGTTAAAAATATTTCAAAAATCTTTTGGGAGAGGATCCCAAGACCGCTACAATTACTGTGCTTCCTCTATTTTAGAAATCCACGAGCGGTCACTGGAGGTGAAACAAATGGACTTACAGGAACTGATCCAGCACAGATCTCTCTGCACTCTTGCATTGCAATCACAACAAAGGCCGTCAGAGAGACATCAGCATCTCTGCCTCGTACATCACCCTGGAATAAAGCACACATAAACAGACTATATCACAAAACAATTATGTCTGTGTGTTTTAATCATTCAATAACAATTTGAGTGACGATTGAGCATTATTGAAGACACCTGATGCAAACAAGCAGAATCAGCACAGGATTATTCACTTGTTCTCAGGTGTCTTCAATAATGCTCAATCCTCAGTCAATTAAAGGGGTCATATAATGCCATTTTTGTACAAGCTAATATGATTATTTAGGGTCTAAATTAAAAGTTTGTAATATACTTTAATTAAAAATTCTCATTAGTATTGTAAGAAAACACTTATTTTACCTGGTCAAAAACAGCTCTGTTTTCAGCACGCCGTTTCAGTGCATATGACTTTAAATGATAATGAGCTTTGCTCCCCCCGCCCCTCTGTTCTGTGCGTACACCGTTTATAACATAACACAATAACCATAACGCGTTGTTCATTATAAACGTGGGATTATGAATTATATTGAGAACGTCGTACATAGAAAACATGCCGTAATGTACCCTGAGTGTAAACATAGCTGCATTCATCGTGAAGCGTGCAGCTAGCGATGTGCAAAGATTAATATAAATATTAATATAAAGGTTAATAAAACGTACACTCACTTCAGTTCTTCTGGAGCAGCTGCAGGAACACGAATAGTTGGTAGCGATTCTTTTTTCAGGAGCAGCTTCCAAAACCAGCTTTATACTGACCCTCGTTTATAAAGCAGTCTGGTGTGTGAAGTGATTCGCGCAAACATGAAAGCAGTGACGTTGATCGTGGGGAATATTCACTTCGAAAACAAACTCAGCCTCTGTCTTCAGCAGTTCGGATTTAGGAACATTAAAATGACTGCTGTGTTCCTTATTGCACCCAAGAACAGAACACCACTTCGCTTAGACTCCATTCTGCTCATAGACAGTGCTCCAGTATCAACGCGGACTATGATTGACAGCTCGCTCGCTGCCTCGATCACGAGCGAGGGCGGATCTGTGTTGAAACGCTGCTGTCAATCAACAATCGTGGGAGGGGCGTGCGAGCTTGTGACGTCACAGGCTCGAACGGCTTGATTTGAGGCAGGGGAAAACATATAAGGAGATTAAAACAAAACCACTGGATGGATTTTTATCATTATATGATGTTTGTGTACAGGCACTGCCAACACACATTTCAGTGCAATCAACTTGTAAAAGTGCATGTACCATTATATGACCCCTTTAAGCACTTAATTATCTCATATTACTTATAACACTCTTGAGTGTGGACTCATATAACACTGGAGCAGTGTTAATTTAACACTGGGGATTTTGCTTATGATATGATATGCTTATGATTTTGATATGTACCAATACATGAAGGGTTTATCTTATATATATATATATAAGATAAACCGAAAACCTTTATTTGAAAAACAATAATTTCAAAACAGATTTGCAACACATTTGTTTCTCCTGCTTGGCTTCCACCTCCATTGTCTTTCGTGGGGGGGCTCTGAGAGAGTTCACGGGATCGCCACGACGCATCCGCGATAACTGAGAAGATGACGGGTCTCGGTGTAGTGTTTAAAATGGTTCTAAAGTGTGTATTTCCTGGGCCCAGTTTTTCAAAAGGTTTAATCCGGATAAAATTGATCCAGATTTAGTAATTTTTATTTTTTTGCAATCCGTGATCACGTAATCCATCTTACTTTTGAGCCAGTTTTTCAAAGCAACATCGGATTGGATCAATCTGATCCGGATAGGAACTTTTCGACCCGGTTTTTCAAAAGTAATCCACTAGGATTTTGGATAACGGATTGGATCAAATCCTGAAAATGTGTTTTTCAAAAGAAAAAACGGATTACATAATCGGATTAGATCACGTAATCCAATCTTGGTTTTGATCCGGATCAAACCTTTAGTTTGGGTTTTTCAGAACTTTTTTGTAGGATTTGGATCACTTTGATCCAAAAAATCTGGATTAAACTGATCCCATCAGAAGGGTGGATTCAGCGTGGATTTCATGCCCAAAATGTAATGAAAACTTAAATGTATCAAATAATACTATATTTGGATCATGCAGTATCTTACAAGATATCCTATTTATTCATAAGGTTTTAATTTTATTTGTTCATCCGTCAGGCTACAGTGATTAGGTAGGCAGAAATAGTGTCGAACTATTGTCCCTTGTTGCACGTCCTATTTAGACCTTGGAGACCCGAACCAACCTCCTGCATTCTGCCAGAACGAGCAAACAGGACGTGCAACAAGGGACGCAATAGTTAGACACTATTTCTGATTTGGATTTGTTTTGGATTTCAAAAATCAGTGATTGCCATTCTTTGCATTTTTTTGGTTATTCTGTAATCATTGCATGCATCACTAATAAATAGTCTAAAAACAAAAATATTTTCGATTGTGATGAATATATATATCAATTAGTGACAGAATAAAATGTATTGTTTTTGGTCAATTTTGACAGCTGTTTGGGGGATTATTTTATGAAGCCAAACTCTTTCTACTTTGCTGTAGGCCTAGACTGAAAGGCTGAATACGTTAAAGCCTACCTAATCACTGTAGCCTGACGGATGAACAAATAAAATTAAAACCTTATGAATAAATAGGATATCTTGTAAGATACTGCATGATCCAAATATAGTATTATTTGATACATTTTTTAAGTTTTCATTACATTTTGGGCATGAAATCCACGCTGAATCCACCCTTCTGATGGGATCAGTTTAATCCAGATTTTTTGGATCAAAGTGATCCAAATCCAACAAAAAAGTTCTGAAAAACCCAAACTAAAGGTTTGATCCGGATCAAAACCAAGATTGGATTATGTGATCTAATCCGATTATGTAATCCGTTTTTTCTTTTGAAAAACACATTTTCAAGATTTGATCCAATCCGTTATCCAAAGTCCTAGTGGATTACTTTTGAAAAACCGGGCCCTGGATGTGTGTCTATTTCAAGGATGGGCATGTCCTTCTGCTGAGATCTTGAGAGATTTATTGTCTTTTATTGCAGTTAACTTCAGGTTGTGTGGCTTTAAGTCAGTTATAGTTGTTCTGTTTCATTTTCTGAGAGTGTAAACATGATGTTGAACCAACATCACATTGTAACATTGACTCAATGCCATTACCATTGATTTTTGGATAAAAAAAAAATAAAAATATGGGAGAAAAAGTGATGTTGAGTCAAAACTGTACACATTAACATTATTTTGATGGTTGCTATCTATCTGGACCCTAATCAAACAGTCCTGGACCAGCTCATCAATGTCTTCAGGATTACTAAAGCTACAGACAGGAGAGTTTATCAGGGTTGGAGACAGTGGCCCATATGATCTTGTCAAAACATTTTCTGTACGATGACTTCATAAAATCGTTCAGAGTATCACATCAGTATTGGCATGTAAAATTAACAACTATTATTTAACGACTTAATCAGATATTAGACTTATTAACAATAAATCAGGCCATTACATGAAGACTATCATCACTAAAAAATAACTCACATCCTGTGTGTCTCTGAAACATGGCAAAGAATGCAAGAGTGTTTCCATGTTTCAGAGACACACAGTTAAAGCGGCCAGAAAAAAAGACTTTTTGCACTTTATTTAAATTAAGATATTTTACTTTCATTTTACGTTTTTTTTTTTTATTGCAACCAATGCTGACATTCATTTTACAGTTTTTTACATTCTTTTTAAAGTGTTTGATCGTAATAATTCAGGAAATAGCTGTAAAATAAGTGTTTTTCTGTAAAACATTTAAGAAAAAATGTATGTTTAAGTTTTGTGCACTATATTTATATTAGGATATTGTGGATTTTGTTTGGTAGCCATAACTAACAGTAATGTACCGTTTTTTTTTAAAGATTACATTTTTTACAGTGTTAGTTCACTATGGTGAGTATTTCATGTGTTGACAATCACAGAGAAATAAATAGCTAGTTCTGGATTATTTCACCTTTCCTTTCTGAACACAAACCGGCCACATTCAACTTACCACCATCTCTCCATGAATTACAGGTGAATCCTCTCTGAAGGAGCCTTCTGGCTGTTGTTTGTGGAGAACCAGCCACTTGACGGCGCTGCAGATCACATGTTCCTCTATAGCAATTAAGTTATTGGCCATGGAGAAGACTTTAGCCACATATGCAGTCAGCCTTAAACAGACAAACAGAAAGATATAAAAAAAATCTAATAAAAAACAAGTAATAATTATTTTTTACTATTAAAATAATGTTAAATAATAAAATATGTAAAACAAGAGAAATCAGGCATGAAATGAAACAAAACCGACTTTACCATGTGCTGCTCGGCCTGTCTACCCAGGCAGCGTAGGATCCATCTGATTTAAGGAAACCCAGCTGGCGTTGATAACCTTAATACAAACCATATAAAAACATAATATTTATTAATAACATATATTTCCCGCATTTTTTCATAACAGCATCTTTGAGAGTGCTTCTTGATTTGATTTTCTTTAGGGGTAAATTCTGGTTGATTGGGACACTTTTTCCTAGTCATCTAAATGACAAAATGTGTCCCAGTCAACCTGAACTGACCTTATATTTGTCCTGCTGACCTGTTTTGATATGGCTAATGGCTTCACTACGGCGGTCCATGCCAACAGTGTCCCACTGATTGGTGCTGTCCAGATAATGAGTGGCAATGAGAGGTAGAGTCATAGTCATCATAGTCTCCTCTCCATCACCGCGGGGCTGGACAATAAACCGACCCATGAAGTCTCCACTGATGGCCTGCTCGACTGTCTGAGAGATCTGTTCACCTGGAAGGAGGAAAGAGGGAACGCAGGCTGAGAATTTAGTTTTTATTTTCTTTATCAAGATTAAATATTTGGTATGCAACATGTTTTGGTTTTTATGGAAGCCCGTTTTCGCCATGTTGAGTAAAAAATATATAATTCTGTAAGTCATAATAATGAGAAAGTTTCTCATAATAATGACTTAGTATCTCATTATAATGAGAAAGTTTCTCATAATTATGACTTAATATCTCATTATATTGAGAAACTTTCTCATAATAATGACTTAAGTATCTCATAATAATGAGAAACTTTCTCATAATAATGACTTAACATCTCGTAATAATGAGAAACTTTCTCGTAATAATGACTTAACATCTCGTAATAATGAGAAACTTTCTCGTAATAATGACTTAACATCTCATAATAATGAGAAACTTTCTCGTAATAACGAGAAACTTTCTCGTAATAATGACTTATTTCTCGCACTTCTACGCATGCGCAAAGCAGTGGAGCAGAAGGGAGTGCCACGCTAGCGACATCCGCTGGTCAAAGCCGTGTAAATGCATCACAGCAAACATGACACGCTCTGCGAAACAGTTGTTTTCATTAAAGTCAGTGTGATCTATGAAGTGCAATCTGTAGTATCGTTAAATAACATCAATTGAAAATCATCAGTATATCTTCCATACTTTTCCATGCGCGCAAAAAGTGTGAAAGCGGAATGCAGAAGCAGGGCGGTTACCATGGTAACGAAGGACGCCTGCTTGTGCACACCGGTGGAAATTGTGTCACATTAACTTACAAAACTATCAGATTAAAATTGGAATATTACATTTATTCGTTAAGTTTAAGTGTGACATCTTCATAAAATATAAGGGTATATTGTGTTAATATAACACGTAGGCTATTTTGCAGATGCGTGTAGGATGTGCAGGTTCACCTGGAAGAGATATCAATACTTTTATGACTTTTGGGACATTTACACATAAGTGGGCAGAGGAATGGGGGGAAAACGCAAGGTCTTGAGAGGCGTGTTTTTAAAAGCTAAACCTCTTTTCAATTTGAGCGCCGCGTTTTTAGAACGGCATGTCATGCGCGAGACGCGAGCGTGACGTCCGTCTAGTGCGCGTTTGCCTAGAAACGCAATGAAAAAGCGTGTTCTGTATGAACGGACCCTTATGGAAAAACAAAACTGCTTGAAAATATGGTGAACACAGATTTCCAGATAAAGCGTTCTTTAACAGATTTGGAAAGGTGTGCTGCCTGTATTATCATTCCTCTGTCTATTTGAAATCCACGGATCATCCTTTTGTGTTGCTGCTTGTTCATACACAAAAATACAAATTAATAATACAAATGAATAAAAGACTATCTAGTATGGAAGCCCATCTCATATACTGATAATTTATCATTATTGTTATTCACTGCAGAGCGTGCCATGTTTGCTGTGATGCATTTACACGGCTTTGACCAGCGGATGTCGCTAGCGTGGCACTCCCTTCTGCTCCACTGCTTTGCGCATGCGTAGAAGTGCGAGAAATAAGTCATTATTACGAGAAAGTTTTTCATTATTATGAGAAAGTTTCTCATAATTATGAGAAAGTTTCTCATAATTATGAAATGTTAAGTCATTATTACGAGAAAGTTTCTCATTATTACGAGATGTTAAGTCATTATTACGAGAAAGTTTCTCATTATTACGAGATGTTAAGTCATTATTATGAGAAAGTTTCTCATTATTATGAGATACTTAAGTCATTATTATGAGAAAGTTTCTCAATATAATGAGATATTAAGTCATAATTATGAGAAACTTTCTCATTATAATGAGATACTAAGTCATTATTATGAGAAACTTTCTCAATATAATGAGATATTAAGTCATTATTATGAGAAAGTTTCTCATTATTATGACTTACAGAATTATATTTTTTTTACTCAACATGGCGGAAACGGGCTTCCATAGGTTTTGTATCTGCACAGTTTCACATTCTTTATGTTTAACGCAGGATACACAGTGTGTTTGATCATTTCCCCCAAAATTCTAGCTTCATGCATTATTTTTTATCAACATTTGAATGTGGGTAAGTTTCATAAAAAAGCCATATTTAGAATTTGTTTTTTTGTCAATGATTACATTCAGATTGGATTCAGTACAATGATCTAAACACATATGAGTAGATCGAGTCCATCAACACCCCTAAAGCTTCACTGGAGCTCATCCTGGGTTGACATTTCATTCAGTAACATTAGGCAGTTTTGATTAATTCACAGGAATGAATTTCACAGGAGTTTGATTGACAGGCGATCTGCTTGGGAACCAGCTTGATGTGTGTGGCCCAGATACGGCCCATTTGACCCTTCCCACTGCCAGAAATGAACCATATGTGCTATAGTTGGCCCAGATGAGGCCCATGTATGCCATATTGGAACTGCTGCTGAATTTCGCGCACACACATATCATGTGAAGATCACGCGCATACAGAATAATTCTGTAGTGCAGTAATATATTGTAAACTCTGTTCTGTGATTTATCAATAAAATAGCTTAGAAACTGAAAAGTTTTGCCATATATTTCTTTGTAACTAAAACCCACAGCTTCACTATTAGTAGAGAGACGCAAGGTAAATGTATTCAGACGCAATAGCTCTCTTGCACACTAATGCATTAATTTATATGTACACAGTAAAATCCCTGGTGTTAAATTTAACACCGCTTGGTGTTCATATGGGAACCACCAGCAGGGTGTTAAAGTAACACTGAATCAGTGTTAGAGTTAATGAGATAACTAAATGATTAATTGAGTGATGATTGAGCATTATTGAAGACACCCGATGATAACAAGCAGAATCACTGAAGAAAAGAAAAACAAGAACTACAACTGACTTCCAGAAACAGCCTAGATGAAATCTACTAAAGAGAAAAGAAGACATTAAATCTGTGAAGCAGAGGAGGATTAAACTCCACAAACAGTATTACCAGCTTCACTTATTACCGACTAGTTATTGAGAATGAATAGAGGTGTAGATGCTGATGGTTTATTGGAAATAATAGGTTTTGTGATGTCACCAATATGGTGATTAGTGTTTGCTTTAGTTGGGCAGTTTGACTCTTGGCTTTTTTATGCAAGTTTGTGGTCTTTGTAACAGTGTTTACCAAAACTCATCAAATGATACAAAGGAAGCCAGAAACAAAGATTATCAGGTGATATAATTTGAATTTATAATGCTTTATAACGCACCAGTGGGGCTCGACAGCCTTAATCAATCGGGTTGGCGCGTATGGTTGGGTTGCGGAGAGATAGTGAGATTGTGGTTAGGTCTCAGCAGCAGGAGGGATGTAGAGGTCAGTAAGCTGGGCTGAGTTGAGTGGGGGACGGAGGGGGGTGACTCTGGGACGCCAGAGTCACTGTCGAGCCCTCTTGAGGTGTCGTGGGCTAGTCGACGAAACACTGAGGACGGAAGGTGCCCACTTGAAGACCCTAGAGATGTCCCCTACTCGGCTCAATCCAGACGGTTGTCGTGTTGGTCCACTAGGGAGACCACACTGTAGTTGCAGCCGTCGTGTGTGCTGACGCGCCAAGTACACTGCAGCCGTTAACGCCGGACAGAAGGGGAGTCACACCCTCATATGGAAAGAAGCGTAAATGGATGGAGAAGCATAGTTTACTGTAAAGCTACGTCTTAGTGTTGCTTATCTTGGCGAAAACCGAGTACAAATCAGCACGAAGTTTTAACATCTACTCTCGTGTAATGGAAATCATGAATCATCATGAAGAAGAATGATTCTCTCATCACTGACCTAAAATGGTTATTTGTTATTAATAGATTATTTTCATGAATGAGAAATTCTTGCCACATATCAGACATCCTTAACTGTGATTTATAAAATTAACTGTAGGGAAAAGAAAAACACAGACAATCAAGCATTAGCATATGAATCTCAACAATAGTGACATGCTTCATGCAGCAATGCATTCTGGGAGCCACCATATTATAAAACGAATGGCTCCCAGCATGCATTGCAGCATGAAGCATGTCACCATTGTTGAGATTCATAAGCTGAATCTTAATGTTACTGTGTGTGTGAGAGTCTGTACATTTTCTTTTATGCTCTCTCTCAAAGTATTTAGAAAGTAAAATGCAGAATTTTTTAATTTAGGCTAAAACAACTTTGGTAGTTAAAATCTTTTAATAACAAGTAGCCTCTTTTGGTCAGTGATTGTATTCGACAAAACTTTTGTCTTCATGATGATGCAATAAATATCACATGATTATCTTTATTTTTAGTTTCCTTTGATACAAATTATATGTTTTGGTAAATACTGTAACAAAGAAATATGTCTGACAAGTTAAAAGAATAAGTCTCAAACCACCCAATTAAATGAAACACTGATCACCACAATGGTGACCAAACATTTTTAATAAAACATCAACATCTAAATCTCTGTTAATTCTCAAAAATAACTTCTGTAGATGAATAACAGAAATAAGGTCATAACTGCCCAGCAAACATTGGTCCGACGGCAACGTCGTGTCCCTGGCCAAAAATAGTTGCGGCCAGGACGGCATAAAACTACGGAAGCCCTGAACCGCAACAAAAAAAAATAAAAATAATCCGTAAAAAAAAAATAAAAGCTAAAAAAAAAATAAAAAAACTATCATTTCGAGATTAAAGTCGAAATGTTTCGAGATTAAAGTCGAAATGTTTCGAGATTAAAGTCGAAACGTTTCGAGATTAAAGTCGAAACAGTACGAGAATACGTCTTCCGCAGAAGTTGCGTGTGTGCTTCCCGTTGTTTCACATTGCCGCACAGGCATTCTTAATGGTGCGAGTCCACTGGCTCATAGCGAGTGTTTCAAACATGTGTGTGCGTGTGTGTGTGCGTGTGTTTGTGTGTGTGAAAAGAAATGCGCTTGTGAAGTCGAACTGCCTCGGACATGGATCTACGCAAAATAATAGCTTTTTACTTTTATCTGGGCTTTCAACAAAAGGAAATTCAACAGGTGCCAATCTACCAACATTAGGCTATTATAGGACGTTATAAAATATACTGCGCCGGAATAGACTTTAGCCTATACAGGCAAAAACACTTTTCAGACTGGATGGAGATATCCAGCTTTATGAATGAATGAATGAATGAGGCATTTATATAATGCTTTCATATGTCTACTAGGCCTACACTCAAAGCGCGTTACAATCATATCAAAGAATCTCTCCTCAACCACCATTAGTGGTTATTAAATCTGAGGAAATCACGGGATCCGGCCAAATGATTGGATACAGAATAATGCACTTAAAATGTATCCAGAACGTATTTACGGTGAAGAGGGAGACAGAACGGTTAGGCCTACTGTTGAGTGTTCTCGACCCAGATGTTGCCTAGACGAGCACGAAAACACCTCAAAAACAATGCCACATAAAAGTTTGGACCAGATTGTGATACCTACTCCGGCGGAGTCTGTGCTCGTCTATAGGCAACGCCATGGTCATTCAAGTTGGTAGATTAGCACATGTGTAGAATTTCCTTTAGTTAAAAGCCCAGATAAAAGTAAAATGCTACTATTTTGTGCTGATCCATGTCCGAGGCAGTTCGACTTCACAAGTGCATTTCTTTACACACACACACACACACACTAATGAATTGGAAACACGCGCTCTGAGCCAGTGGACGCACTCAAAATGTTTCGACTTTAATCTCGAAACATTTCGACTTTAATCTCGAAACATTTCGACTTTAATCTCGAAACATTTCGACTTTAATCTCGAAATGATAGTTTTTTTTTTATATATATAGCTTTTTTTTTTTTTATATAGCTTTTTTTTTTTTTTTGTTGCGGTTCAGGGCTTCCGTATAAATCGGTAAAAATATGTAACACAGAACATTTCTTAAAAATGGATTCAGATACATTTGTACATGTCTACAGTTGCATGTATAATTGTTATTTTAACGTTTAGCTACGTGCACTGTAAATTCTAACAAGTTCAGTTTACTTAAAAAAAGCTTGGAAACCGATTGCCTTATTTTTGCAAAGCAAACTTAAAGGGAAAACTGAAGTTAAGTTAATAATCGGTAAAGTAAAGAAAGCTAACTCTTCCCAAGTAAATTAAGTAATAAATATCAAGTTAGTTTAATGTCAATTCTAGTTAACATACTCTATACTATTTACTAATCTTACTTAAGATTTAATAGTAAAATTACTTGAGTAATTCCATTTAACTAACAGTGTTATAATGTGTTCTGCAAACATCTTAAATACTATTATTCTCAACATGGTTTTAATCTGCCATTTTAAGCTATGGAGACTTAAAAAAATATGTGCAATCGGTTTCCACATTTACTTCAAGTAAAGTGAAATAGGAATAGTATGTTGAACTTACAAATGCTTAGTTAGTATAGTTAACTTACACAAGAGTTCTAGACACTAAAAAAGAACTGTAGAGAGTACTTGAAAACTTACTTTAAATGCAATTTAATTGTTACCATTGTTGTGTTTTGCATGCTGAATGTTGAAGTCTGTGTAACTCAAACATGATCAATTACAAGATTGTCACTTTTATATTTAACTTGTATATGGGATAATATAAATCCAATTTAAAATTTCACAAGGTGTTAAGGACATGTTATTTATTTTATTAAAGAGCATTAATTAACAAAATATAGCTATACATCAATCATACACACACACACATTTATACCTATATGTATGTGTATATACATGTATGTTTTTGTGTATGTATGTATGTATATATATATATATATATATATATATATATATATATATTACTTCTCTGCCTTTGACATCAATTTATTGATATCTTGTTGCATCACTGGATCAATGGGAAGAGAATGATAATAATTTAAATGAAGTTCCAAGTGACCAACCAAAGGGAACATTAATCGCCATAATGGTGACAAAAAATGTTTAGCTGGATTTGAAAATGTATATTTTCAGTAACTGCTTTAAAAATAAAAGCAGAACATCTTTTATACAATAAAATAAAATGTAATGCATGTTGATTACTTTTTCTATGCATGTTGGCCTATGCATTGTTTTTGCAGAACTACGCCCCCTCTGGCGACAAGCGAAACTGCAACCAGAGTTGTGCACGCTCATGGACCAGACGCACACGCACGCATGCACGAGCAGTTCATAACTAAAGGAGCATCTGCCGCACAGATCTTTGGTGTACAGCCAAAATGTCTTCAGAGGTAATAAAGTTACAAATCTGCAAGTCATTTCAAATATATGGAAGGAAAGACATTTGAGTAAATTACTCTTATGTGTGAGGGGAAAACGGGGGTAGTAGAAAACTTTGTTTATGTGTTTACTGTATCCACCTATGATTGTATTGTTATGAAAACACATTCATGAACAATATAATTGATTACTTCGCAATAGCTGAAAATAATAATCATACCGTACACGGTTGGTCAACAACGTTCACTCAAATGTCTCAAGGTAATAAACAATCAAATGTCACCATGACGTTTTCATAAAAGCCAAACATCAAAAGATGTTTTATTGATCTGCTAAGTAGAATATTCCAATAACAATACATCCTTTTTCTGTTACAATACTCAAAATTTGTGTCTAATTATCGGTCATATTTTTCAGCATGTTATATCACACTCAAGAATCTTGAACTGTTTTGCTAATCATTAAACTACATGTAGCGCTGATTTATTTAGTAGATATTTTGACAGGGACAATACACACGGACAAACATTAATGTGAAATGTGTCAATACTTTATTTACTAAATAGTTAGTCTGCTAAACAGTATGAGTAAAGTAAAAATATTTACCACTTTACCATTGAATTTCCCTTCCTGCAATGTTCAGAATAAAACATGTATTTTATCACAATACCAAAATATTTTACGTTTTCCTCGTTTTGATAGAATACGAGCTCTGACCAATTATGTTACTGTGTAAGCCAACTGAGGATCCCGTTTGAGAACAAGAGCAGACCGGAGATCTCTCCATTTGTTGAATGCCTTGCCGAGGTTCACTCTCGTCTTACTCCGACGCCTGTCTGACTCCAATTTGGCCCTTTTGGTGGCACTAGACAAAATTTTTCTTTTCTTTACTTTACGTGGAGTTTGCCTTGGGGTTTGGAATGGACTACAAGCCGGTCTCTTTGAATCCATCTTCTACCTTTGACGCACGAGTTGTCTTCGCTGATGCGGAGAATGGCGGCTTATACACAAACCTGTGAGACATAGCCTGGTGAGCGTGAACGCGCATGACGTCACGCCCAGTCTCAAATTCGAGCCCGAATCCCTCTTATATATTTTACTGTACAGGATTATAGAGGCAATCCCAGTGAGCAGAGAAGGGCTCATTCAGCCCATCAGGCAGTTCTTTAAGCATGTATAGGATAGAAAAACAGGTATTTTTAACATGAAAAGTTGCGCAATGCACCTTTAAACATTGAAAAAAATTAGGAGAGATTTTGGCTGTTCAAGATCAATAAAATGTTGTGCTAAATCAGAACATGCTTATTTTTTGCTTATGTCCACAAATAATGTGTTCTTGTTTGTGATGTACACGTGATTAAAACGTTGTATTCACGTTCAGGTCTGACTGGACCAATTTTGGACCTTTTTATAACCTTTGTCGTGTAAACCTCAAGACTTCATTGCCTTTTGCGATGTTACACAATAGGAGTGTAAATATTTTATATGCAGGCTTATATACACTTAAATTATGCAGCAACACATTTAAACACACAGATGACGACGCATTTAGACGTCCAGGGACGCGCAGAAGAGACGTGGAGTTCACGGTCAGATGACGTCGAAGACGTCGGTTCAACTTTCATTTTGGAACTATTTTTCAACCATGACAGGACGTGTCGGACGGACGTCTTTTCAACGGTCCTTAAACGTCCAAATGTTTGCTGGGTGGTTTGTAATAAGAGAGATTTCATGTATTTCCAGTGGATTTCATCTAAGGGGGCTTTTCCACTGGGCTTGTTTGCTGCGGTCCGAGTCCGAGTGCGATTGTTCCCGGCACCGCAAACGTGCACGGCGCATGATAGAAAACAGAACTTCAACTGTTAAACTGATAAACTGTTTAATTTATCCACGTTTAGTTAGTGTTGTGGTACGTTACCGCATAACTATCCAGAGCAGACACTTATCGCGGTTGAGATGTGGCTTGGGAAAGGGTAAAAAATACACACCGTCGCCCAGTCTCTCGGGATACCTAGTGTTGGAGTTGCATGCACCCCATGCACACCGTTTGACCATTTTAAACTTAAAATGACAAGAAAAAACAAAATCGAGTGAAAACTGACTAACTGCAATGCATTTCAATGGGCGTCGAAGCAGAGAATGTCCGAGTGTATTGGGTTCTCTTACGAGAGGTACTCTCGTACTGCGTAATATCTTACGCTAGGGGAAAATCTCTTTCCTCGAGATATTGAAGCCAAAAAAATTATCCTTCATTTTTAATTATTGTAAAACGTTGCGGCAGCATGCAGACATAGGCAAGACGGCTTGCGTGCCTATTGGCTGACCTGCGGCAACAGCAGCAGCCTATCGAGAGAGGCCCCTCGTGATGTCATGTCCAATGGGGGCGCTTCGCGCCCACTACGTCACGTCCCGCCAAAACAGGCGTGGCCTGCCTATAAATATAGCTCGATGGGCTGATATAATCGGATTTTTTATCTCTTCAGCGAAGCTGGATCTAGAGTGAAGAAGCCGCGCCGTCGATATAAGCTTTTCAGTGGGACGAGCCTTTGCATCTGAGGATGCCTGCATATCACCGCCTTCAGTCGCCGTACCTGCTGCGTTTCCAGCATCATATATCCTTTCCATAAATCACTGTTTTACTCTGTCAAAGTGTGTGTTCGCTGTAGAGGAGGCGTCCTGGCGTCGGACAGCGAGGATTGGGCGAGCTCTGTGGACCTCTCCCTTCTGCCCGCGAGTCGTCAGGGAAACGGGCCAGCATCGAATCTGAACTGATGCACGTGCTATCGCAGGCCGTGGCGAGCCTCGGCCTCGAGTGGGCAGCGCCCGCGCCGCCAGCGCACAACCGGGTGGATGGGTGTTTCCTCCAGAGGGACCGCGCTCCACTGTCTTCCAGTCGCGAAGTCCTGGAGCGCCCCCTTCTCAGCCAGGGTACGCACTTCTGTCTCGGCAGCATTCTCCACAGTCGACGGTGCTAAGGACAGAGGGTACTGTAGCGACAATGACTTTTGTTTTGGGGAAATTATTAACTCAAATGGGGAATACTATTCATAAGATAAAGAATATGTATTATCGCATACACGAATTTGATTATCCCAAATAGGGACGAGGCTAAACCTCACCGTATATGAATAATTAACACGATTGCTCGTAGTAATTATTCCTACAGGTAAGATTCGGTCAATTATTAGAGTAAATTTTGATGTGATTAAAATCTATCAAGCAATCTGTCCGTCCGGCGGACTGGAGCGAGACTTAATTCCTTATCACAATTTATTGGCCTGTAAACAGCGATTATATAATTTCTGTGGCCACAAAGAATGATATTTCGTGTAAGGCACTTTTAAATATTTCAATAGTTAAATCAGGTAGAGCAGGTAACTTTATATCGACATTTTCAGAGGCTTCAAAGTATGGAACCATGAGACAGACTTGATTCAAATTATGACATTTAATAAACACAACTAAAGATTACATAAACTACTTAAATCACGCAGGAGTAAATATGCATAGCAAAACAAACAATTAACAAAAATGATTGCAATACGAAATATTGGAGAGAGAAAGTTAGAGTGTGAGAGAGAGAGTGTGTGAGTGAGTGGGTGTGAGAGAGAGAGAGAGAGTATGAGTGAGTGTGAGAGAGAGAGAGAGAGGGTGTGAGAGAGAAACAGTTCAACACAATTCAACACGAGACACAAAGGCTTCCTTAGTAATATCTAAACAACCTTAAAACAGCAATGAATTCAGATTGTACGTTACTTGCGTTTTAGACCCCTTTTTGTGCAGTTGCGTTCATAAAGGCAGCTTGGTCGGAGTGTCTGGAGCGTCTTCCGATAGGAGGCAGATGTTTGCGATTGCTTCAGCTGCGGTCCGTAAGAGAGATGATTAATCTCAAACTCGTTTCGTTCGTGAATACACTGAACGAAGGAAAATGATCAAACTGAGGTAGATCAAAAAGAAAGAAAGAAACTTAGATTAAAACAAAGTAGAAAAACGACGAATAAGGAGAAGAAGAACTCCGGCTGGAGTTCTCAGGAAAGTTGGGACTCTCTCTGGCGTAGAAAACTTGCACAGAAGAGCGTGGCGCTTCAACTTTTGAAGGAGCTAACGACGCGCCTTCTTACGTGTCTAATCCAATCGTTTGGGAGGAGGCGTGGCGGCAAACTTCTGTGTTTGCAAAATACGCGTCCTCCGGGCAATGTGCGGAGAAGATAAAACTGAGTCAAAATACACTTCTAAGCTGGTATTTAATAAAAGAATGCCTCATGTGGCACTTTGGATTAAAGATTCGAAACCCTTGGATTTCTCTGATCACAATCGTACCAAGCGCGGCGTTCCTGCGAGCTAATAAAATAACGATACCTGATTCTTTGTGATTTAAACAAATATCAAATCGATTACATATCATAAAAGCTTACAGTTATACCTATTTGGTCACAGGGGATTATGAAACACAACAAGAAAACATTTTATACATTTAAACAAAAATGATTGTCTCTGTGTGTGTGTGTGTGGTTGTGTATGCAGAGTTCGTTGAGCTCTTTAAATTTTGCTTTAAAAAAACTGCTGAGCGTTCAACAGTGTAATGAACTCGTGCTCAATCAGTGTGATAGGCTCGTGCTCGACCCCCTCGGGGAATCGTATTGTGTTGAATTGATTAGTTTATCATGGAATACAATGTTGGTTTTGTCCTTGTAAGATATAATTTCAGACAGGAAACTCTTCGGGGGGGGTTCCCCGAAGATCTCGACAAACGGGCCTTGTGGTCCCATGTCGATCACATGTCGGTAAAACAGGGCATTCTTGTTTAATCATTAGAGAGAAATGCTGTGTGTGCGAATTAAAGTCAGTGGCGCAGTCAAGATAGGACAATCCTTGTTAAAAATTAATCTAGTTAATTTCATCAACTGGCAGAGTTGGGCCATCTGGTTACCGTTACAGTACTCCTTCCTTCCCCCAGTTGAAGAAGCCGTAGCAGCCCATCTTTGCCCGCCCTCTGCTGGACGGCGTGCTAAGACGGCGCTACCTTCGAAAGCCTGCCGAACTACTTCCGCCATGCACAGTCGCGCTTACACCGCCGCTGGACAGGCTGTATCGGCATTGCACTCCATGGCTGTGCTGCAAATCTTCCAGGCCGACCTTCTCCGTAAGTTGGACGAGGAAGGACCGGAAGCGATCAGCGTGCCAGATTTACGGAGTGCCACGGACCTCGCTCTGTGCGCCGCTAAATCCGCTGTACAGGCCATTGGGCGGAACATGGCCTCTCTCACTGTGTCCGAGAGACACCTGTGGTTGACGCTATCCGACATGCCGGATGCGGAGCGCTCTGCGTTCCTCGACGCGCCCGTCTCGTCTGCTGGCCTTTTTTGATCGTCCATCAAAGATTTCGCGGACAGATTCGCCGAGGTGCAGAAGACGTCACAGGCCATGAAGCACTTCCTACCGAAGTGCTCTAGCTCCGCAGCAGGCCGCCCAAAACAGCCGTCTGCTCGCAGCGCCCAGCCACAGCCTCCGCCCACCGCCGCTTCACAGCGCCGCCCAGCCCCGGACCAGAGACAACGCTCGCGCTCTTCAGGCCGCCGCCCTCCTTCGGGTGGGCCACGGCAGAAGATTGAGCTGAAGCCCGGTGGCTCTATTCCTCCAAATAGTCTGTGTTCGAAGCTCAAGGCTTTTCACCCCCAGACTGTGGGGTTTCAGAAGTTCTCTCCTTTCTTCAAGAGCTATTGGATAAGGGCAGAACCCCATCCACGCTCAAAGTCTATGTGGCGGCCATTGCAGTGTTTATAAAACCAGTCACCGGCCAGTCACTTCACAAATGCTTTGCTGCATTCCTCGGTTGTAACGAGTGGTTATTTCAGTCAAAGTCGTTCTTCTATCAGCTTGAATCAGTCGGCCCATTCTCCTCTGACCTCTAGCATCAACAAGGCATTTTCGCCCACAGGACTGCCGCATACTGGATGTTTTTCCCTTTTCACACCATTCTTTGTAAACCCTAGAAATGGTTGTGCGTGAAAATCCCAGTAACTGAGCAGATTGTGAAATACTCAGACAGGCCCGTCTGGCACCAACAACCATGCCATGCTCAAAATTGCTTAAATCACCTTTCTTTCCCATTCTGACATTCAGTTTGGAGTTCAGGAGATTGTCTTGACCAGGACCACACCCTTAAATGCATTGAAGCAACTGCCATGTGATTGGTTGATTAGATAATTGCATTAATGAGAAATTGAACAGGTGTTCCTAATAATCCCTATAGCCAGATATGACGACGCTACTGCAACATGCATCGCCGCAGATGAGCATCTCTTCATCAAGCCAACGTGCAAACTATCGCAAAACAAAGTGAAAGTAAGTCGCAAACACTTAACACACAATCACCTTCATTAAAAGTAAAGAAACGAAATGATCTTACCAGGGCTGTTGCCGCTCTCTCCTATTGCGGTCTTTGATTCAAAAATTTTAGCTGACAATCAATAAAATGCAGCTCATATCTGTTGCTTTCGGTGACGTGAACTCCATTAAATCTGTATTTAGTGCGGGAATTGAAGAACGGATTTATTTCCGTTTTACAAAAACACATTTATGTAACCAGGTGTAGGCTACATGGAATCGTTTTGATCAATCAGACATTTATCCGATCTGAGAAAACGCATGAAGTGGCCAGGTGTAAACAGAAGCTTTTAAAACAAAACTCAAATTAATGTTTCATAATGTTTCATTTATTTGACAAGTAATTTTCTATTGTAGTGTGATATAATGATCAATAATGATAACACATTTTTTGCATCTAAACACATCTAGGCACTTTTTACATCTGTAAACTATGACATATGCGTATATAACAAAAAAAAAAAAAACATATCCACAAATCAACTTAGGCAGTCATCTTAAAATGTGTTTATGATAATCTTCTCTAACATTATCATGTATTCATCTTTATTCTGCGGTTTTTGTGATTCCTTGCAAACACATCAACAAATTCATCAACATTCAAATTATTTCAGTGAATTTTCAAATTGGATAAGGTTATTCCTTTAAATCTAAATTCAGGACTATAAAACCTCAATCATTGATTCATTAACAAATCATTTGTAATTAATAAAAGACTTTGCACAGTCGAGTCTGCTTCATACCACCTACTAAAAAGGAAAGAAATTAATGTAGGGCAAAACTAGATGATACAAATTAGATATTGACATCTAAATTTATTCAATGTGTTAACGTTACATCTGTTCTCTGGAAGCTGCTGACTCTTTGCTAAGACGGCATATTAGTCATGAATCATGATTACTTGATATGTAGTTTTATAAAGTATAATATAAGCAACAGCGGACACTTGGATAGTTTAATATTATTTCTCACTACGTGAACATGACTGAAAGTAAATATTTTCGTTACTTGTATCTTTTTGTTGGTGTAGCTCGCCTCTAATGAACATGTAAAGTTCCTTCTCGACTAAAGTGTGCGATCTCGCTTTGAGTAATTTCCTCTTGACATAAAAGTTACGGCACAACAAATTATTTTCCCATTACTGCATTCAGAATCACAGATTCTACTTTTTGAGTCTCCACAGCAGCGCAGCGACTGACAGCACATTCTCCTCAAAACATTGGATTCATCCGCGCTGTGCCGTGCAGAGGCACAACCCGCGTAAAGTTGATAATTCCGCAAATTACTGCAATTGCAGATTTCGAACAGAGATGGCAACAAAGAGGAAAAGCTACGGACTGCAGCTTACCTTTAAGTAGCCTGTGGAACAATCTTCATACAAGTACTACAAAAACTCCCGGTGAAGAATATGGATGTTACACATTCATGAAATATTTTTCATGAAATATATTTGAAATATATTCATATTTTTCCTTACCAGTAATTGAGATGTAGGTGTTAGCAGGAGTGTCTGGAACCCGATCAGCTGGTGTTTCAGCTTTAAAAAAGATAGGGTTCTCCCCTGGGATGAGAAACAGAGACAAAGAGGAAGATGGAGGAAGAGTAATGAGTTGGTAAAAGTGTGTACGCTTTTGGGGAGTGAGAGTAGAAGTAGCTACAAAAGTGTAGGAGTTCATTCTGGTGTCTTGATTAATGCGAACTATAATATTCAGAAACTTTTTTTTTTCTTCATATGTGGCTGAAAGTACAATGTGTGTAATGTTGTATAATCGAAGTACATATAACAAAAGTAATGTAATTGTATGGTTCACAGTAAATCTCACCATTCTTAACAGGATTGAGCTCCACGTTTGGTCTCTGTAATGGAGTCAGCACACCCTCAGACTGAAGGAGAGAAAGAGAGAGTTTATATTCAAATATGACAAACATCTATTGATTATTATATTAATGAATGACCAAATCAAAATTGACAGAAATGCCATCAGACGTACCACCACCTTCAGGGTCTTTCTCACTCCATGAGTGTGGCCAGAATCATATGCTGAAGCTTTCACCTCAATCATGTGATGTCCCAGCGTCATGGGAATAATCACATATGAAACCGCTGTGCTGGAGTCTTTGTCAACGTTTACTGTTGTTCTGTATTTGCCTTTCTTACTGGCAAAGCTGCAAACATCTGCTGTCTCCATAAACTCCACACGCACCTGTGAATACAGGAGAGACACAAATCACTTTAATATCTTTAGAGGAAACTTCATCCGAAGTAAATGCATTTCAACTGAATATGAAATGTGTGATGACAGAAGATATTTCTGATATGTCTATGATTTGACTCCAGAAATAGTTATTACGATGCACATGGGTTTAATGAATGACATAAATCTTAAAATATTTTTTTAAATATAAAATCAAATCTACCTTCTGCTTCCTTGGTGTATAGTTGTGAATAATGGCCTTGATTTCCAGTTGTTCACCGCGCACAGCTGAATAAGGGATCTTGAGGTCAATGAAAAAGGGTTTAAAAACAATAATCTCCTCAGGTTCTGCCACACAGATGCCTTTGAGGAGGAACACAGACACACAGAAGGGTTTAAAGCAGCAGCTCCTGGATGATAATGATGTTTTTCAGACCATGTATCGTGTGTTTGGAGCTTCACCTTACCAAGTGTTGGTGACAGACTGACAGCCAAGATCTGCCAGGTAGTGATCGAGTGTTTCAGGAAGATCACTTTATCTGTGACTGGTGCTGGACTGGGATATGAGGAAAATACAAGAAGACTGTTGAAGTACTCATCTAATGGTTGTTTACCATCAAACACACACACACACGTCACACGCTAAGGGTGTGACCGGTGCTCAACTCCCAGCTTTTGTCTAAAAGTCTCCTACTCACCAACTCTCACACAGATCAATCTCTTCCCAAAGCCAACTCTCAGGGAACTGAGTACGTGACACGATCTCATCAGAGTCTGTATAATAGTCATCATCATCATCACCTGTTGCAACAGATACAAATGTGACAGAATACACCTAATACAGCAAAAGGACAAACAATCAAGTCAATTAAAAATGTATTAGGGTTGCAAGCCCAGATGGTGCTAGAACCCTGTTGTATTTGCACTGTTTAATCAATTATTTATTTTCTGAAAGTTTCTCGGGGGAATGTGAGAGAAGGCAAAAGTATTGTCATAATATCTGTAGCGTCTGGATGAATCATGCTTCGGCCAGTAGAACATAAATAATGCACATTCTTTCTAAAACCCAAAAGCTTTTAGACTCTGAGCTCGTGGATGTAAATCAGAATACACACACACACACACGCACGCACGCACGCATGTGTATCCAGTAAGCTGGGAAAAATATTCTGCAACATCATTAAATAAACGACTTGTCAACTTTCTTGATGGCCACAATATTCTGCATAAATGCCAAATTGCCGCACAACGGACCATATATTTACACTCCAGACTCTAATTGATCAAGAATTAAACATTAAGAAAAGAAAGGTATATGCCTGTTTTGTTGACTTCCAAAAAAGCCTTTGATTCCATCTGGCACGAGACCCTCTTCTATAGACAGAGGTGGGTAATCCAGGGGCCAAAGAGTAAAAGTCCTGCCATATGTTTTTTCCACCCATAAACTCAGTCAGCTGATTTCACTAATTAGTTCTCTCTCCTGTCTGAATTAGCAAATCCAGGTGATTGGAACAAAATACTGAGGAGGACTTTTACTTTCTGAACCTGGACTTTACACCTCTGCATAGCAATGACACATGTCAGCCAAGAGCAAAGAAATAAACCAGAACTGGACCTTATCGTAGCCAAACAATTTGTGTATATTAAATATGGAGTAATTTCAGACACAGTCTTAGATGAATCCACTGAAGAGAAAAGAAGACATTAAATCTGTGAAGATCTCAGCAGAGGAGGATTAAACAACTCCACAAACAGCATTACCAGCTTCACTTATTACTAACCAGACTGACTTTATTTCTGTCAGACGTCTACAGAAGTTTTATTGAGAATTAACAGAGACAATAGAAACAATAAAATCTATATTCCAATTGAAATCTGCCTTAAAATTTTCCAATTTGTACTAGAACCAATAATTCTATATGGTAGTGAAATTTGGGGGCCAAAACTTAATAATGAATTTGACAAATGGGACAAAACAATCATCGAATCTTTCCATACCGAGTTCTGTAAGAGCATCCTACAGGTGCAGAGAAAAACACAAAATAACCTGTGCAGAGCAGAGCTCGGCCAATACCCCCTCTTACTAGAGAAAACAGAAGAGATCAATTAAATTTTACAATCACTTAAAATCAGTTAACCCCCAGACATATCATCACAAAGCCCTAGCATACCAGGAGCCGAAACCAGAAAAGAGTCCCCTGCGCCAGCTGGTCCTGAGGCTCTCTGCAGTCACACGTCCCCAACAGCCTCAGCACAGCAACGTCAACTCAAGCACACCAAACCACATCATCAACAAGCAGAAAGAAAAATATATTGAATACTGGAAAGAAACGACCAAAACACAAAGTAAATTACAATGTTACCTGACCCTTCAAAAGAGAATTCACACTGGCAAATTACCTGAGTACAATAAAATGTCCTAAACTAAGAAAAATTTTGACAACATACAGACTGAGTGAACACAACCTGGCCATAGAAAAGGGTCGCCACAGACAAGAGCTGGCTCCCACAGGAGGAGAGACTCTCTCTCTCTCTCTCTCTGTGTCTGTTTGTTTGTTTGTTTGTTTGTTTGTTTGTGTGTGTGTGTGTGTGTGCGCGTGTGCGTGTGCGTGTGAGAGAGAGAGAGACTCTTCTCCCAGTGTGACCGGCGACAGGTAGAGACAGAGCTGCACTTTCTAACCTCATGCCCAAAATATAATACACTAAGACAAAAACACTTTGCAAACATTTCCCAAATATACCCTGAATTCGAATCCATATCAGACACACAGAAACTCCCATATTTACTGGGAGAAATGCCCAAATGTGAAATAATTGCTGAAAAAATATGTCTCCTCATGCCATGAAATAAGGACAACCAGTGGAACCTCAGATGGATAAATAATTGTACAAATTTTCAAATAATTATTAATTTGATTGTTTCATATTTTAGTAATTGTTTTGTTTTTTACATTTGATACTGATTTTATTTATTTATTGTTCACTTTTATTTATCTACATGTTTGTATATGTCTATTGCTTTGGCAATATTGTGCTATTTTACACATCCATGCCAATAAAGCTCATTTGAATTGAATTGATAAACAACATATTTAACAGCAGAGATGAACTTTAAAAACATGTTTAATCTTTAAAATGGTTGAATAATAAGAGCAGATTCTCACCCAGTGATCTCCGTCTTCTCTTTGAAAGGAAGGGACACTCCGGTGCTAGAGGAAATTTCGTTAGTGTAAAATTAGCATATGGCACTCTAATGTGTGATAGGAAATTCACTACAATTGAACTTGGTACAGTGCTATTCCAGCGCCGATCATACCAACTTAAATTAGTTAATGTATAGACACTGGAGACATTCAGGGGCACTGCCCCTATGGATTCATTTTAGTGAAATATACAATAAAATATACTGGTATTTTTATTAAAATTGAAGAAATTACAAATATATATACTTGTTCTGGTGTTGGTTCCTCCTGCAGTGCTGGACTCAAACATCAGACCTGAATCACTGAAAACCCCCATACTGTCCCTTCCACCTCCTGCCGTACAGCCGGTGTCATGCTTCTCTATGACGTCCCAGATCTAGAGGTGCATAAAGACTCCAGTTACATGCGGTTTAAATCAGAGCTGATTGTGCCATGACGTCTGAAGAAGGTCCTTCACCTGAGTCTGAGTGAGTCTGTTCTTGTTCAGGACATGCACAGCCTTGTCAACCACCACCAGCCCAACTCTAGCTCCAGGATCTCCAGTTATCTGCAGCTTGACCTCCTCTCCTGGTTCATAGGTATTCATCTTGTTCTTCACCTGAAGCTTGAGCTGTTAAAACAAGAGACTGAATCAGGTAAAAACTGTATTTAGAGTTATACTAATTGTTATATTGGTATATTGTTGAATTAAACATTAAACAGGATGTGTGAAAGCTCAAGAAAATACAGAAAATTTTATGTAAAAACAGTTTTTTTAATAAAGGAAAATTACTGTAATTTTACGTGTTGGTTATTTTCTGTCAATTGACAGGTTTTTTCCGGCACCCCAGCTGCCGGAATTTTACATTTTTTTTACGGGGATTTAAATAAAGGAAAATTACTGTAATTTTACGCGTTGGTTATTTTCTGTAATTTTAAGTTTTTTTTCTGGCACCCCAGCTGCCGGAATATTACCGTTTTTTTTTTTTTACAGTGACACATCAACCATTTGACACATCATGATGGTTGACCCACCTTTCCCATGCACGTGTCCTTCACGTCGACCCAGACTGAATCAGACACCACCTCAGACGAGCCCACATGGTAATAAGCCACAAAGCGGAAGGACGGCACCATGTCTTTGGTTACAGGGAGAGACAGAGTCACTAGAGATTGTCCTCTCCTCTTAAACCTGTTTGCTTGAATAATCTGACCTTTACTCAAGATCTGGAAATGAGGAAGAATTATGAACAGAATTTAAACATTCATATGGTTTCAAACACAAGCTGTGGAAGTTAATCAAATTTAGACCAATAAATAAACTTGTGGTGCAGCTTTATTTAGAAATAACTATAATCTTCACCATGTATGTGTAATCTTGATCTTTGACTCCTGGACTTTGTCCAGTGTATAGATTGACTGTCATTTGATCACCGATCTGAAGCTCTGCAGAATCAATGCTGATGTGTAAGTAGTTCTTGGAGTCTCCTTTGGGAATGTAAGCGAGAGCCGTCATCGTCTTCACTGCCTGCTGTTCATCTGTTAATTGTGGATCTTTGGTCTTTACCTGAAAAGAACAAATACACTGTTTTCTGATGTGCTGTATATGCTCCATTGCTTGTTCAACTAATGTTAACTGATCTATTCTCCACTAGTTCACCAAACTGACTGAACATTAGTTGAGTTTGCAGATCTTACAGTGATCTGCAGTGTAGAAGATCCTCCTGGAGTGTTGACGGTAACCTTTGCAATACCATTGGCTCTCGTTTGACCTCTGACCCCTCCAGGATTGACCTCCACTTCCACATTCTCAGCAGGAGTCTGGTCAGGATTTGTTACATAAACCTTTTATAGAACCCAGAGCAAAAAAAAAAAAATATATATATATATATATATATTTAAAATAAATTGCTGAAATTGTTCCTTGGTTCCTAACTTTCTAGTAGGGATAGTTGATATGGCAAAAATATATATGCAAATATAATAGAAATATATAAATATTTTTGCCATGGAAGTTGCAATAGTATTTTCTTCCCTATTGTGATGTGCAGTGTGTACATCACTCCACATCACAGGGAAGAAAAAACTATTGCAACTTCTGTTTCATGCAAACGTAAATAGTTTATGATGTTTAATTGTTTACTTTCTAGTCAATGTTTTATACCGAGACACTGAAGGGCATCCCAGGTTTGAAGAATTGTGGTGTTTTTTTTAAGTGGATGGTGTACGGTGACGTCACGATCTGAATGCCTCTCCTTTCTGCTTCCACCATTTCACTGCCTGAAACACACACACACACACACACACACACACACACACACACACACACACACACACACACACACGATTAGCCTCTCATATACAATCACACACATGCATGTAAACATACAGATGTACAGTATCTGTTGAGTCTTACCACTTTCTGTTAAAAGACTGACTGAAACATAGATTGATTGTCCAACCAGCTGGTTAATGTGTGGAAAGGTGTTAGTGATCATCTCCCTGGTCAGTTCTGCAGTGCCTTCTCCTTTACTTATCTATTCATATGAGAAAGACAACATCAGTCTACAAGACAAGGTAAAAATCATTTTAATGTTGTTTTTAAGTCCTCCTCTAGGTGAAGAGAAATGAGATTGATCCCAGCTTGTAAACTGTTTAATGTCTCTCACCAGAACTCTTTTCAGAGAGGAAGCAATACTTGTTTTCTTTTCACCGTCCATCACACCAAACAACACAAACGCATTTCCTTCCACCTTCTGTCCAAACAGGTACCTATAAAAGCACACACAATTTCTGCTGTAAAAACTGAAGACTAACGACTGTCCCTGATCCACATCAGCTTTCATTATATATCATTATCTAAAAGTGGTTAAGAACAACTGTTGGATTTTATAGTGTAAGTAGCCAATATACTCTGGAGCTGTTCTCTGTGCCACACACTTGAAAACCCCTGGTGTAACCAAATGATGTCAGGTTGATTCAGTCATATTAAATGATATATAAAACTTGTTACAGCTTTCCCTTAAGCTGTTGTTGTTGTTGACGGCATTTTACACAGAGTCCATGCATTCAGATTCATGCAAACAAATGTTGCAAATCAAATATTGCCTCAAATCCACTTCCCGGGGCGTCTCATTCCTTCATGTTAGGGTTAGGGTTCCTTACAGACACAGCATACATCAATATACTGTCCATAATCCATCATGTTCCTTGCACACTAGTATCCCCAAAATCTGTGGGTGCTTTTCAATGCTCAAATTGATGCTTGCTTGTTTCCTCGCTCCTCCATTCTCCAGCCCATGGCCCGGAAACGAAGGATCTCAGTCCTCTAAATGCAGTGCGAGGAACGAAGCACGAGCTTCATGAGGAGTCATGAGAGCAGATACACAGGAACAATATTCATACTACCAGTAAAATACAGAATAAACACAACTAAAAAAATAAAATACTTTTAAAGGAACACTCCGACTTTTTGGGACTTTAGCCTATTCACCTTATCCCCCAGAGTTAGATAAGTCCATACATACCTTTTTCATCTCCGTGCGTGCTATAAGTCTGTTTGACGCACCCACCGCTAGCCTAGCTTAGCACAAAGACTGGATGTAAATGGTCACAGCTAGCATACTAATCCAAATAAGTGACAAAATAACGCAAACATTTTCCTATTTACATGTTGTGATTTGTATAGTCACAGAGTGTACAAAAAACAAAAAGTCACATGAGACAGACCTATTTTAACCGTATAAATACTGGGAACTATATTCTCTGAAGGCGAAGCACTGCTACTTGGGCGGAGTGATAACCGCAGCACCTGAGACACGCCGTGGTGAGGAGCAGAGATTTTGTCACTTATTTGGATTAGTATGCTAGCTGTAACCATTTACATCCAGTCTTTGTGCTAAGCTAGGCTAGCAGTGGGTGCGTCAAACAGACTTATAGCACGCACGGAGATGACAAAGGTATGTATGGACTTATCTAACTCTGGGGGATACGGTGAATAGGCTAAAGTCCCAAAAAGTCGGAGTGTTCCTTTAAGTTTTGAGACTAAGATAAATGTCTTTGTTTTGGAAGTTAGACTATCTCAAACACTCATGAATAGTTTTGGTGGCTCTCATAGCACATTATTTTGTAGTTTATGGAAATCTATTTTAAATCAGTGTGTGCACACACTAAAGATTAATTTTGAATACAGTGAAGCAGAACATGTGTTGTCTTACTTGGCTTCAATGTCGACTGTCAGACTCTCGTCGTCCACATAGAAGAATGACTTACTGGGTCTTAATCCGACTCCAAATGTTGGAGGCACTATAAACCAAACCAGAGAAAAGAAAAGACAAATAAATAAATTCATTCTTTTAGTTTTATCGCATTTACACAACACACATTCTGTTGACACAGGTCTTACCATATTCTTTGACCTCAAAGTCAGCAGTAAACGTCTTCTGAGGAGTGTTTATGTACCGAGTGACAACCTTCCACATCCCAGAACTGAAACAAAAACATTTCAAAACACTTTAACAAAATATAAATAAGCATTATACAACAGATGAAACAAACCTCATAACACACAGATCACATCTATGAGTAGCTGCGTTGTAAGACATAATGAATCACTAAATAAAGTTCACTCGGGTTGAGCAAGGTCAGTCTTCACAGCGTTTCACACACAAACACACCTGGCAACCTCAGGAATGGCGTATCTTCCAGACTTCATCCCTTTCCCTGGATAAAACCTCTCTGATGAAACTGTGATGCCTTGTGGATTCTTCAGAAACACAGAAATCAATATTAACACTGTGTTTGCTGAGATCGTCAGTCACATGCTCATTACTGCTGAAGTGTCAAGAATTAGAGTGTGTGTGTGTGTGTGTGTGTGTGTGTGTGTGTACCATGATTTCCACTGTGACTCCAGACTGACTCAGTGGTTTCATGTTGGGCGTCAGAGAGAAAATCCTGTATTGAACTGCAAAAGAGATCAAAGCAAAAAACTGAAATATGAGTTTCCCCTCAGATTTTAAACCCTAATACACATAGCAGTCAGTTTAATAATAAACCAGATATGTCATGCTTATGTATAACATTCACATTGATAGTTATATTTTCCCAGTATTTAGCACATATTCTTAGTACCAAACCTAAGTCTTACCTGAGCTCGCAGGCGTGTAGATGGGCTTGTCTGTCTGTACAAATATATATCCAGACTGGAATGAGACCATGACCACTTTCTCCAGAGTTTTGGATGGAAATTGAGCTTGTAGAAACACATACTGCTTCTCCAGAGGATCATCAGAGAAATAGTTCAGATCATTAGGGATCTAGAGAACAGATAATCATTCAGCCTGAATTATATCTGATAATAAAATAATGAGAATGTGTTATGATGTGTTCCCCTTTCTTGTGTGTTCCTGGACTCTTATGTTATTTCCTGTCTTGCATGTTTTGTAGTTCTTTGTAAGTTTTCATGTTGATTAGTCTCCAGGTGTTTCTTATTATCCACGCCCCCTTGATATCATGCTAAGCTTGTCTGTCTGAGTATATATAGCCCTTGTGTTTCACATGTTCTCTGTCAGTCGCTGAATTCACATTCTCTGGTTTATCGTGTGTCCTCCTGTTCTGTGTTTTTATTTGTTTATGCCAGTTACCTTGTGTTCTATGACCTTGTGGATTATTTGAGTAAACCTAAACCTGCACGTGGATCCGCTTCCCAGTCTTCTCCTTTACATGCCTGACTCTCACCATGTTACAGAATGAAACATCACTGTATTTATGGAGCTGTCACCTTTATATCTGAGAGGATCTGGTAATCGTTTTCTGCAGTCAGTGTCACTGTTTTGGACAGTATCTCCCTCTCTTTCTTTGGGAAGTTCTTCACTGAGATCCTCACGTTCAGATCTCCTCCAGAGTAATCCTGAGCCTCCACAAACACGTTCTCTGAGGAACCCACTCTCAGCAAATTAGGAGCTGACAGAATAAACCTGAGGAGATCAAATCACAGCGTGTGAAATCTTAAAAACAGATTATTAGTAACTCTGAACGAACAAACGGTGTGTTTAATACTCACAGCGGCTCACACAGTGTGAGGAGGGGTGAGGAGAGAAGAACAACAGTCAGACACAGCAGCTTCACCTCCATCGTGTCTCTCTCTCTGTGTGTGTGTGTGTGTGTGAACCTGCAGCAGCTCAGATTTATACCCGCCTCCCTGACACTCACAGTCCAAACTGCTCTCTCTCTCTGTTTGTTTGCATTTGTTTTGTAAATAAACTGACACTTCTGTTCAGCATTCTACAATCTAACAGTATAGAAAGTAATATTTATGATTGACTGCCATTAACTTTTCGAATCCTGCGTGATACACAAATAACAGTTTTTTTATCAATCAAATACACTCAAAAAAATGATATGTTGGCTTTACTTAACTTTTCTTTGTAAACAGGTTCCACCGGTTCCACATAACTATGTTTCGTTAAACAAACATAATATGTTCATGTAACTTCAACATCATGGAATTTGGTCATTTTAAGCGACCCAATTAAACTCTGAGCTAATGAGTTAATTAAGTGAATAATTGAGTGATGATTGAGCATTATTGAAGACACCTGATGTTAACAAGCAGAATCACTGAAGGAGAAAACCGGAATGTTTAAGTCACCATTATGGAGATAAGTGTGTGTTTTAGTTGGGCTCTTGACCATTAACTCATTAACTTTAGAGTTTGTTTGGCTGCTGTACGTGAGTTATAACAGCCGGATGAACAATGAACAAAGGTGATCTGATGGTGTTGGTTGTGTTTTAACATAATGATTATTTAACAATCATTTGACCTGAATCACTGAACTTATATTAAACCCAATTTCTAAGTTAAGTTTACCTTACGGATTATAGCAGCATTGTCATTGTAGAGCATATTTTTAACATTTTCAAGGAAATTCAAATGATCAAATCAATAAATAAAAAAGAAACTCCTTAAAAGATATCTTGAGTAGGCACACACAGACATCAAGAATCAGCCTGTAAATCTCAGCAATGGTGACAATTATAAAGCATGTTGCAGTGCATTCTGGGTGCCACCAATCAAAACTCATTCATGGCTCCCATCATGCATTGCTGCATGAATAAATAATGAGCTTATGATCTGTTTGTCACCATTGCTGAGATTCACAGGCTGATTCTTGATGTCTGTGTGTGCCTACTCAAGATATCTTTTAAGGAGTTTCTTTTTTATTTATTGATTTGATCATTTGAATTTCATTGAAAATGTTAAAAATATGCTCTACAATGACAATGCTGCTATAATCCGTAAGGTAAACTTAACTCAGAAATTGGGTTTGATTTAAGTTCAGTGATTGAGGTCAAATGATTGTGAAATAATGATTATGTTAAAACACAACCAACACCATCAGATCACCTTTGTTCATTGTTCATCCGGCTGTTATAACTCACGTACAGCAGCCAAACAAACTCTAAAGTTAATGAGTTAATGGTCAAGAGCCCAACTAAAACACACACTTATCTCCATAATGGTGATTTAAACGTTCCGGTTTTCTCCTTCAGTGATTCTGCTTGTTAACATCAGGTGTCTTCAATAATGCTCAATCATCACTCAATTAATCACTTAATTAACTCATTAGCTCAGAGTTTAATTGGGTCGCTTAAAATGACCAAATTCCATGATGTTGAAGTTACATGAACATATTATGTTTGTTTAACGAAACATAGTTATGTGGAACCGGTGGAACCTGTTTACAAAAGAAAGTTAAGTAAAGCCAACATATCATTTTTTTGAGTGTATATCTTTCACATTTATTTAATATATAGACTAAATCTGAAACTCGAGTCTTTGAATCAAAGCCTAATGTAAAAACAGCTGTTGTCCGTCAAATTCAGTGCAGGAGATTCATAAAGATTTCATAAGCATATGAAGAGTAACAGTCAAATTCAGATTTCCCGTAAATGACCTGCAAAAACCTGTTGTGTAAATTCAACCTTTGGTAAACTGGCAGCCGCTCTAGTTGATCTTTGAGCGGTCGAAATAATTATTGAACATTATATACAGGTGAAACTCGAAAAATGTGAATATCGTGCAGTTCGTGTATTTCAGTAATTCAAATTAAAAGGTGAAACTAATATATTTAGTATAACTAGCCTATATAGGCTACATATGCATGATTATACTTTTCAGAGGGCCGACATTTCTGTATTTAAAATCCTTTTTTCTTATTGATTCCGTATAATATTTGGGGTTTTCATAAGCTGTAAGCCATAATCATCAAAATTATAACTTTTGCTGGATATTCTAATTTTTCGAGTTTCACCTGTAGATGTTCATTTCAGCACAACACGTGTGTTTTTGTGTAAATGAGGTTTAAATGTTCCAAAGCAGTGATGGACTGACAGGACAAGCAGTTTGGAGGATGGATGGATGTTTCAAAGCTCTTCATTTTGTAAATGGAAAATTTTACGAATTTAACGAGTTAAGGTATAAATATAACTTTATATGATAAAATAAAATATAGCAAAAATATATTGTTTAGAGCACAACTGGCTAATTAACTTTAAAGATTTGTCTATAAAACAAACCCTGTTATAAATTGACATATAAGAAGACATTTTATTAAATGTTTAAAAATGTGGTTAAATAAATTACATAAGAAATTAATAAAATATTTTTTTTTATAATTAGCAGACTGCTGATCCTGGCAAGGTCACAGTTTCTTAATCGTGTAAAAATAAGAAAAGCATCATTGTTTATAATGGAGAAAGTCCAGTTTGAATCCCGCTGACAGGAAGTTGATCCCGCTGACAGGAAGTTGACAGTAACAGCGACAGCAAGTCGTATAGCCTTTAATAGAAACATACTTCCTTGAAAATAAATTCCAGTTCTGCTCTGCAACCATAATGAAATGATCTTCACAGTAGATAATGCTTTACAGTGAACTCTATTAGATATGGCAGTTTATCTATTCAATAAAATATTGAGTAATATTGAGTAATAAAAACACCATCCTCCCCACGTCGTTTCAGATCTGTTCTCGTCATCTCTGAAAAGCCACGCTGATGTTGATTCTTGTTTTACGAGCTCTGTCTCGCTCTCTTTTCTCCAGCAGACTCTCCTCTGTTCGGTGTTTGTTTAAAACGGCTGATTCCCCGAGGTTGGAGATTTAGCGGCTCCATGTCAATCGTTCTCACTCGTTGTGTGAACTAACCTTCCACAAAGCAGCCGGAGCAACTGTTCTGTTCATGGATGACGAGACACGCACGGGCGAGTGACGTACGTCTTTTCCTGTGAAAAAACTATCCCGCTAGGACTAAGAGATAAACACTTTTAATAGGCTTACCATAGTGAATCAGGGTAAGACAAAGACACATTTTAGAAGAAGATTGATGATTGACTCATTATTTAATTTAATTTTTAACAAAAAAGTTACATATTTAACCTTCAAGGAGAGGCTTAGTTGATATAAATTGATCAGACTTTCATATAACAGTATTGTTACAGTCATTTAAAGTGGATCAAAACATTTAATCTAAGTTATACATGAATTTTGAACTATACCTGTTCACCCGTTCTTTGAACTATATACCCAAACTTTTTTTGATCCACTTCAAATGTTGACTACTGTATATAAATCCAAAAGTACCCCAGTAAATGTATATTCATGTTACACAACTTGAAGACCTAAACACCGGTAATGTAAGATTTTCTGCAGTTAAACTCGTTGATGTAAAAGCTCGGTATAAGGTTTCAGAGACAGTTTGGCTCCGAGGGCAAGCTACAAAATTAATATGTGCAATGAAACAATGTCTTCCATTATCGTTTGGTAGGACTGAATCAATTAAAATGAATATTCTACCACGAATACTTTTTTTATTTCAGACTGTTCCCATTTTTCTTTAAATCATTTGATGCCACTATATCCTCCTATATTTGGGCTGGTAAGCCTCCAGTTGTACACAAGTTAACTCTTCTAAGACGATGATCAAACAAGATTGGGGTCTCGCTCTTCCAAATTTCCTTTTCTTCTATTGGTCAGCTAATATTATGCATGGTGCAATTCCCCAGATTGGTGTGTGATAGAAGCAAACTCCTGTATATCATCCTCAATAGTTTTTGATCCCAATTTGCAACGACCCGATTGTGCTTTCTTCACTCAAAATATGCAAATGGTTTTGTCATAATTTTAGAATTAACACATGGTCCACCTTTATGCCAATTATTATATTTTCATACCTTCTACATTGGATTCAACTTTTGCACAGCTCAGGAAAAAGGGCCTAGTATTGTTTCATGATTTGTTTTCTGATCACACATTTGTGTCATTTAAAGATTTGCTGATTCAATTTATAAAATCTATAAATCCAATTTATTCCACTATTTTTAATTACATGACTTTGCTAAAGCACACATTGCTACCTTCCCTCACAAACCAAAGAAAACTTTAATTGAAAATATAATGTCACTTCCAAAATCACAGCCATATTGCCTCAAGTTAGGCCTCTTCGCAGCTCCCTCCTCTTTTTGCTTTCAAGGAAACGAGAGAGAGAGAGAGAGAGAGAGAGAGAGAGAGACAGGACTGGAACTTGATGAGGAGCTGAGGAATAATGCTCTAGCTAAAATAAACTCTGTCCGCATCTGTGCTCGTTTAAATCATATTCAGTTGAAAGTTGTTCACCAAAGCCAAATTGAAGAAACTTTCTTTAACAGAAGATGATGTTCACTGTCCCCAGAAGATCATACTCATACATTTTATACTTGTCCTAATGTTTCTGTGAAACCCTGCCCAATAATTGCAATTTTTGGAGTTAATGCATTGTACAACAAGCGCCATTCTGATATTGTGCTTTTGCTTCATTATAGCCAAATACTGTTACATTGGAAATCCTCATGGCCCCTTAAAATGTTTCTTGGTTGAAGGACTTGATGTCCTTTCTACACCTTTCCTTTGTTGAGACTGTCCCTTCATTGAAGCTTTATTCATTCATTTCTGGGAGTTAAAAAAGAAAACAGCAGGTTGTGATGTTCTCCATGTTTGTTATGCATATATTGTCATTTAAAAATCTGCTAAAAAAAATATATAAATACAAACAATGAAACCATGTTCTGCATTGTAAACTTCATATCTATGTGCAGTCTGCATTGTGATAAAAAAAAAAACTGATTGTGTGTGTATCCATGTGAGTGTTATGCATTGGGGATACTTTATAGTCTGATTTCTTAATTTGTGTGTGTGTCTGTTCTGGATTGTAGCAGTTTTTTTTACTGTTTTGACCAATAAAAAAAAAAAAATCTAATTTCCCATTCTACCTATGGGTATCCCCTATGGATATCAAATTGACCCGGGAGGAAAGAATTTGTTATTACAACTACATAAACTCCTCGAATCCAGTCAAAGTTCAAGTGTGACAAATCTCTTAAGGTCTTGGACTAATCCGATAAACAATCAAATAAACGGTGCATTTTCATGTCAAAACGCCACAATCACTCATTCATTCAAAATGTCCAATTATCAATATTATTAAATTTTTTCTTGATTTAGTGTTGTTGGTGGTGATGCGTGCCAAAACACTTTAATTCAGTTTATGTATTGCATTCAACATCTGCAAGAGCCCTTTGTCCATTTTAAATTTCATAATGTATCTCTCCTTCCTTCCCTGTTGTCAACTGAGGGCAGTAAGGAAAAAATCAATATCCTATATGATCAACCCGTCGGTGATGTTAGATCCCTCTTCTGTAAGCCTCCAGACTTGAGATGTTCCTCCTGAGGTTTTACTTTTTCAATGTTCTAGAAAGTAATTTATCCCAATACCTGTTCAATATCTTTTATCATCCACATCAACTCCAGTCAGAAAGCAAATGCCAGGAATAATCATCAGAACACATTTATTTTATTTTATTTAAATGTCTGGAGGTTTTTTCTTCCATTTTGAATAATGTTTAGCCTATTCAGATGTCCAGAAATTTCCTTTAACGTTTCTTATGATCATTAAAATGAGATACAGATTTAAAATAGCAGTCAAAACAAATTATATTGGATTTGTGATTCAGATTGGAAAAAGTTATCAGTATATTATTGCCAGGTATTAGTTTGTCAGGATTATAAATTGAACTTGAAATTAATAAAAGTCACCAAATATGTTTCATTTTCTACAAAATTGCAAGTATTTTAGCTCAAACAAGATTATTTAAGATTTATTGAGAATATGCAAGAGATGATGTTTAATTTCCTGTAATCAACAAATGTTGTTTATATATAATTATGAATCACATCCATATCTGACGAGTTTATCCTGGAGCTCAGAGATGTCGATGTACTGATCCCTGTATTCTGGAGTTTGGCTTTCCTCTCTTGTCGGCCAGTATTCAACCCAGGTGTGCTCTCCAAAGACGTACTGCAGACTAAAACAACAGACAATAATTACAGACACTGTATGCCTTAACGAAGCACATGCATCATTTCTAGTGTAAGGGTCAATGTACAATATGAATATCCATGGTGTATAGGAAGAAATCTTCACATTCATGTTGTTTTTTTATAAATTTTTAATAACAGGTCAAAATATATGTGTTATATGTGTCAAGTGGAGTCTTTTCAGTTTTATGGTTTTCTTGTCGCATAATGCAAGATAGTACACATAATATGTATGCATAGTATGCCTCCTGCATAATTACGTCATACTGAAGTTTTTCATATATTTTAAAACAAAATTGCTTTTTTTGTCTTTTATTAAATATTAGTGTTTACATATGTCAATATTTATTTTTTTTCTAAGAATTACAGCCTTATAATCAGGCCAAGGATTTTCGGATTTTCAGATTCAGAATGAGGATCAAAACACAGTCGATCGAGTCCATCAACGCTCTAATGCTTTCACAGTCCTACAGCTCATCCTGGGTCCACATTTCATTTCAAAATAATTCAAATAACTTAAACTGTTGTTCATAACAGGAGATTTTAATTCAAGTCATTTTATTTTTAACTCTTTCTCCGCCACCTAACAAGATATTTTGTTTTTTATGAGCAAACACTTCCCTGCTATTGTCTGAATTTTCCATGTTTCCATGTTTTCATGTTTCCACTGTTATACATTAGGGGGAGCTATCAGACATCTTCTGAAAGAGTAGAGAATCTCCTGATCAAAACACGGGAGACGAAGCGATATCAAATGTAATCATATGCATATGTTAAATAACGTGATCACCAACATTAAACAGAATATAATTCAAAACTGGCTAATGTTACCGAATGAACTGTTGACCCATAAAAAGGAAACGACTGTGAAGCATTAGGGGTGTTCATGGACTCGATCGACTCATCTCGTTCTGAATCCAATCTGACAAAAACAAAAAATTTCTCAGCTTTTTGATCAAAATCTTACTTTTTTAATGAAATTTACCCACGTGTTTATAAAATAGCTTGAATAAAATGGGATTTTTGTTTAAAGGCAGAGGGTCTGCTCTTTCTTTTGATATATTGATTGTTCAGATATTCATACAACAAAATATTCTGGGGGCCATTACATTTTTATGAAAATGATCAAAAATGCTGGGGGGAACAACCAATTAAAAAAAAAAACTGCTGGGGAAAGATTTAATTGCATGTCTTTATTCAAGTTAATTGGAGTCTTACTTTGTTCAAGTCTATTCTAGGTTATTTTGACAAAAAACAACTGTCACATCAACAACATTCTGCAGACTTTAAATGCATAAATCTCAGGCAAATCCTGTTATTCACAGACACAGAGTGGACACTTACGTTCCTCCAAGCCTTGGCAGGTCTTTGGATTTGCCCATGATGAGGTACGACTTCCCTTCTACCAATCCTAAACTCTCTCTGCAACTGGGACGACCCAAAAATGGTCTGACTTTCCCCTCAACACCCTGATCAGAGCCTACAGGACAGAACAGTGTTTAGGACTTTCACTGCAATGCACATTAGCCTCATGCTGAACATGTATTTAAAAGGACAAACATTTAACAAGAATCAGACACATCTCATATGCATTTCATGATCAGTGGAGAAACATGGAGGGAATATTGAACCGTACCTTCTTTCAGCACTTGCTCCACCTTCAGGTGATAGATGTCAGTGTCCTGTGTCAGATTCATCCCCACCACTGAGACTTTATAAACTGTCAAACATACATGTAATATTGTTGCTGGCATAATAACTGATTAGATTGGATTTCAGTGGCAGAAGTCAAACATTTTTTAAATTAATTTACACAGGGGTTAAATGAAAAGTTCAGTCAAATAGGGAAATTGTCATAATTTATGCTCTCATGTTGTTACAGACATCTGACTTTCTTGTTTGTTTGTTTTTTGCACAACAAAAACCAAGATTTCCCATTTGAAAAAAAACTCCATGTGATCAGAACGCTCACTGAATGATTCAGCTCCAACGGTTCTTGAGTTAACAACTCTTGAAGGGAATATTTACAGTGATTTAAACATGAAATTTGGATTCCTCTCACAAAGCTTTCATTTGGCTTCAGGAGACATGGAATTAATGGATTAATTTTACTATCTCTTTAAGAACTTTTTGAAGCATCAAAGACAAAGTGGTAGTAGTTGCGTATATGTAACGAATGGACGTAATCAAAGTGTTCGTCATAAAAAACCTTCCCCTTGCCTCTTTGTTCAAACTAAATCACCGGCCCCAAAGACTGGCGAAACAAGTTCTCCCCAAATCCCCCTTGCTCCCCTGAATGACCCCAGCTCTCCGCATCCCCCATCGCCAGACATTCGGCCCAGAGATTAGAGACACGCTTACAGTGCACACAGAAACAGACATTGCCTAATTTTTACCCACAATCAAACTGTCCAGACTATATATAGTATTTTCTCTTGCGTTATATGAATGTCCCTATGTCATATTAACTTGGCCATAACTTGTGATCACAAGTTGTGATAGTGAAACTCCAAATTATGTCCAAGTGTATGTATCACTGCTTTAATGTCTTCAAATTCACATCTTGCCTGGTATCAAATAATCAAATAATAGCGTTTTGTTACATGATATTACCCTATTAGTACTGTATACAATAGGGAACATTTATAATTTCTTGGCAAGGAAGATAATCTATTTCCCAGAATTGATAACTGGTTATGATGTCTGTTCGGTGAACAAACTGATTAAATAATTGTAATATCAATTCTGCTACAGTCAGTTCTAAAACTAATCAAAATATTTGTAATAAATTATAATTCTGTCATGACAACTCTCGGGAGATTGGTATGGTAATAGAGATTGGCATGGTAATGTATATGGCAATGTTAATGTATTGGTCTGAGAGGACTAGATCTGCTACGGGACTTGCTACTGTCAATACATTCACAGACATTCTGCCGTGAGTAACCCCGAAAATCCACTGGATCCGTCTAAGGCGCGGAACGTCAGTGCCATGTATTTGATGCGTCCCTAGCTCGGCGTCAAAGTCCACTGGAAGCGTTTCAGCAGCGGAGCGTTGGTAACTTCTTCTATGCCGTTCTGTGTCTGACTTCCTGCCCGGTACGATGTGCTCTGTACTGCTTGACGGGGCAAGCGGCGAAAATAGACCTGCTACCTATTCTCTGCGGAGCGGCGCGGAGAGACGCTTCTGGGACGCTTCCGAGACGCGCTGCGTCCACAGCTGGTGGACTTTAGAGCATTGACTATAATGGCCGCAATTAGCTCCGGCATCCGCGACACTGACGTTCCGTGCCGTAGACGGATCCAGTGGATTTTAGGGGTTAGACAGACATGCTGCCACTTTACATATAACAATTTAATGTTTGTTATAACTCACGTACAGCAGCCAAACAAAATTTAAAGTTAATGATTTAAGGGTCAAGAGCCCAACTAAAGCAAACACTGATCACCATAACGGTGACTTAGAAATTATGGTTTTCTCCTTCAGTGATTCTGCTTGTTAACATCAGGTGTCTTCAATAATGCTCAATCATTATCTCATTAACTTTAACACTTCTTCAGTGTTACTTTAATACTTTAATACTACTGTAGAGTATGGACTCATATAAACACTGAGCAGTGTTAATTTAACACTCTGTAGGGTGTGGACTCATATAAACACTGAGGAGTGTTAATTTAACACTGGGGATTTTGCTGTGTACTAGATCTATACAGGTGGAGCTGGGGAAGATGGAGGGTTTCTGAAAGCGTGCTGCATTCTGCTAACAGCAACACACCAGTATGTGTTTAAATGTTGAGCCGCAGCTCATTGGCCACTGATGCCACAGCAACCAATCAGCTGCGCTATGTAGATAATGATGTGATCGCTACCAAATTAAAGATCTATCAGTCTGCGCCATCTAGTGTTTCATGCCAGAACTAGATAATTCGCTATAATTAATTATACATATTTTCCGTTTGAGCTAATTTGCTAAACATATCAATGGATTGACAGAAATCTCTCAGACTTTATTAAAAATATTTTCATTTATGCTCCGAAGATGAACAAATCTTATGGGTGTGGATCAACATGATGGAGAATTAATGACAGAATTTTCATTTTTGGGTGAAGTAACCCTTTAATGCACTTATTTACTATAAAAAGAGCAGCGGGGGGGGGGGGGAAATCCTTTAGAGTTCCACTGAAAAACAACCGGATCATGTAGGTTAACAACAACATGGGGGGTTTCATTATTTACATGAACAACATTCATGTGTCACAGTGTCGTCTGCACCAGTCTGTCGTCATCTGCACTACACTTCCCAGAATCCCTTGTGTCTCCACACCTGAACTCACTCAATTACCCACCTGTTCATCGTCTTCATCATCTGTGTCACCTGTTTCAGTTCATTAGTGTGTGTATTTAGTTCCCTCTGTTCACTTCTTTCTTGTGAATGTTACCTTGGTGTGTGTATCCTCTGCATGCATTGGTTTGTTGGTTTGTATTACTAGTAAATGTTTGAATTGGATCATTTTGACTCTGCCTCTCTTTCAACCTGCACCACATTTGTGACATCATGTAAATAATGAATTCTTGATTTATGAAAGTATAACTTATGACAATGAATTAACCTACCATAATCCATGCCAGGTTTACAGGATTCAGTCATATGCACCTTTTCGTCGACTTTGTTTTTCTTCTGGAAAGTGCAATTTTCTGCGTTCAGAGAAGTAAATGTACACTTGTAATCACACACACAAAATAAATAGTTTGTTTCCCCGTTCACATACAAGATTAAAAAAACACAACTGAATGTTTAAAATTACAAGTAGACTGAAGGTAACCAAATGAAATACTACAAAAGTTCAGAATATGGTCACTTTATATTATTATTTGTGTGTGATAATACCTTCTGCACATGTGCACATGTCTCCCTTACACAGTCTGTATATAGCGCCATCTGTCCTTTCAGGGTGGTAGAACTTTGTACAGCGTGCATCTGAGAGATTTCAAGAAAAATTATATAACAATATATGCTGAGAAAAGCTCACAAATAAGTATCATTTAAAGACATTATTGTGGCAGATGAGTAAATCATCAAAAAAAGAAAGAAAGAAATCGTCTTTACCTTTCCTTTACATAAAATCAAAACATCCAAACCAAACAATTATCATAAGGAACAAAACAAATACAAATATACAAAATACTATGGTGAGTAATTGTTGCACCTAAACAATCAAACAATGGCATATTGACTTACCTAAGCACATATATAACTTTATACACCGTCACAAACATAAAATATAAATGATCCTAGGGCTGCACGATTCATCGCACGATATTGTTATGCGTGTCTAATCAGTAAAGCCGGTTCCTTGATTAGTAGTAAATCACCTTCACCTGCTTTCAGATGGAGCGGCATTTACTACAAAGAGCCGTAGTTAACTGACAAGCTGAGCCAAATCGCGTTAAAATCGAGGCCTCGATTTTAACGCGATTTGGCTCAGCTTGTCAGTTAACTACGGCTCTTTGTACACAGCAAAAACTCAGTGTTAAATGAACACACCTGGGAGTGTATATGAGTCCACACTCAAGCGTGTTAAAGTTAATGAGATAATTAAGTGATTATTTGAGTGATGATTGAGCATTATTGAAGACACCTAAAGCAGAATCACTGAAGGAGAAAACCGGAATTTCAGGTCACCATTATGGAGATGAGTGTTTGCTTTAGTTGGGCTCTTGACCCTTATAATATTAACTTTAGATTTTGTTCATCTGTTGTATCTGAGTTATGCCTGTCAAATGAACAAAGAAAAAAGATCTAATGGTGTTGGTTATATTATGACATTCATCATTTGAACTAATTGTTTGTGATTTATGCTGTTGGTTAAGACATAACTGAGATTCTGCATAAATATCCAGAATTTGAGATATAATATAAAGGATTTCTTAAAAGTAAAAAAAATAAAAATCTTTATTTTAGGCACACACAGATATCAAGATTCAGTCAATGCATCTCACCAATGGTGACGAGCAGAATATTCAATTAGGAAAAGTAAATTACATAGACAATTCAGATCATAATTTATTCATACCGCAATGCATGATGGGAGCCATTAATGAGTTGTGATTGGTGGCAACAAGGATTATTATTGTCACCACGGTTGAGATTCACAGGCTGATTATTGATGTCTGTGTTTCTAAATAAATGCATTTGAAAGTGATTTGATCAGAACAATTCTTATTAAATGTTTTGGATTATAAGAAAAATTCAATTGTCATATTGTTTAGAACCATTAAACTGTTGCTATCAAGTTAAACCAGATCATCTGAATGAGTTTCATTTTTCAGATAACAGCATGATTATGTCAAAACATAACCAACACTATCAGATCACACTTGTCTTTGTTCATTTGATTGTAATAAATCAATAACAGCAGACAAACAATATTTAAACTTAAAGTATAAGGATCAAGAGCCCAACTAAAGCAAACACTGATCACCATAACGGTGGCTTACAATTTGTGATTTCTCCTTCAGTGATTCTGCTTGTTAACATCAGGTGTCTTCAATAATGCTCAATGATCACTAAATTAATCACTTAATTATCTCATTAACTTTAACACTCTTGAGTGTTAATTTAACACTCATATCTGCATCATATCGTCCATCTGAAAGCAGGTGAAGGTGATTTACTACTAATCAAGGAACCGGCTTTACTGATGAGATGCGCATAACATTATTGTGCAATTAATCGTGCAGCCCTATCCTACATACAAAAAAAACACAGTATGTCTACTCTATGCTTATTCAGGTTGGTTCAATGTTCACATTGCTGTAAAGATTTCATCCATTGTTTCAGCTTTGAAGAAAAAAACAAGTTCTGATTGCAACTTTACATCTACAGGGATGGTGTCCCATAGAAGTAGCCTATTACAGACCAATAGCGTTAACATCGGTTGTAATGAAATGTTTGGAAAAAATGTTGGTATCCCGGCTCAGAGCCGATACTGATCCGCTGCAGGATCATCTACAGTTTGCTTACAGGCACAGGAAAGGTACTGATGATGCTGTCAACAGTATTACGCACTTGATTTTAAAACATCTAGAAGACAGCAAAGCTTATGCACGTCTGCTCTTTGTAGACTTCAGTTCTGCTTTTAATACAGTTCAACCTCACCTTCTGATACAGAAAATGATCCAGTTGAATGTTAACCCTTTTCTGATCAAATGGTATTATTCTTTTTTAACTAGCCGTACCCAGGCTGTGAGGATTAATAATATCCTATCTGACTCAAAAATAACACACATAGGTGCTCCTCAGGGATGTGTGAGCTCACCTGTGCTTTTTACACTCTACACTAATGACTGCACAAGTTCACACATGGGAAATTTCATCTTTAAATTCTCAGATGACACAGCAATCCTGAGTCTACTGTATAAAGACAGTGATCCATCCACCTATTACTCTGAGATAAAGAACTTCGAACTGTGGTGTGATGCCAATAAATTGATTTTAAATGTAAAAAAAAACAGAAGAGATGGTGTTTGACCCTAGAGCAGTCGGTGCTCACAGTCCTGTTGTCATTCACGATACTCAAATCAAACAGGTGTGCTCTTACAAATACCTTGGCATCTACATTGATAACATGCTCACATGGCAGGTTCATGTTGACAAATTATGTTCAAAACTCCAACAAAGACTGTACTTTCTGAGGAGACTCAGATTGTATGGTGTCAACAAAAAAATCATGACTGTGTTTTATCAGGCTGTTCTGGAAAGTTTAATTAGGTATGGGATCCAGGCATGGTATGGTAATCTCTCTGTAAAATTAAGAAACAGACTTCACAACATTATTAAGACTGCAATGAACATTGTGGGATGGAAAGACTATCCATCGCTCAAAATATTATATGAGCAGTCTGTGTACAGAGGTGCACAAAGGATAGCTGACCCTTTTCACATCCTTCATCCTGAATATGTGCTTCTGCCTTCAGGAAGAAGGTACAGAGTGCCCAAATGTCGACTGAATCGGTTTAAAAACTCTTTTGTTCCTGTTTCTATTGGACTTTTGAATGACAAGGACAAAGGCCTATGACTGTTTATGGTTTGGACTGATTATTTAACATTATCTATTGCTCTATATTATAATTTTATTTAGACTGATTTATTTTGTAAATTATGTCTTATTATTATTTTGGAAATGCAGCATACACTATGCCCAAGACAATTTTCCCTAAGGGGACAATAAAGTATAAAGTGAAGTGAAAGTGAAGTGAACCACATGAAAAGGATGATTGACCCACAGCAGTTCTGCATCTCCGGACTCTACATTTCCCACTCACTGCCCCTCTGCTCTTTGCCCCATTATGCTGTATTTTTGTATGAACTGACAGATTACAAATACCAAGGCCATAGGCTACACTTAGGCTAAATTCTGTTTTTATAAATGAATACTTCATAAAATTATCAAAACTTAACAAATCATACTTTTGACAATTTGACAATGATGCCATTTCATTTGTTTCTGATCCATTACAACATCATTGAACATGTTTTCGCTGTTATTGTTGCATTTACACTGCTTTAACCAGCAGATGTCCTCAGCATGCTATGTTTTGAGTGAAGCTAGAGTAAGTTATGACCTGGAAGTATTTATTCAGTGATTGGCAGTAAAAGTTCATCTGTACGGAACAGGGGCGGAGTGGGACCAAAAAATCTACCGGGAGATTTCGTAGACCACCGGCCCTCGTCGCTCTCGGCCCTCCCCTGGGCACAATGTCTTGTAGGTCCCCTCTAGGCAGGCCAAATGTAAATTTTGTCCAAGTAGCCATTTTAATATGGCATTTACAGTTTTACTGACTTAAAAGGAACTTTGTTGTACTATGCTGGAGTAAAGTTCATAAATGGTCGTTCTTTCCCATAGGAATTTGTAAAACTATGTTGGGTGGACCTCTAGGGGGGTTCGGGGGTATGCTCCCCCGCAAGAAAATTTTGTACATTTTAAGGTTAAATGCATCAATCTCGTGCTCTTTGAGAGATCAAAATTAAGAGCTTCAACCCATGAACTGCTTGTTGAACAAAGAAAGCACTGATTTGTACCAGGACAATAAAGAGGGCTCAAACATCTTTTTAGTTATCTACATTACATTATCAATGGTGTTTTAGGATGCCAAACAATTATTATAATAATGTAATAATGATTTATATAATTATTCCTATGACGTAAAATCCATATAGCCTATAAATGTACTATATAAATGAAAATGAATATTTCAGAAGTATATTTTAGCCTACATTACACTACAGTATAGAAAAATTAAAATACTTTTGTCCTAATTTCTTCACTTGCAAGAAATAAACCCTTGAGCTTTTATTTATGAGAAAACACCAGCTAACCATGCTGATCGCGTGAGCAAAGTGCACACTTTTCTTTAAATCACCCAGCACAAACAGGATGCCTATTCTTAAAGTCTTGTGCTGTTTTATAAAGGCACAAAGCCATATCATGGTTTCGATTTTAGTTCGTTGGCAAAATATTACGCTAGAGACCTTTATGTTAGGTTATACATTTTACATCTCATATATGTGTTGGGAAAAGGGAGAAGAGAGAGTTCGGCAAAAGGCGGAGTCGAACTCGGGTCGAGCGCATCAAAAGGTGCTTTCAAGCTCTTCACGCCCTACGACCTACCCTGTAGCTATTTCGTGATGTGCGTCTTTTTGCTAAAAAGACAGGCACTTAGTGCAAATATACGCTCCGTTATCGAAAATGTTAAAAAATATATATTTTCTTCCCCTCGCTTGGGCCCCAAGTGAAGCTGAACTTGCAATGAATAAATTTTATCAGACCGGCCCTCACGGCCTCGAAACACTGTGAGGAACTGCCGGGGAAACTCCCGACTCTCCCGATTGCCACTCCGCCCCTGGTACGGAACATCGTTGCTGTACGGAACATGGTTAGTCTACGTTAATCGATCTAATAATCTAACAGTGAATCTAGTGGGGTAAAAACAACACCTAACAGTTTTTCACCGCAACTTCAAGGGAAGCAAGACAATGTTGTCGAAACGATCGCTGGATACCTGAGGTACCTACCACTTATTCAGAGGCAGAGGTGGGTAATCCAGGGGCCAAAGAGTAAAAGTCCTGCCATATGTTTATTCCACCCATAAACTCAGTCAGCTGATTTCACTCATTAGTTCTGTCTCCTGTCTGAATTAGCAAATCCAGGGCCCGGTTTTTCAAAAGGTTTAATCCGGATAAAATTGATCCGGATTTAGTAATTCTTTTTTTTGCGATCCGTGATCACGTAATCCAGCTTATTTTTGAGCCAGTTTTTTAAAGCAACATCGGATTGGATCAATCTGATCCGGATAGGAACTTTTCAGGATCACCAAATCTGGATAACCAGTGTTCAAACAGGATAGGAAATCACAATGTAGAACTACAGATATGTAAAGAGCAACAAGTAGATTAGCCAGTGTGGGGTCAATATAAGTTTATTTTAATTTTAAATGAAAACACACACAAGGGACACAATAGTTAGACACTATTTCTGATTTGGATTTGTTTTGGATTTCAAAAATCAGTGATTGCCATTCTTAGCATTTTTTTTGGTTATTCTGTAATCATTGCATGCATCACTAATAAATATTCTAAAAACAAAAATATTTTCGATTGTGATGAATATATACACTCACCGGCCACTTTATTAGGTACCCCATGCTAGTAACGGGTTGGACCCCCTTTTGCCTTCAGAACTGCCTCAATTCTTCGTGGCATAGATTCAACAAGGTGCTGGAAGCATTCCTCAGGGAGTTTGGTCCATATTGACATGATGGCATCACACAGTTGCCGCAGATTTGTCGGCTGCACATCCATAATGCGAATCTCCCGTTCCACCACATCCCAAAGATGCTCTATTGGATTGAGATCTGGTGACTGTGGAGGCCATTTGAGTACAGCGAACTCATTGTCATGTTCAAGAAACCAGTCTAAAATGATTCCAGCTTTATGACATGGCGCATTATCCTGCTGAAAGTAGCCATCAGAAGTTGGGTACATTGTGGTCATAAAGGGATGGACATGGTCAGCAACAATACTCAGGTAGGCTGTGGCGTTGCAACGATGCTCAATTGGTACCAAGGGGCCCAAAGAGTGCCAAGAAAATATTCCCCACACCATGACACCACCACCACCAGCCTGAACCGTTGATACAAGGCAGGATGGATCCATGCTTTCATGTTGTAGACGCCAAATTCTGACCCTACCATCCGAATATCGCAGCAGAAATCGAGACTCATCAGACCAGGCAACGTTTTTCCAATCTTCTATTGTCCAATTTCGATGAGCTTGTGCAAATTGTAGCCTCAGTTTCCTGTTCTTAGCTGAAAGGAGTGGCACCCGGTGTGGTCTTCTGCTGCTGTAGCCCATCTGCCTCAAAGTTCGACGTACTGTGCGTTCAGAGATGCTCTTCTGCCCACCTTGGTTGTAACGGGTGGTTATTTGAGTCACTGTTGCCCTTCTATCAGCTCGAACCAGTCTGGCCATTCTCCTCTGACCTCTGGCATCAACAAGGCATTTCCGCCCACAGAACTGCCGCTCACTGGATGTTTTTTCTTTTTCGGATATATATATATATACTATATATACACAGCAAAATCCCCAGTGTTAAATTAACACTGAGAGTGTTAAATTAACACTTAAAAGGGAGAATTATATAAACTCTGAGCAGAGTGTTAAATTAACACTGAAGCAGTGTTAAAGGTAATGACATAATTAAGTGAATAACTTAGTGATGATTGAGCATTATTGAAGACACCTGATGTTAACAAGCAGAATCACTGAAGGAGAAAACCGGAATTTTTAAGTCACCATTATGGTGATCAGTATTTGGTTTAGTTGGGCTCTTGACCCTTAAATGATTAATTTTAGATTTTGTTTGGCTGCTGTATGTGAGTTATAACAGCCAAATGAACAAATAGAAAAGATGATCTGATGGTTTTGGTTGTGTTTTGACATAATCATTACTTGACCTGAATCGCTGAACTCATCAAGAGCATAAATTTTGAGTTACATTTACCTTATGGATTTTAGCAGCACTGTCATTTTAGAACATACCATTTTTAGCCTTTTCAATGAAATCCAAAGGATAAAAAAAAAAGATAAAAAAAGATAAAAAAAATTATGTAGGCACACACAGACATCAAGAATTAGCGTATACATCTCAGCAATGGTGACAAACAGATCACCTCTGAACATAAGCTCATTATTTATTCATGCAGCAATGCATGATGGGAGCCATGAATGAGTTTTGATTGGTGGCACCCAGAATGCACTGCAACATGCTTTATAATTGTCACCATTGTTGAGATTCACAGGCTAATTATTGATGTATGTGTGTCTTAAAAAAAAATTATAATATTGTTTAAGAGAAACTTTTAAGAACTGATTTTGAATACATTGTAGACATTATGCTCGATAAGGTCACTGCTGCTATAATTAATGAAGTAAACCTAAGTTAGAAATTATGCTCTATATGAGTTCAATGATTCAGGTCAAATGATTGTGAAATAATGATTGTGTTAAAACACCATCAGATTACCTATTCGTTCATCTGGCTGTTATAACTCACGTACAGCAGCCAAACAAAATCTAAAGTTAATGAATTAAGGGTCAATTGCCCAACTAAAGCAAACACTAATCACCATAATGGTGACTTAAAATTGCGGTTTTCTCCTTCAGTGATTCTGCTTGTTAACATCAGGTGTCTTCAATAATGGTCAATCATCACTCAATTATTCACTTAATTAACTCATTAACTTTAACACCGCTTCAGTGTTCATTTAACACTCTGCTCAGAGTTTATATAATTCACACTTTTAAGTGTTAATTTAACATCAGGGATTTTGCTGTGTATATATAATATATATAATATATATATATATATATATATATATATATATATATATATCAATTAGTGACAGAATAAAATTTATTGTTTTTGGTCAATTTTGACAGCTGTTTGGGGGATTATTTTATGAGGCCAAACTCTTTCTGCTCTGCTGTAGGCCTATACTGAAAGGCTGAATACGGTAAAACCTACCTAATCACTGTAGCCTGACGGATGAACAAATAAAATTAAAACCTTATGAATAAATAGGATATCTTTTAAGATACTGCATGATCCAAATATAGTATTATTTGATACATTTTTTAAGTTTTCATTACATTTTGGGCATGAAATCCACGCTGAATCCACCCTTCTGATGGGATCAGTTTAATCCAGATTTTTTGGATCAAAGTGATCCAAATCTTACAAAAAAGTTCAGAAAAACCCAAACTAAAGGTTTGATCCGGATCAAAACCAAGATTGGATTACGTGATCTAATCCGATTATGTAATCCGTTTTTTCTTTTGAAAAACACATTTTCAAGATTTGATCCAATCCTTATCCAAAATCCTAGTGGATTACTTTTGAAAAACCGGGCCCAGGTGATTGGAACAAAATACTGAGGAGGACTTTTACTTTCTGAACCTGGACTTTACACCTCTGGCCACATGTCAGCCAAGAGCAAAGAAATAAACCAGAACTGGACCTTATCGTAGCCAAACAATTTGTGTATATTAAATATGGAGTAATTTCAGACACAGTCTTAGATGAATAGAAGAGAAAAGAAGACATTAAATCTGTGAAGATCTCAGCAGAGGAGGATTAAACTGCTCCACAGCATTACCAGCTTCACTTTTTACTAACCAGACTGACTTTATTTCTGTCAGACATCTACAGAAGTTTTATTCATTTTATTTGAAGTCACCATAACAGTGAATAGTGTTTCCATTAGTTGGGTCCTTAACTCTTATTAAATCTATTGTCTGTTTTGGCTCCTGTGGCAGTGTGTGTGTCAAGCACACTTACAACAGCAGAGAAAGCTAAAGAGAAATGCGATCAAGTGATCATTGTTTCTTGTTGATGGTTTATAATCATCATGAAATAGACTAACACACTTAGGTATTTTTTTTCTAACAATTATATTGTCAAATTAATATTTTTTTTCTCAGAACAGAACTTTGTTACTGCAGCATGATAACCATCAATAATATAACAATTAGTTACAGGACTTTAACGAACATGAGCACAAAAAAATCAGTTTCTGATGACACACACAGACATCAATAATCAGTGTATGAATCTCAACAATGGTGACAATCAAAAGCACTTTGCTGCAATGCATGCTGGGTACCAGCATAGTACAAAACTCCCAGCATGCATTGCAACATGAATAAGTTATGCATCTGAATTGTCCTATCATTTTGTTTGATTCTAAATATTTGCTTTTTTTTTGCTGTTGTTTTTGTTGTTAGTAGCTTTTCAGTGATGTTCTGAATTAATATGTTAATCTAAATATTTGTGATTGTCACCATTGTTGATATCTGTGTCTGTCAGCGAAAGACACTTTTTTCCAAAATATATTTCATGTTTATTAAAAGATTTAAACTGATTGTTAAATTGCTGGCTCTCATGCAGCAGTTAGACAGTGATTATGATGTGAATATGTTATGGAACAACATAATTGTTGGATTATACAAAGCTCAATAAATGAGTCTTTTTCACAATGATTGTTAAACCATCATCACCTGAACTTAATTCACTTTAGCTTTCTCTGCTGTTGTAAATGTGTTTGACACACACACACTGTCACAGCAGCCTAAAAAGGACAACATATGTAATAAGAGTTCAGAGCCGAACTAATGGAAACACTATTCACTGTTATGGTGACTTCAAATGAAAAAGAGTTAAACCTCTGTTAATTCTCAGTAAAACTTCTGTAGACGTGTGACAGAAATAAAGTCAGTCTGGTTAGTAAAAGCTGGTAATGCTGTTTGTAGAGTTGCTTAATCCTCCTCTGCTGAGATCTTCACAGATTTAATGTCTTCTTTTCTCTTCAGTGGATTTCATCTAAGGCTGTGTCTGAAATTATTCCATATTTAATATACACAAATTGTTTGGCTATACGATAAGGTCAAGTTCTGGTTTAATTCTTTGCTCTTGGCTGACATGTGGCCAGAGGTGTAAAGTCCAGGTTCAGAAAGTAAAAATCCTCCTCAGTATTTTGTTCCAATCACCTGGATTTGCTAATTCAGACAGGAGACAGATCTAATTAGTGAAATCAGCTGACCGAGTTCATGGGTGGAATAAACATATGGCAGGACTTTTACTCTTTGGCTCTGGATTACCCACCTCTGTTCAGAGGGTATATGAATGATTGTAGGGCTGCACGATTCATCGCACGATATTGTTATGCGTGTCTAATCAGTAAAGCCGGTTCCTTGATTAGTAGTAAATCACCTTCACCTGCTTTCAGATGGAGCGGCATTTACTACAAAGAGCCGTAGTTCACTGACAAGCTGAGCCAAATCGCGTTAAAATCGAGGACATATCGCCAACGATATTTAATGCGATTTGGCTCAGCTTGTCAGTTAACTACGGCTCTTTGTACGCAGCAAAAACTCAGTGTTAAATGAACACACCTGGGAGTGTATATGAGTCCACACTCAAGAGTGTTAAAGTTAATGAGATAATTACGTGATTATTTGAGTGATGATTGAGCAATATTGAAGACACCTAAAGCAGAATCACTGAGAGAGAAAACCGGAATTTCAGGTCACCATTATGGAGATGAGTGTTTGCTTTAGTTGGGCTCTTGACCCTTATATTATTAACTTTAGATTTTGTTCATCTGTTATATCTGAGTTATACCTGTCAAATGAACAAAGAAAAAAAGATCTAATGGTGTTGGTTATATTATGACATTCATCATTTGAACTAATTGTTTGTGATTTATGCTGTTGGTTACAGCATAACTGAGATTCTGCATAAATATCCAGAATTTGAAATATAATATAAAGGATTTCTTAAAAGTAAAAAAAAAAAGAAAAAAAAACTTTTTTTGGGCACACACAGATATCAAGATTCAGTCAATGCATCTCAACAATGGTGACGAGCAGAATATTAAATTAGGAAAAGTAAATTACATAGACAATTCAGATCATAATTTATTCATACCGCAATGCATGATGGGAGCCATTAATGAGGTGTGATTGGTGGCAACAAGGATTATTATTGTCACCATGGTTGAGATTCACAGGCTGATTATTGATGTCTGTGTTTCTAAATAAATGCATTTGAAAGTGATTTGATCAGAACAATTTTTATTAAATGTTTTGGATTATAAGAAAAATTCAATTGTCATATGCTGTAGAACCACTAAACTGTTGCTATCAAGTTAAACCAGATCATCTGAATGAGTTTCATTTTTCAGATCACAGCATGATTATGTCAAAACATAACCAACACTATCAGATCACACTTGTCTTTGTTCATTTGACTGTAATAAATCAATAACAGCAGACAAACAAAATTTAAACTTAAAGTTTAAGGATCAAGAGCCCAACTAAAGCAAACACTGATCGCCATAACGGTGGCTTACAATTTGTGATTTTCTCCTTCAGTGATTCTGCTTGTTAACATCAGGTGTCTTCAATAATGCTCAATGATCACTAAATTAATCACTTAATTATCTCATTAACTTTAACACTCTTGAGTGTTAATTTAACACTCATATCTGCATCATATCGTCCATCTGAAAGCAGGTGAAGGTGATTTACTACTAATCAAAGAACCGGCTTTACTGATGAGATGCGCATAACAATATTGTGCAATTAATCGTGCAGCCCTAGTAGGAACTGTAGGCGTCTGCGCCTCCATGCCATGCAGCGCGCGCTCTACAACTCCACACAAACCATGGCACAAACACATAAGCGTCAAAATCTTTATTTTTTATTTTATTTGTGTTTATTTGTGATAATCTTAGCCCTGTATTATTATTATTGTCTAACCTGTATTATGACTGACATTTGACATTGCTTTGTTTAGGGCTGCACGATTAATCGCACGATGTTGTTATGCGCATCTAATCAGTAAAGCCGGTTCCTTGATTAGTAGTAAATCACCTTCACCTGCTTTCAGATGGACGATATGATGCAGATATGAGTGTTAAATTAACACTCAAGAGTGTTAAAGTTAGTGAGATAATTAAGTGATTAATTTAGTGATCATTGAGCATTATTGAAGACACCTGATGTTAACAAGCAGAATCACTGAAGGAGAAAATCACAAATTGTAAGCCACCATTATGGCGATCAGTGTTTGCTTTAGTTGGGCTCTTGATCCTTATACTTTAAGTTTAAATTTTGTTTGTCTGCTGTTATTGATTTATTACAGTCAAATGAACAAAGACAAGTGTGATCTGATAGTTTTGGTTATGGTTTGACATAATCATGCTGTGATCTGAAAAACGAAACACATTCAGATGATCTGATTTAACTTGATAGCTACAATTTAGTGGTTCTACAGCATATGACAATTAATTTTTTCTTATAATCCAAAACATTTAATAAAAACTGTTCTGATCAAATCACTTTCAAATACATTTATTTAGAAACACAGACATCAATAATCAGCCTGTGAATCTCAACCGTGGTGACAATAATAATCCTTGTTGCCACCAATCACAACTCATTAATGGCTCCCATCATGCATTGCGGTATGAATAAATTATGATCTGAATTGTCTATGTAATTTACTTTTCCTAATTGAATATTCTGCTCGTCACCATTGTTGAGATGCATTGACTGAATCTTGATATCTGTGTGTGCCTAAAAGAAAGATTTTTTTTTTTTTACAACTTTTAAGAAATTACTTATATTATATCTCAAATTCTGGATATTTATGCAGAATCTCAGTTATGCTGTAACCAATAGCATAAATCACAAACAATTAGTTCAAATGATGGATGTCATAATATAACCAACACCATTAGATCTTTTTTTTTTTTCTTTGTTCATTTGGCAGGTATAACTCAGATACAACAGCTGAACAAATTCTAAAGTTAATAATATAAGGGTCAAGAGCCCAACTAAAGCAAACACTCATCTCCATAATGGTGACCTGAAATTCCGGTTTTCTCCTTCAGTGATTCTGCTTTAGGTGTCTTCAATAATGCTCAATCATCACTCAAATAATCACTTAATTATCTCATTAACTTTAACACGCTTGAGTGTGGACTCATATACACTCCCAGGTGTGTTCATTTAACACTGAGTTTTTGCTGCGTACAAAGAGCCGTAGTTAACTAACAAGCTGAGCCAAATCGTGTTAAAATCGAGGCCTCGATTTTAACGCGATTTGGCTCAGCTTGTCAGTTAACTACGGCTCTTTGTAGTAAATGCCGCTCCATCTGAAAGCAGGTGAAGGTGATTTACTACTAATCAAGGAACCGGCTTTACTGATTAGATGCGCATAACAACATCGTGCGATTAATCGTGCAGCCCTAGTTCCTACAGTTCCTACAGTGGAAACAACTTAAAATACTCTATCATTTCTGGTCATACAGAAAAGAATAACACATAATTCGCAACTACTTTTATTTGTCTAAACTCACAATAACAAGAAAACGTTGTGCTTTTTTAAAATAAAATAAAACAATCAGGCACGCTTTCATGATCTCCGTGAACTGGAGCGCGTCTCATAAGTGAACTGGACATTTCAAGCATGAATCTGAGTATGACGACGTCAGGCTACATAATGGGGCTATCTGTGCAGGATTGGGATCTCAGAACACAGTACCCAACAATGACTCTTTTTAGTGAACCAAAGACGTACAGCTCACAGCTGTTATGCTGTATTTGAGGCTTGTGAGGCTCAAATCCGTGTGGTTCTTGACTGGTTGTTTATAAATTACAGCATGTATTTGAAGATGTCACCAACATTGTTTTATTATTGTTATTTTATACGTAGTTTGTGAAAAGTCTGTGTAGTGTAAACACATTTAGTAAGAAATGTTATCATCCGAACGATATCATTATTTGGCAATGAAATTGCATGTTTTAGAAAATTATTCCACAAAAGTAATCGTTGTTGTGTTCCCTTAGTACTCTGTTGATTAGTGAATGGCCACTAGGGGTAGATGTTGTATTATGTGGGGGATTGGTATGTATTTGAGAGGAGAAAAAGTCTGCTTTTGCATGCAATGCTTAAGTAAAGAAACATGCATTACTTTCATGTGATCTCTATTGATTTATGTGACAACACAACAATCATTATTAATAATTGGAAGAGGGATAATTTTTCTTATGATTCCCCTTTCCAGCTGATGCTGTGCTTAAATACACAAAAAAAATCAAGCTTGAATTGACAAAAATAAAATTACGTAATAATATATGTACATGACTAAATGTGTTCAGTTTTCAATGCATTATTTTGAGAGCTTCAGTTTAATTAAACAAAATGTGTGTGTGTGTGTGTGCGTGTGATCTCACCTGGTGAATAATATTCATATATTTTGACTGCGACAGGTTGAAGCAGACCAACATTAAACATCTTGTTCATTTTGAAGGCAATTCTTTCTGTCTCTTTATGAGAAACCTGACGAGCAAAAAAAATTTAATAAAAGCACATTTATATGATATTAAATGTGAAGCTGCCCACATTAACATTTGCACAGGCGACAAATAATAATAAATAAAAACCAAAAAAAAAAAAATTTAATTGCAGTCAAAATTATGAATTATTGTGTTTGCATATGAATTGCGATTGTTGTTTCTTTCTTGCAGTCATTTAACAATGTATAGCTGTATTCCAACAGTATTCGGTTTTGAATAGCTAATAGAAAACAAAATGCATGTAAATTTTGTATAGTCATAGAGGCTAGATCTATTAATTCAATTAGCACATTTTCTTTTGCATAAATTATCATGTGAAATAGGATTCTGATATGCAGTCTGTGAATATGCAGTTACGTGGAACTATATGGCCTTACAGTTATTGAGCATTTTTCATCATCTGTCAGCCAATCAGAATTTTTAAAAATCTACAATTGAGTGCATTAGCGCCCACCCACTTTTTCAGCAGCGCTGGTTCCAGAAGTATTTTTTTCATTAATTTCTCGCATAGGGATTTAAAAAATAAGGTATTCGTTAAACCGTTATAAGCCATTAACCAAGCCAACAAGCTACAAGGTGAATCAAACATGAATTAATTACAATTTTGATTTGAAAATCAGATGTATTTTAATATATTCTAAGTTTATTGCAAAATATGCAAATATATTAAAATTTTTAAAGGGATAGTTCAGTCAAAAATGAAAATTAGCCCATGATTTACTCACACTGAAGCCATCCTAGGTGTGTATGACATTCTTCTTTCAGACAAATACAATCGGAGTTATATTAAAAAATGTCCTGGCTCTTCCAAATTTTATAATGGAAGTGAACGGGGATTTTTTTTGAAAGTCCATCAAAGCGCATCCATTCATGATAAAAGTGCTCCACACTGCTCTGGCGGGTTAATAAAGGTCTTCTGAAGTGAAGCGATGTGTTTGTGTAAGAAAAATATTAATATTTAAAACTTTATCAACTAAAATAACTAGCTTCTTGTAGACGGCCGTACACATCGCTTTACGTTGAACGAGTGACCCCAGCAGGCACAGTACGTCAATATGACGTCAGGAAGACGTTGGACTCCAACTAATCCAACGTCGGTCAGACGTCATATTTTGGTTGAAAATGAAAATCAGGTTGACGTCTAAACCCAACGTTTGTTTGACGTCAAGTTCCAACGACAGACAGATGTTGAATTTTGGTTGGAATAAGCACCACCCAAAAATGTGACATGTATGGCAGCACATTAAATCTGTGAAGATCTCAGCAGAGGAGGAGTGAACAACTCAAACAGCATTACCAGCTTCACTTAGGGCTGCACGATTCATCGCACGATATTGTTATGCGCATCTAATCAGTAAAGCCGGTTCCTTGATTAGTAGTAAATCACCTTCACCTGCTTTCAGATGGACGATATGATGCAGATATGAGTGTTAAATTAACACTCAAGAGTGTTAAAGTTAATGAGATAATTAAGTGATTAATTTAGTGATCATTGAGCATTATTGAAGACACCTGATGATAACAAGCAGAATCACTGAAGGAGAAAATCACAAATTGTAAGCCACCGTTATGGCGATCAGTGTTTGCTTTAGTTGGGCTCTTGATCCTTAAACTTTAAGTTTAATTTTTGTTTGTCTGCTGTTATTGATTTATTACAGTCAAATGAACAAAGACAAGTGTGATCTGATAGTGTTGATTATGTTTTGACATAATCATGCTGTGATCTGAAAAATTAAACTCATTCAGATGATCTGGTTTAACTTGATAGCAACAGTTTAGTGGTTCTACAGCATATGACAATTGATTTTTTCTTATAATCCAAAACATTTAATAAAAATTGTTCTGATCAAATCACTTTCAAATGCATTTATTTAGAAACACAGACATCAATAATCAGCCTGTGAATCTCAACCGTGGTGACAATAATAATCCTTGTTGCCACCAATCACAACTCATTAATGGCTCCCATCATGCATTGTGGTATGAATAAATTATGATCTGAATTGTCTATGTAATTTAGTTTTCCTAATTGAATATTCTGCTCATCACCATTGGTGAGATGCATTGACTGAAGCTTGATATCTGTGTGGGCCTAAAAAAAGATTTTTTTTTTTTTTTTTTTTTTTTACAACTTTTAAGAAATCCTTTATATTATATCTCAAATTCTGGATATTTATTCCGAATCTCAGTTATGCTGTAACCAACAGCATAAATCACAAACAATTAGTTCAATTGATGAATGTCATAATATAACCATCACCATTAGATCATTTTTTTCTTTGTTCATCTGGCAGGTATAACTCAGATACAACAGATGAACAAAATCTAAAGTTAATAATATAAGGGTCAAGAGCCCAACTAAAGCAAACACTCATCTCCATAAATGTGACCTGAAATTCCGGTTTTCTCCTTCAGTGATTCTGCTTTACGTGTCTTCAATAATGCTCAATCATCACTCAAATAATCACTTAATTATCTCATTAACTTTAACACTCTTGAGTGTGGACTCATATACACTCCCAGGTGTGTTCATTTAACACTAAGTTTTTGCTGTGTACAAAGAGCCGTAGTTAACTGACAAGCTGAGCCAAATCGCGTTAAAATCGAGGCCTCGATTTTAACGTGATTTGGCTCAGCTTGTCAGTTAACTACGGCTCTTTGTAGTAAATGCCGCTCCATCTGAAAGCAGGTGAAGGTGATTTACTACTAATCAAGGAACCGGCTTTACTGATTAGATGCGCATAACAATATCGTGCGATGAATCGTGCAGCCCTAGCTTCACTTATTACTAACCAGATTTACTTTATTTCATTTCCGGTTTAATGAAATCAATAGTTGTATTTTGAAGTCACCATTATAGTGGTTAGTGTTTACTTTAGTTGGACTCTTGGCCCCTCACTCTTTAGTATAACTTTTCTCTGGTTGAGTAAGTCATCATCATATAATTGCCTGAAAGTTTTGCTTATTGGTTACTTGTGTTTTTAATGTTGTTTTATAACAGTACCCACTTTATTTTACAATATGAGAGCAATCAAATAATACAAAAGATTGTAAAAACATTTAATGCATCTAGCTCTTGCCCCTACATTATTACTTAGACATCAAGAATCAGTGTATGACTCTCAACAATGGTGACAATAAATTAAATGCTGCATGCTGGGTTCCACCAATCAAAACTCACCCATATCTCCCAGCATGCACTGCCGCATTAATAAATTATGCAGCTGGAATTTTTGTAGCTTGTTTTATGCCCAGAGTTGATCTGATTATCTGGATATTTTGTTTGATTGTCACCATTGTTGAGATTCATATGCTGTTTCTTGATGTCTGTGTGCGTCTAAGTAATGCCATAGATTAAATGTTTTTGTGCATTAAGTAGTATTTAAAAAAGTATATTTATTTGATAAACAACACTGCTAGATATGCTATAGAATCAAATGATTTGTATTACGAATAAAGCATTATTAAAACCACAAGTTTTATGTAATCTAAGCATTAGACAATTAATAAGATCAGAGATTCAGGGGATTACATGATGATATCATCATCAATAAACAGCCAACATTATCTGATTTCATGGCTTTTTTAACTATAATCATTGTGCTTCGTAAACACACAATTATAGCAGCCAGTCGGATTTATATAATTAGGAGTTAAGGGTCAAGAGCACAACTAAAGCAAACACTAACCACCATCATGGTGACTTTAAAATACAAAATATGATTTAATTCAAACGGAAATTAAATAAAGTAAATCTGGTTAGTTTTAACAGAGTTCTCAAGTTTGATCAAAAGCTTGGAGTGAGATCACATGCCCCAATGTGGGGAGGAGCCCCAAATGAAGCCACGCCCCCGCCCATCCCCGCCCCCCCAATTTTACCCATTGTTCATAATTAACCAGTCCAGCACAAATTGAAATTATAACAATTGGTAAATCGGATAAATGACAGAGCAATTCATCACATCAAATATACTCTTTAATGTTATATTTAAAAATTACAAATATACTAAAATTACAAAAATATAACAAATTGCTCCAGTTTGGAAAAACAAATATTTTTGCATTTTTAATGTCTAGTCTTAAAGATAAAATCTTAAAGATTTTAAAGATAAAATATAGCCTATTTTTGCTTTTTCCCTGCCATCTTTGAAAAATACAAATGCAAAATGATTAATGTATGTTTTGACAGGATATCAAATATTACCCAGAGCACTTTGCTTTAATACATGTAGCCTTAATGTAACTAGAAATACTATTAATACAGTATAATATATAATTATAAATAAAATGAAGAAATACATCTTCATTCCTTCCCATACCCACTAACATTTCCCTTAGTTTCAGATAACATAAGCTAGCCAAACTGAGCCAAAGCTGGCCTGGTTGCAAAGTAGCCTAGTTGTAGAGTTTTTTACTGCATCAATAATAATGTATACGATGGGCTATATATTAACTGTTCTAGAAAAATGTTAGACGAGGTTTCTTCCAAATTACCTTCTCCATCACGACCATCGGATCACGACGCGTGTTCGCGCGATGTTGTTGGTTATAACGAAACGAACGTACAGTGGCCGAGAATGTTCCGTCAACTTCCGTGTGTTCGCGCATCTATGTTGCTTTGTAACGAACGCAATCTGGCCGAGATACGTGCTGGAGGCAGGAAACTCCACTTTGTGTGCCTGCGCCTCGTATACAACATAAAGCTTGCAGGACAACTTGGTTGGCATTGCCTTTTCAGCGTGAGAAATACAGAGTGTGGCGTGTGAGCGTGTGAACTGGTTGAATTGCGTGTGTCTCACGGCCAATGCGTGATACTTGAGAACCCTGGTTTTAAGTTGAGCTGGTAATAAGTGTACGGCCATGCATTTCACCTTTTTGTTTGGTTTATTCCAACCAAAATTCTAAGACTGCCCAATGTTGGAGCTTGACGTCAAACAAACGTTGGATTTAGACGTCAACCCAATTTTCATTTTCAACCAAAATCCAACGTCTGACTAACGTTGTAGTCTAAATCCTGTGCCTGCTGGGACCCTTGAACTTGATGCCCAACGTAATGACGTAATGTGCAATGTACGTACACAATAAAGGATAAAACTTTGTGAATATTACATGTAATGCTATTTTTGTCTTCTTTTTTTTACATATTTTATATTCATTAATATATAGCCATTGTCAATGCATATAATGCAGTATATTGAAAAATCTAAGCACTAGTTTCCCATATATGGAAATGTATTATGTAATATATCACATTATATTTTACAATATATTCCCATATATTTTTGTTCCGTAAGGGACAGTAGGGTCTTTAAAGGTTTATTAAAAGTTATCGTTAAAATTTTGTTTCACTATGGAGAAGTTGAATTGAGTTTTTACTTCTGGAACCCGACTGTTGCACTCTATACTGTGATAAGTAAAACACAAGGTTTCATGATAAAAAGAAAACAAATCTGTTTTTGACATCATCAGAAAACACAGTCTGCTGAAATACCTTATCCAAGTAGAGGATGAGGGATCCTCGCTCTGACAGCTCTTTATCCATCTCATATTTCTGAATGTATCTCTCCTTCCCTGTAGACAACTGAGGGCAAGAACATGAGAGAGAAAAGCTCAATGCATCACATGATGACCAACATATTTTATGGCTTATCTGAGTTTTATGAGTTTTCCTGTTTTTTTTACAATTAAATTTTGGGCTAAAAGTGAGTTGTAACGCAAGCGAAAAAAAGTAATATGTTACTGTAATGTATTACTTTTGTAACTCGTTACTCCCATCACTGCTGCAGATGTGTATTCGATTTCTCTTCTATACAAATGTGAGGCATCACTGCATTAGTTTATCATCATAATACCTCTTTAAGATAATTTTCTTCAACATCAAATCCCGTCGGTATGCCAATGTCCAGAATAGTCATAGCAGCATCGGTTTTGTTGTTTATGTAGCTGTAAAGATGGAGAGAAAGAGCACATTTTATTAACAGGATTTTATTTTATCACGCGAGAGCTTCTGGTCTGAACCCGAGTCCGTTTGATGTCAGGTTTCCAATATTGTCATATTTATAACACAGAGCTGCTTGTCTCTGAATAAACTGCCTTTGAAGAGCAAGTTACATCGTCAGAATGCAGTGAAACTGGAGTCATTAATTAGTCACATTGGTAACCAGCTGTCACTAGTACTCACGATCATGAACCAAACATACAGCAACTGTGGGAAAATGTGGGGTCGGATCGAACTTAAGTAAACAAACCAAGTGTGAAAACAGCCTAAATGAGCACATGTTGATTAATTACAAATAAAATTGTTTCTTGGCATAAAAATAAATTAGGTATTTGTTCACATACAAGAAATCCATAGTGAAGATGTAACTTTCAATGGCTCCTTGTTTTGCTAAAGGGAAACAAAAGATTTTGGTGCTTTTAGTTCAGGTCAAAGGGAGCATAAAAATATTACTTTTTCATTTAAATTAAGATAATTATAAGGCTTTTCACACTTGAACTAAACCCTGGGTCATTCGAAACACTGGGTAAACAGAATCCTGGGTTATCTTGTTTCATGTATCACACTGCTCATAATTTACCTAGGGTTAACAATCAATCCTGGGTATTCATTCGCTGGCGTTTCACACTGTAGCCTAAATTTATAAACCCTGGGTTAACGGTCTTATTTGCATATTTGCTGTGTCATTGTCATTGATTGGACAAATGCCGCATTTGACCTGTTTACATAAAGCGTTGCACATCTTGCCAACAATACTACAAAAAAAATTCTGAATGGACTTTTCAGGCTATAAAGGCAAGAATAAACATTTGGCACTGCGATGTGTGGTTAGCACTGCAAAAGCGGTGAGGTTTCATACCCTGTGTAAAAAGCAATGCTAACCCCACTTCTAATGTAATTGTAGTTCTAGGGTTTAGAGCGAAGATAACTCAGGGTTAAGCACAGTGTGAAAAGTGCTACAAAAAGGCTCTGAACTCAGTCAGTCTTACTTTCAGGGTCTTTTTCCATTTTAACAGTCAGATTAAATAATGTACAGTCAGACTTCTTCTCCACAGGTCTGGCGTAGTACAGCGTCAGAACCTGAAAAGAGCAGCACATCTCAGATTAGATGTTCAAACGCTTTAATCTTGCTGTTGACCGTATAAACGCTCATGAACACTCACTGAGAGAGTGGCTGTTCCAGTTCCTCTCGCCGTCACATTGAAGTCCTTGTTGATGTCCACCTGTTGAGTGAACGCAGATGTTATCAGAATAATCAAATCCATGATAGTGGAGATACCTGATGGTCTCATTGACCAACACAACACTTTTGATGTACAATTAAAAAATGATGTATGACAAACAAAACAATCTCCCATAATACAACAAAAATCTATTGAAAGTGAGTAGGAACCATTTTTTAGGATTTTGATGAGTTCCTCCTCACCTTGTCTGACCGTGTAAGATGCACATTATTTCTTCGAATGGTCCATCTGTCAGGTTGTCTTCTTCCTTTCACTGACAGCTCCACGTCCAAATTAAAGTTTTGTTGGTCCTTCACCTGCGTGCGATACTCTGCCACGGCCTGGAACACCATGATGGTCGCCTGGAAAGCACAGAAAAGTATTCAAATACAAAGGTCCGGACTCTGACTAAAATATAATGATAGGAGAAACAACCCAGCAGGCACAGGATTTAGACTACAACGTCGGTCAGACGTTGGATTTTGGTTGAAAATGAAAATTGGGTTGACGTCTAAATCCAACGTTTGTTTGACGTCAAGCTCCAACATTGGGCAGTCTTAGAATTTTGGTTGGAATAAACCAAACAAAAAGGTGAAATGCATGGCCGTACACTTATTACCAGCTCAACTTAAAACTAACCAGATTTACTTTATTTAATTTCCGTTTGAATTAAATCATATTTTGTATTTTAAAGTCACCATGATGGTGATTAGTGTTTGTTTTAGTTGTGCTCTTGACCCTTAACTCCTAATTATATAATTCTAATTGGCTGCTATAATTGTGTGTTTACAAAGCACAATGATTATAGTTAAAAAAACCATGAAATCAGATGATATCATCATGTAATCCCCTGAATCTCTGATCTTATTCATTGTCTAATGCTTAGGTTATATAAGACTTGTGTTTTTAATAATGCTTTATTCGTAATAGAAATCATTTGATTCTATAGCATATCTAGCAGTGTTGTTTATCAAATAAATATACTTTTATAAATACTACTTAATACACAAAAACCTTAAATCTATGGCATTACTTAGACGCACACAGACATCAAGAAACAGCATATGAATCTCAACAATGGTGACAATCAAACAAAATATCCAGATAATCAGATCAACTCTGAGCATAAAACAAGCTACAAAAATTCCAGCTGCATAATTTATTAATGCCGCAGTGCATGCTGGGAGATATGGGTGAGTTTTGATTGGTGGAACCCAGCATGCAGCATTTAATTTATTGTCACCATTGTTGAGAGTCATACACTGATTCTTGATGTCTAAGTAATAATGTAGGGGCAAGAGCTAGATGCATTAAATGTTTTTACAATCTTTTATATTATTTGATATAGCATTGCTCTCATATTGTAAAATAAAGTGGATACTGTTATAAAACAACATTAAAAACACAAGTAACCAATAAGCAAAACTTTCAGGCAATTATATGATGAATTCATCATCAATAAATAACCTACATCACCTGATCTAACTTTCTCTAGGTTTTTTTGCCACAATAAAAGTGCTTTATAAAAACACATAATTACAGCCACCCGAGAAAATTTATACTAAAGAGTGAGGGGCCAAGAGTCCAACTAAAGTAAACACTAACCACTATAATGGTGACTTTAAAATACAACTATTGATTTCATTAAACCGGAAATGAAATAAAGTAAATCTGGTTAGTAATAAGTGAAGCTGGTAATGCTGTTTGAGTTGTTCACTCCTCCTCTGCTGAGATCTTCACAGATTTAATGTGCTGCCATACATGTCACATTTTTTTGCGGTGCTTATTCCAACCAAAATTCAACATCTGTCTGACGTTGGAGCTTGACGTCAAACAAACGTTGGGTTTAGACGTCAACCTGATTTTCATTTTCAACCAAAATATGACTTCTGACCGACGTTGGACTAGTTGGAGTCCAACGTCTTCCTGACGTCATATTGACGTACTGTGCCTGCTGGGAAAGCTTTTCGAATCTTTGAATCAATTGCTTCGTAAAATGATTTGCTCCTTCAAAGCACTCAAAACACCACACACTGGCGATGCTTGCTGACCCCAAACATGCATAAAAACAAGCCTTTTTTATAATCCATAAAATCCATAATTTTTATAAGCCATAAAAGCCTTTTAAAATCACGCCAATGCACTGGCCAATGGCGTTCAACTGCTTGAAATAAGGGCGGCCTTGTACGCTAGATGGGCGCCTCCTAGAAATCTAGACGCACCCTATCAGCAGCAAATTATTTTGCAGCCAGTGTAGTCTAGCAACTCTCCGTTGGCTTGCGAGCTGGAAAAACCAAACTATAGTGAAGCCAATCACATCGTGTATAGAGTCGGTAGGCGGGCTTAACATAATGATGGCAGAGTTACGACGGTTGTGCATGAATTCCCTGTTACTTGAAAACAAAGAAGAGCTGCTACTGCTGGCGTACAGCGTTCTTTCAAATTGGTTTTGGTCGCGACTCTGGAAGACTTGGAGTTAAGCTTTTCTTTTGAGAAAACACTAGTGCATTAGTGTGACATTAGTGACATTAATGTCCATCGTTCTGACTACGTCACCTTCTTCGTTGCTCTGGTTGGTTGTAGAGATATCCTATTGCGTGCAGAGGGAATTTTGAAAGACAACCTTTTTTCCAGCCCCTAGGATTGAACCCTGCCAATGGTGTGTTCCCAGACCCAACAACTTGATGTGGGTCTGGCTTGTCAGGCTAACGCTAAACATCAAGTCCGTCCGGTGGTTGACTGGCGAAGAGAGTTTTGGGCGTACTCAGCACAGGGGAGGAACCGGCTCCAGCTGTTCTGGTTCTGGTGGCAGTATGACCTCAGGTACCTCCCAATTTCTTGGATATTACGCTCAGTCTGGCCGTTGGTCTGAGGATGATAACCGGAAGATAAACTGATGGAGACTCCGAGGAGCTTGAAGAAAGATTGCCAGACATGGGAGATAAACTGAGGACCTTGATCTATACGATATCTTCCGGAAGGCCGTAATGATGGAAGACATTATGGAACAGTGTTTCAGCTGCTTCGAAGGCTGTAGGCAGAACCTTTAGGGGGTTCAATTTGCAGGCCTTAGAAAACTGGTCGACTATGACGAAGACACAGGTATTGGAGTCAGAGGGTGGAAGGTCGGTCATGAAATCGATTCCCAGATGGGACCAGGGGCGATGTGGAATGGGTAGAGGGACCAGTTTGCCTGCTGGCAGTTGATGAGGAGTGTTGGTAATGGCACAGACTGAGCAACCCTTGATGAATCGGGAGACGTCTTGGGTCATAGAAGGCCATCAGTAGCGTTCACTGAGGAGTGAGAGGGTTCGCTGGCTACCTGGGTGTCCAGAGCCCGGAGATGAGTGAGCTGAGTCCAGAAGGGATAGGGGACAGGATGTTGGTACGTAGATACGCCCTTCAGGACCTCCCGGCGAAGCAGGTTCAGTATGAGTAGCTTGATGGATTTCTTCATCTAGAGACCAGAGGATGGGACTTACGATCATGGCTGGAGGGAGGATGGACACTGGAGCAGTGGATTCAGGATCAGGTTGATGTAGAAAGGAGAGTGCATCGGCCTTAGAGTTCTTATGTCCAGGGCGGTAGGTGACAATGAAGTTGAATCTGGTGAAGAAGAGAGACCATCTTGCTTGACGATGATTGAGACGACAAATTTCTCTGAGGTTTTCAAGATTTCTGTGGTCAGTGATAACTTCAAATTGATGATTAGCTCCCTCCAGCCAATGTTGCCATTCCTCTAGTGCAAGCTTGATGGCGAGGAGTTCCCTATTGCCGATGTCATAATTCCATAGGGCATAACCTGGTATTCGTAATGGCCGGAAGGGGTAACAAAGGCTGTCTTCCATTCGTGGCCCTTGCGGATACAAATCAAATTGTATGCACTCCGAAGGTCCAACTTGGAGAAAACGCAAGAACCACGTAACTGTTCCAAGACAGAGGGGACCAGAGGAAGGGGATAACTGTACTTAATGGTCTGTGAGCTAAGAGTCCGGTAATCTATGCATGGCCGCAAGTCTCCGTCCTTCTTCGCCACAAAAAGGAAACTGGAAGCGGCAGGGGACGTTGGTGGACGAATGAAATCCTGTCGGGGTGCCTCCTTGATGTACTCCTCCATGGCCTTCTGTTCCGGGATGGACAGAGGGTAAACTCAACCCTTAGGTAGAGTCGCCTCAGGTAGCAGGTCGATGGCACAGTCCCATGGCCGATGTGGTGGTAATTGCGTTGCCAACCGCTTGCTGAACACATCCTGGAACGCCCGGTATTCAGGAGGAATCTCTATGACCTTGTTGGAATCGGGACTCTCAATGGAGGTGGAATTCAAGAAGATGAGCGAGGGATCAGAACAGGAATGTGAAGGAGGACGTGGAACCTTAATCACAGGGGATAAGCATTCTTGGTGACAGTACTGACCCCACTGAAGAATCTCACCGGAATTCCAGTTGATCTGCGGGTTATGTTGGAGCATCGACGGGCATCCCAGGATGGTGTCTGCAGTGGATCCTTCCAACACCAAAAAGGAAATCTCCTCTGCATGCAAGCAACTGATGCGGAGCGTCATGGTGGGAGAGAAATAACAGATGCGTCCACGACCCAGTGGCTTACCCAGAATGGTGTGGATCTCTAAGTTCTGGGAGCAGCGTTACCTCTTGACATTGAGCCATAGGAGTTTGAGGGAGATGAAGTTGCTCGCTGAGCCGGAATCGATGAGAGCTTGTACTGCAACAGTTGAACCGGAAGTTGCAAGATATACTGTGGCACAGGTCAAGGATGCAATTCGTGGAGAAAGTTGGATTGAACTCACCGCTGGGCATGGTGGTCGCACGGGACAGTTAGAGATTATGGGCCCTATTTTAACGATCTGAAACGCAAGAATCAAGCGCGAAGCGCAAGTAACTTTGTGGGCGGGTCTTGGGCGCTGTTGCTATTTTACCGGCAGGATAAATGACTCTTGCACCCGAAGCAAGTTTAAAAGGGGTTGGTCTGAAGTAGCTTTATTATTCATAGGTGTGGTTTGGGCGTAACGTGAAATAAACCAATCAGAGCGTCATATTACATTCCCTTTAAGAGCATGATGAACGAGGTACGCTTGTTCCATGGCGCAATACTATATAACGGTTTCGGAATCCGTTCACAGCCGAGGAGATGCATGCCTATTTTTCCCATCGTCATGGACACAACAACACTCAAAAAAATGATATGTTGGCTTTACTTAACTTGTTTTTGTAAACAGGTTCCACCGGTTCCACATAACTATGTTTCGTTAAACCAGTGGTTCTCAATTCCAGTCCTCGCGACCCACTGCTCTGCATGTTGTGTATGTCTCCCTTATTTAACACACCTGATTCAGATTCTCAGCTCGTTAGGATAGACTCTATGACAGGGGTCCTCAACTCTGGCCCGTGAGATCCACTTTCCTGCAGAGTTTACCTACAACCCTAATCAAACTCACCTGAACAAGCTAATCAATGTCTTCATGATTACTACACCTTACAGGAACACAGCAAAATCCCCAGTGTTAAATCAACACTGATCAGAGTACATATTGTCCCAATCTAAAGAGTGTTAAAAGTGCTAAAGTTAATGAGGTAATTAACTGATTAATTAAGGGATGATTGAGCACCTGCTGTTAACAAGCAGAATGACTAAAGAAAAGAGAAACACAACTACAACTGACTTCAGCCAGAGTCTTAGATGAAATCAACTGAAGAGAAAAGAAGACATTAAATATCTGAAGATCTCAGCAGAGGAGGATTACTCCACAAACAGCATTACCAGCTTCACTTATTACTAACCAGACTGCCTTATTTCTGTCAGAGTTCTACAGAAGTTTTTATTGAGAATTAACAGAGGTTTAACTCTTTCATTTGAAGTCACCATAACAGTGATTAGTGTTTCCATTAGTTGGGCTCTTGACCCTTAAGTCAATAACTTCAGATTTTTGTTTGGCTGCTGTACTTGAGTTACAACAGCCAGATGAACAAAGAAAAAAGTTTTTTTGATGGTGTTTGCTGTGTTTTAACATCATCATTATTTCACACTCATTCGACCTAAGTAGAGCCCAATTTCTGAGTTAAAATTACTTTCTTGATTATAGCAGCACTGTCCTTGAAAATCTTAATATTCGTAAGTTTAACAATGTAATCCAAATAATTTCTTAAAACTTAATCACGTACAATTTTTTTTTGTTTAAAAAGACATCAAGTGTCAGCCTGTGAATCTCAACAATGGTGACAATTATAAAGCATTTTGCAGTGTATTCTGGATGCCACCAATCAAATCTCATTCATAGCGCCCATCATGCATTGCTGTATGAATAAATAATGAGCTTATGTTCAGAGGTCATCTTTTTGTCACCATTGTTGAGATTCATACGCTAATTCTTGATGTCTGTATGTGCCTAACTGAAATATTTTTAAGAAGGTTTTTTTTTTTTTGTAATTGATTTGATAATTTGGTTTAATAGAGCTAGGCTTCATAAGCTACAAAACTTAACTCTGAAATTATGCTCTCAATGAGTTCAGTGATTCAGGCCAACTATTGATTACGTTAAAACACAATCAACACCATCATATCACCTTTTCACCTTTTCTCTACTGTTCATCTGGCTGTTACAACTCAGGTACAGCAACCCAACAAAATCTAAACTTAATGCCTTAAGGGTCAAGAGCCCAACTAAAGCAAACACTGATCTCCATAATGGTAACATACCAATGACGATTTTCTCCTTCAGTGATTCTGATGTTAACTTCAGGTGTCTTCAATAATGTTCAATTATCACTTAAATATCTCATTAACTTAAGCACTGCTTCAGTGCTCATTCAACGGTGTCTGAGTGTGGACTCATATAAACTCTGAGCACTGTTAATTTAACAACAATTGTTAGATTCCAAATACCTCAGTGAACCAAACTATTTCATGATGATTATATAACCATCAACAGGTAACCACTATAACCTGATCTCATTTCACTTTCGCTTTCTTTGCTGCTGCAAATGTTTAACTAAACACACTATCATAGCAGCCAGAAAAAAAGACAAAAGATACATTAAGAGTTCAGAGCCCAACTAATGGAAACACTAGTCACTGTTATGGTGACTTCAAATGAAACAGAGTTAAACCTCTGTTAATTCTCGTGACGTGTGACAGAAATAATGTCAGTCTGGGGTGCGTTTCCCGAAAGCATCGTTAGCCAACTATGGTCGCAAGTTCCGTCGTTACCAATAGAGTTCAATGGAAATTGCGACCAACTTGCGACCATAGTTGGCTAACGATGCTTTCGGGAAACGCACCCCTGGTTAGTAATAAGTGAATGCTGTTTGTGGAGTAATCCTCCTCTGTTGAGATCTTCAGAAATTTAATGTCTTCTTTTCTCTTCAGTTGATTTCATCTAAGACTCTGACTGAAGTCAGTTGTAGTTGTCTTTCTCTTTTCTTTAGTCATTCTGCTTGTTAACAGCAGGTGTTCATCACTAATGCTCAATCATCCCTTAATTAATCAGTTAATTATCTCATTAACTTGACCACTTTTAACACTCTTTAGATTGGGACAATATGTACTCTGAGCAGTGTTGATTTAACACTGGGGATTTTGCTGTGTTCCTGTAAGGTGTAGTAATCATGAAGACATTGATTAGCTTGTTCAGGTGAGTTTGATTAGGGTTGTAGGTAAACTCTGCAGGAAAGTGGATCTCACGGGCCAGAGTTGAGGACCCCTGTCATAGAGTCTATCCTAACGAGCTGAGAATCTGAATCAGGTGTGTTAAATAAGGGAGACATACACAACATGCAGAGCAGTGGGTCGCGAGGACTGGAATTGAGAACCACTGCGTTAAACAAACATAATATGTTCATGTAACTTCAACATCATGGAATTTGGTCATTTTAAGCGACCCAATTAAACTCTGAGCTAATGAGTTAATTAAGTGAATAATTGAGTGATGATTGAGCATTATTGAAGACACCTGATGTTAACAAGCAGAATCACTGAAGGAGAAAACCGGAATGTTTAAGTCACCATTATGGAGATCAGTGTGTGTTTTAGTTGTGCTCTTGACCATTAACTCATTAACTTTAGAGTTTGTTTGGCTACTGTACATGAGTTATAACAGCCGGATGAACAATGAATAAAGATGATCTGATGGTGTTGGTTGTGTTTTAACATAATCATTATTTCACAATCATTTAATATTTTTCCTTATAATAATGTATCATTTGCAAAAAGGTAAATGCATCTGTGTAGATGAGAGAATCATCTACAGTGTATGCGCGTTGTTCACACTCTGTATTATGACCAAGCATGCGCGCTTAAAATAGCATCTGAATGTACGTTCAACGCGCCACTGACTTTAGACTAGGTTTTTTCTAGTCAGTGGCGCAATTGTTTTCTGGATCTGCAAAATAGCACCAGGGAATGTTTGTGCCGGAACACGCCTCCTTTTTTGCGCCGATCCGCCAAGGGAGCGCAAGTTCGTTCTCTAGTTTGCCGGCGTGCGTCTGTGGAGGGAAAAGCCTGCTTTGCGCGGGTGCAAGATAGGGCCCGATGTGTCCTTCTCCCCCACAGTACAAACACAGATGATTTTGCCATCTCCGTTGGTGCTCCACAGGTGTGAGATGATACGCGTCAATCTGCATGGGTTCTGGTGTTGGAAGGGCGGCAGATGGTACCAGAGGCGGAGGATGCAAAGCGGGTTGAGAAGCAAGGCAAGCAGAATGGCGTTGGGCAACTTGGATGGATTTCTGGATAAAGTTCTCTAACCCTAGGGCTGCACGATTAATCGCACGATGTTGTTATGCGCATCTAATCAGTAAAGCCGGTTCCTTGATTAGTAGTAAATCACCTTCACCTGCTTTCAGATGGAGCGGCATTTACTACAAAGAGCCGTAGTTAACTGACAAGCTGAGCCAAATCGCGTTAAAATCGAGGCCTCGATTTTAACACGATTTGGCTCAGCTTGTTAGTTAACTACGGCTCTTTGTACGCAGCAAAAACTCAGTGTTAAATGAACACACCTGGGAGTGTATATGAGTCCACACTCAAGCGTGTTAAAGTTAATGAGATAATTAAGTGATTATTTGAGTGATGATTGAGCATTATTGAAGACACCTAAAGCAGAATCACTGAAGGAGAAAACCGGAATTTCAGGTCACCATTATGGAGATGAGTGTTTGCTTTAGTTGGGCTCTTGACCCTTATATTATTAACTTTAGAATTTGTTCAGCTGTTGTATCTGAGTTATACCTGCCAAATGAACAAAGAAAAAAAAAAAAGATCTAATGGTGTTGGTTATATTATGACATCCATCATTTGAACTAATTGTTTGTGATTTATGCTATTGGTTACAGCATAACTAAGATTCTGCATAAATATCCAGAATTTGAGATATAATATAAGTAATTTCTTAAAAGTTGTAAAAAAAAAAAAATCTTTCTTTTAGGCACACACAGATATCAAGATTCAGTCAATGCATCTCAACAATGGTGACGAGCAGAATATTCAATTAGGAAAAGTAAATTACATAGACAATTCAGATCATAATTTATTCATACCGCAATGCATGATGGGAGCCATTAATGAGTTGTGATTGGTGGCAACAAGGATTATTATTGTCACCACGGTTGAGATTCACAGGCTGATTATTGATGTCTGTGTTTCTAAATAAATGTATTTGAAAGTGATTTGATCAGAACAGTTTTTATTAAATGTTTTGGATTATAAGAAAAAATTAATTGTCATATGCTGTAGAACCACTAAATTGTAGCTATCAAGTTAAATCAGATCATCTGAATGTGTTTCGTTTTTCAGATCACAGCATGATTATGTCAAACCATAACCAAAACTATCAGATCACACTTGTCTTTGTTCATTTGACTGTAATAAATCAATAACAGCAGACAAACAAAATTTAAACTTAAAGTATAAGGATCAAGAGCCCAACTAAAGCAAACACTGATCGCCATAACGGCGGCTTACAATTTGTGATTTTCTCCTTCAGTGATTCTGCTTGTTATCATCAGGTGTCTTCAATAATGCTCAATGATCACTAAATTAATCACTTAATTATCTCACTAACTTTAACACTCTTGAGTGTTAATTTAACACTCATATCTGCATCATATCGTCCATCTGAAAGCAGGTGAAGGTGATTTACTACTAATCAAGGAACCGGCTTTACTGATTAGATGCGCATAACAACATCGTGCGATTAATCGTGCAGCCCTATCTAACCCCATACTATCATCATGTATGACTATTAACTGTCGGATCTCAGGATCTAACCCTTGACGAAAGGCAGTGAGGAGGGCAGGTTCATTTCAGCCGCTTGCCACGGCGAGTGTACGGAACTGTAAGGCATAGGAACTCACCGATTGGTTGCCTTGTCAAAGGTGAAAGAGTTGATCATGAACGGATACACTCAAAAAAATGATATGTTGGCTTTACTTAACTTTTCTTTGTAAACAGGTTCCACCGGTTCCACATAACTATGTTTTGTTAAACAAACATAAGATGTTCATGTAACTTCAACAACATGGAATTTGGTCATTTTAAGCGACCCAATTAAACTCTGAGCTAATGAGTTAATTAAGTGATTTATTGAGTGATGATTGCGCATTATTGAAGACACCTGATGTTAACAAGCAGAATCACTGAAGGAGAAAACCGGAATGTTTAAGTCACCATTATGGAGATCAGTGTGTGTTTTAGTTGGGCTCTTGACCCTTAACTTATTAAATTTAGAGTTTGTTTGGCTGTTACACGTGAGTTATAACAGCCAGATGAACAATGAACAAAGGTGATCTGATGGTGTTGGTTGTGTTTTAACATAATCATTGTTTCACAATCATTTGACCTGAGTCACTGAACTTACATTAAACCCAATTTCTGAGTTAAGTTTACCTTACGGATAATAGCAGCACTGTGATTGTAGAACATACTATTTTGAGCCTTTTTAATGAAATTCAAATGATCAAATCAATACATAAAAAGAAACTTCTTAAAAAATATTTTGAGTAGGCACACACAGACATCAAGAATCAGCCTGTGAATCTCAACAATGGTGACAATTATAAAGCATGTTGCAGTGCATTCTGGGTGCCACCAATCAAAACTCATTCATGGCTCCCATCATGCATTGCTGCATGAATAAATAATGAGCTTATGATCTGTTTGTCACCATTGCTGAGATTCACAGGCTGATTTTTGATGTCTGTGTGTGCCTACACAAAATATTTTTTAAGAAGTTTATTTTGTATTTATTGATTTGATCATTTAAATTTCATTGAAATGGCTAAAAATAGTATGTTCTACAATGACAGTGCTGCTATTATCTGTAAGGTAAACTTAGAAATTGGGTTTAATATAAGTTCAGCGGTTCAGGGCAAATGATTGTGATATAATGATTATGGTAAAACACAACCAACACCATCAGATCACCTTCGTTCATTGTTCATCCGGCTGTTATAACTCACATACAGCAGCCAAACAAAATCTAAAGTTAATGAGTTAATGGTCAAGAGCCCAACTAAAACACACACTGATCTCCATAATGGTGACTTAAACATCACTCAATTATTCACTTAATTAACTCATTAGCTCAGAGTTTAATTGGGTCGCTTAAAATGACCAAATTCCATGATGTTGAAGTTACATGAACATCTTATGTTTGTTTAACGAAACATAGTTATGTGGAACCGGTGGAACCTGTTTACAAAAGAAAGTTAAGTAAAGCCAACATATCATTTTTTTGAGTGTAGCTGGGAGGTGGTTTGACCGAAAACTTCCTTGAAGTGTGTATAGAATGATGACAATGACTTGGTAACAGGAACATCGGCTTGCCATAGCGATTGAGCCCACTGAAGAGCACGACCAGTGAGATGAGATATCAGAAACGCAATGGGCGCTCGATCAGTGGTGTAGTAGAGGCTTAGATGACTCAGTGACACTAGGCTACTATCTAGGCCTATATTTATTCTTATAAATATATACATACTTATACTTATTTTTCATTCTTGTTGTTTTCTGCATTCATTTAAGGATTTGTCAAACAGTAAGGTAAAGTAAAATACACATAGCCTATATTTTAATAGTGTTTATAATGTTAATGTTGTATTTTATTTACTTTTTTTTATTTATTTTTATTTATTATTATTAAAAAAAAATAATTTAGTATTATCTTTTACACTTTTGCTGAACAGGCTAATAATAAAATGGGTTTTTTGCACGCGTTTCTCTCTCAGCATCACGTACACTCAAATTGCGACTTATTTTCTGGCAAATAAGGTCAGTTAAATTTGTTTGCTGTATTATTACAAAATGCATAGAGTGGAGACCATTATGGCAACAAAAAAAATATTGTGTTCATTACCCCCAACAACATAAATTTAGGCCTTAATCACTGTTATTATTAGGGGGTCCTACTCATGTAAGATAAATATAGGCTAGGCTATTATAAGTGTTTATTTCACAAATATGAATGCACCTCACATCTCCCGGACACTAGCCATTAGGCTACTTCTTTGGCCTATTTTGTTTAGCTGGCCAACTCTCAAAATCTGTGTGGAAAAACTGCTGGACGCACTGGACAACGGAAAGTTTAGTTGGCAGAGAAAATAACACACACGGGTTTATTTGACATCAATTGATACTGAATATTAATTAAATAAATAAATAAAACAAAAAACACAAGGACTACATCATAAAACTCAGAAGATTATGTATTTTAATATCTCTGATAGTCAGTCTGAAGGACAGTTCATGCGTGAACGTTAGGCCTATTATATACCCAAGTCAATGCATTATTCTTTCCTTTTTGTATTAATGTTTAAAATATTGAATTTACTACTAATTATATTGATTTATATCTTAATTTTTGTTTTAACTTATTGGGCGACCATGGTAGGCTATGACAGCAATCATTTAGGAAACTCAAAGCTGTTATCTTGGCAAAAGAAAATTTCAAAAAGTATTTTATAAAAGGGTGCCAATAATTGTGGCCAATGTTTTTTGGAGAAAAACATTTATTTCATAATGTGATTTATTTTCATTAATGTGATTTTTTTTAAATGAAAGATCAAAAGGATAAACCATACAGATTTCTTTTTTTACAGTCATTTTTTATCATATGTACCAGGGGTGCCATTAATTCTGATCACAACTGGAATAATATACATCCAGGCGGTTGTTCTCTCAAAATAGTGCATGCTGAGATGTTAGTGTACCTGTGTGGTGCCAGATCCACCATAATGGGACTGTTGTCTGCCCAGCCACTGCACTGCCTCTTCTGCTTTATCAAAGTCTTTGGCCTTCACAAGTGCCAGCACAGCATAGGCCGTCGCCTCCATGGAGTGATGATGCTGTCCAGGGACAGTCCAGAACGTACCGTCTGTTTCAATCACAAAACAGGAATAGAAACAAGTGTGGAGATAAAGTTGGAGTGTGAAGGGAAATCTGTCGCTCCGCTCACATATCAAGTGCCATCAAGCTTGATGCTTTGGCTTATATAATAATAATAATAATAATACGTTTTATTTATATAGCGCCTTTCAAGAACCCAAGGACACTGTACATAATGTTGATAGAAAACATGAATACAGATACAATCAGTATACAACACATGATCAAGCAAATAAAGCAGACAGAGATCATATAATATACACAAGTAACCAAAGCAAGCATGGAACTGAAAATTGAGGCAGACAATCAATTATCAAAACATATTGTAAATAAATGAGTCTTGAGGTCAGTTTTAAAGGTCTGGATTGAAGAGACAGTGTTGTGGTAGTTTGTTCCAGAGCTTAGGAACTGAAATGCTGAAAGCTGTGCCACCCACACTATAGAAGGTTGAACTTGGGTATTGCAAGCAAATTCTCAGAACTCGATCTCAGAGTACGACAGGGACATATGGGTTCATTAAATCAGAAAGGTAAGAAGGTGCCGAACCATGATGAGCCTTGAAAACTAAGACAAGTATCTTAAATTGATTACGATAAATAACACGGAGCCAATGTAGTTGCTGTAGGACAGGAGTGATGTGGGCTGATATATTAAGGGCACGGACAGCTGAATTTTGAATTAATAAATTCTGCAAGTGATTAAGGGCTTTATTGGGTAGGCCATAAAACAAAGAGTTTCAATAGTCCAAGTGCGACGTTATAAAAGCATGAACAACAGTTTCAGCTTCTTTGAAATTTAGTTAGGGTCGTATATGAGCAATATTGCGTAGATGGAAAAAAATGGAAAAAGGCTCGACAAGCTAGTTGAAATGGGGTTTATATTTCATTCCATTACTGTTATTGATACAGACAAGCGGCTAACACCACCAAACTTACATAGTTATTTCGTAATTTACACTCTAGTTTATTCTATTGTATCATTTTATATGAAGCACAATACATGTTGATGACTTGTTGGTGTGACTTACTTAATCCTTCGGTGGAATGCCTCATCAAGATGTCTTTATTGAGTTTTCCAGCATTGGCCATGGCGTAGGACGTCAACGCAACAGCGTAAGGATTGGTCAGTTGTGGAAGTCGACCTTCCAAAAATGCAACAGCCTTCCTGATACTTTCATGCAGACTCTATAAAATAGTGTGTTTAAATCAAGAGGAAGAGTAGGAAAATGCAACTGTTAATTTTTTAATGTTGTTGGTAAAAAAAAACAGTGAAAGAGGTTAAACCCAAGAGAAAAAAAAAATCAACTGTTAATCTAGAATTGAATGTTTTAATGAACAAAACTGTGGAAGAGCTGTACTTACAGGAACTGATCCAGCACAGATCTCTCGGCCCTCTTGCATAGCAATCACAACAAAGGCAGTCAGAGAGACATCAGCATCTTTGCCCTGGACACCACCCTGGAATAAAGCACAAATAAACAGAATATCACAACAACAACAAAAAACTTAAATGGCCAACAACTGAATCCATTCAGGACTTGAAAATATTGTAAGATAGACAGAATAGACATTACTAATGTATCTTTCTATGGTTCATATGGATATTATTTGGGGTGGTATGCAACTATATATTATATATATACTTATAGGTATTTTCCCTATAAAACACTAACATTTTTTTATCAAAATATCAACAACAAAAAATGTAGTTTTTTTTTTAAATAACTAAAATGTTTGATGATCACTGGCTGTTTGGGTTCCCTTCCAAGGGAACTCGCGCTGGGTCGAAAACGACACTTCGGGGATCTCAGCGTGATAGCGTCTGAACACATGTGGAACTAGTCCAATCTCGATTGGTGTTGCATCATGACATCACATGTGACGGTGTAAGCGGAAGCTACAAAGGGATGCCGGCACAGAACAGTATTGGCTTCGGCTCTTCAGCAAGCGTTCTGTGTTGACTTTTCTGTCTTATTTGGTGTTGTTTTTCCTAAAAAATTTAGCAAATTAGCTCCAATAATCAATCATAACGTGTTATAATTGATTATGAAAATGTAAATTTCCAGGGCATGGGAAATGTCTTTCTTATCTTAAGGATTAGTTAACTTAAAAACTTTTGCTGATAATTTACTCACCCCCATGTCATCCAAGATGTCCATGTCTTTCTTTCTTCAGTCGAAAAGAAATTAAGGTTTTTGATGAAAACATTCCTGGATTTTTCTCCATATAATGGACATATAACCGAAACGATCGGTCATTTAAAAAATAATAAAAAAGTTTAAGTTTTATAAGCACAAATGCTCGCCTTGCTCTGTTCTGTAATGCGCGTTCATGACTCACGTAAAACGTAATTACGTTCTAAAGGTCACGTCACGCGTCGGCGGAAGTACCGAGTCATTGTTTACAAATGTGACGAAGGAGGACCATATACACGTTCAAATGTCTTTGTGTCAGTTTGTCGTTTAAAATGCCCATTTCGTGTGCGTATCCTGGATGTTTTAATATTAAAAAGGCTAAAAGAAAAATTTCGTCAGGACAGAAGCGCGACCTTTTCAACGTAGTTACGTGTTACGTGACGTCATGAATGCGCATCACAGAACAGAGCAAGGCGAGCATTTGTACTTATAAAACTTAAACTTTTTTATTTATTTTGGAAATGACCGATCGTTTCGCTAGATAAGACACTTATTCATCGTCTGGTATCGTTTATCATCTGGTAAGCTGCACTGAAACTCTCATTTTGACCTTGGACCATTTGGTACCCAGTGAAGTCCATTATATGGAGAAAAATCCAGGAAGGTTTTCATCAAAAACCTGAATTTCTTTTCGACTGAAGAAAGAAAGACATGGACATCTTGGATGACATAGGGGTGAGTAAATAATCAGCAAAAGTTTTTTTAAAAGTGAACTAATCCTTTACTGTACTACTAAGAGCGAGTAGTCAAAAGATTAGGGACTCCAGATATGAGCTTAAAACACAGACAACTTTACGTGTGACATGAACAAGACTTTATTAACTAGACTAAACACTTAAACTACTCTAACATACACATACATACATGCATACAGTTTACCATGGGAAAGAGAGCTGAAGCAGAATACTGGAAAGCAAGAAGTTATAGCTAGGGCTGCACGATTCATCGCACGATGTTGTTATGCGCATCTAATCAGTAAAGCCGGTTCCTTGATTAGTAGTAAATCACCTTCACCTGCTTTCAGATGGAGCGGCATTTACTACAAAGAGCCGTAGTTAACTGACAAGTTGAGCCAAATCGCGTTAAAATCGAGGCCTCGATTTTAACGCGATTTGGCTCAGCTTGTCGGTTAACTACGGCTCTTTGTACGCAGCAAAAACTCAGTGTTAAATGAACACACCTGGGAGTGCATATGAGTCCACACTCAAGAGTGTTAAAGTTAATGAGATATTTAAGTGATTATTTGAGTGATGGTTGAGCATTATTGAAGACACCTAAAGCAGAATCACTGAAGGAGAAAACCGGAATTTCAGGTCACCATTATGGAGATGAGTGTTTGCTTTAGTTGGGCTCTTGACCCTTATATTATTAACTTTAGATTTTGTTCAGCTGTTGTATCTGAGTTATACCTGCCAGATGAACCAAGAAAAAAAAAAAAAATGATGTAATGGTGTTGCTTATATTATGACATTCATCAATTGAACTAATTGTTTTTGATTTATGCTGTTGGTTACAGCATAACTGAGATTCTGCATAAATATCCAGAATTTGAGATATAAGAAGGATTATTAAGGTTATTTTAAAGGATTTCTTAAAAGTTGTAAAAAAAAAAAAAAATCTTTCTTTTAGGCACACACAGATATCAAGATTCAGTCAATGCATCTCAACAATGGTGACAAGCAGAATATTCAATTAGGAAAAGTAAATTACATAGACAATTCAGATCATAATTTATTCATACCGCAATGCATGATGGGAGCCATTAATGAGTTGTGATTGGTGGCAACAAGGATTATTATTGTCACCACGGTTGAGATTCACAGGCTGATTATTGATATCTGTGTTTCTAAATAAATGCATTTGAAAGTGATTCGATCAGAACACTTTTTATTAAATGTTTTGGATAATAAGAAAAAAATCAATTGTCATATGCTGTAGAACCACTAAACTGTTGCTATCAAGTTAAGCCAGATCATCTGAATGAGTTTCATTTTTTAGATCACAGCATGATTATGTCAAAACATAACCAACACTATCAGATCACACTTGTCTTTGTTCATTTGACTGTAAAAAAATCAATAACAGCAGACAAACAAAACGTAAACTTAAAGTATAAGGATCAAGAGCCCAACTAAAGCAAACACTGATCGCCATAACGGTGGCTTACAATTTGTGATTTTCTCCTTCAGTGATTCTGCTTGTTAACATCAGGTGTCTTCAATAATGCTAAATGATCACTAAATTAATCACTTAATTATCTCATTAACTTTAACACTCTTGAGTGTTAATTTAACACTCATATCTGCATCATATCGTCCATCTGAAAGCTGGTGAAGGTGATTTACTACTAATCAAGGAACCGGCTTTACTGATTGGATGCGCATAACAATATTGTGCGATTAATCGTGCAGCCCTATTTGAAATTCAGCAGAATTCATTAAAAGGCGTAAGGATACTTAATGTATCAAATAATGAGACTACCGTAATTCCTCAAATAAAAACCGGTATTCAAATAAACGCCGGGCCTCTGATAGTGGCCGGGGGCGTGGTCAACACGGACAAATAAAGGCCGGTCTCAAATTAAGGCCGGGGGAAAAATAATGTGGATAGGTACCGTAATCTCCTACGTGCCTTTCATATAATGTGCGTTCAAGTTCATCGTTATGTACAGGTGCCGATAGATGGCAGTGGCTACATTGGATGTAACACGGGTTTCATTTAGTGCTGGTGACGAACTTTTCAACAACGTTATTAAAAACAAACTTGAGGAGCATGACACCCAGACGAAAATTTTATTTAAAATTTAAACAAAGAGTTTTAAATTATGCGGAGGAAAACTCGGGTGAAAAAGCTGCGAAACATTTCGACATTGACCCCAGGAGAATACTGAGCTGAAGATACTGAATCCGATACTGGAAGAAACAGAAGTATGAGCTGACAAGATTAGCCGATAAGAGCAGAGCACGGCTGGCTGGAGGTGGGAGGAAAAAAGTTAGCCTGGAGCTAGAAACAAAACTGCCAGATTGGATCTACTCCATGCGGGACAAACACAACCGAGTATCTAGAAAAATTATACAAAATAAAGCATTGGAGATCTACAATTCTGTGAGTGATGGAGGAGATTTGTTTGTGGCTAGCAGGGGTTGGCTACAAAGATTTCTACAGCGCAATGGTTTCGCACTTCGACGTCGCACCACCATGGCCCAGAAAGACCCAGATCTATTAACGGAGAAACTTGTTTCGTATGTTGACTATGTTAGCAAGGCTGTCAGTTCTAAAAAAGATTTTAGAGAATTACATCATTGCAATGGACGAGACTGCAGTTTGGTTTGACATGGTGTCTCCCACTACTGTTGACACACGAGAAGCAAAGAGTGTGGCCCTAAAAACCACAGAACACGAGAAAAGCCATCTTACCGTTGTCCTCGCTGGCAAGGCCGACGGCACCAAACTGAAGCCTTATATCGTTTTTAAAGGGGCTATTCGTGAAGTGAAGGTGATGCAGCAGCAGATCTCCAGCACAGTTATCACCACTTCTGTGAATGGCTGGATGAATGACGTTCAGATTGGCTGAAGTCTGTGGTGGGAAAATTCAACTTCACCCCACGGCTGCTGGCGTGGGACTCATACCGCTGCCACATCAGTGCCGCCACCAAAGAGGAACTAAAATGTGGCTACAATATCACAACAGCGGTGATCCCGGGAGGCTGCACTAAATATATCCAAGCCCCCGATGTGATGTGGAACCAACCCTACAAGGCGAGCCTGCACGATGCCTACGATCAGTGGATGACAGGAGATACAGATAAGGAGTACACAGCCGGAGGTAACTTAAAAGCCCCCGCCCAACGCCTGCTTGTGGACTGGGTGGTCGCCGCCTGAGACAAACTGGACGTGGATATGATAAAAAAAAGTCTTTAAAAGTGTGTGGACTGTCTGTGAAAACTGACGGGAGCGAGATGACCTCATCCTCTGCTTCAGGGAGGGACAGCCTTGCGCCGCTGGACGGGAGGCGCTCGATCAGATCCGACAGCAGGGCTGGGAGAACCGGCGCAAAGCACCTCAGGAGGAGGAAGATGAAGATGAACTGTTTAACAATGAACTTGAAGTTCTTGATGATGTTGAGGATGGTGATTTTGAAGAGGAGGACTGACTACTGTTACGGGTAATTACACCATTTCATTTTTCAAGGTAAGCTGCAACGATGTTATTTTTAAGCAATTTTGTTCGGATTTTGCTTGCAGCTGAATATTATTAGATACCCGCAGTTTACTGTGCTGTCAGGAATGTATTTTAATGTTATGGTATCCGAAGTAGCGTTACTTCAGATTTGTTGTTTTTATGTTTTGACACTGGATGCCATGATGTGACAAATGCTTACTACACACACGTGTAATTTAGCATGTACCTTAGTATGTGTAGAGGAAACATTGATTTTTTGTTCATGCTGGTTATAGCTACCGTCTGTAACGTTAATCAGATAGGCCACTGGTGTTCTGCAAACCAGCAATGTGTTTTACAAAGGTACCGTATGCTCTTATTGTAATCTACCAGCAATACTGTCGTATTTGAAATAAACTCCCGGTACATTTACCGGGTTCAAACTGAAACAATGGTGGTGGTGTTTGATTCACGGAATTCTGACCCAAATTGCTTTGTCGCCATCCTGGCTGTTGTGGTGATATTTTTTTTCAAATGTTTCTTTTAAAAAAAATACACTGGACAGAGATCATTCATCGCTTTTAATTTAAAACGGTTTATTTAAAACAATTATCTATCAAACAGATGGAATTAGAAATAAAGGCCTGCCTCTAATAAAAGCCTGCTTCAAATAAAAGCCTGGTACCATTTGCAGTTCAGGTAAATAAAGGCCCCGGCTTTTATTTGAGGAATTACTGTAAGTTTTGCATGTCTCACCCATTTGAATGAAACTGTCCTGATGCAATTTGTTGAGGCTCCAGTTCATCTTTGCTGATGTGGTCTTGATGAGAGAGAACCAGTGGGAGTGAATGGAAAGACAAGGCCGCAGCCTGGAACAAGCTTGGGGGTCCTTAGAAAAGGACTAAGAGGTGTGATCTTGTGATCAGAGATTTTTAAAGCATGAAGATGTCCCACCCTCTGGAGGTGTGTGAGCCAATAAGAAGTTGTCCCTTTGGAGGGAGATTTTCCAACCCTTTGTGTTCTAGCAGGGCATTTGAATATATAATTTGATTAGGTTTTTAGAAAAGAATCTTCAAGATTCTTATAATACTAATGCATCACAAACAGGGCCGGATTAAGAATTCAGAGGCCCCTGGGCACAATGTCTTGAAGGACCCCCCTTTTGCAGGCCAAATATATAGGCTAGTTTTTAATATATAGGACATTTTAATTTGGCATTAATAGTTTTACTGACTTAAAAGGAACTTTGTTGTACTATGCTGGAGTAAAGTTAATAAATGATGGTTCTTTTCCATAGGATTTTGTAAAATGTTGGGTGGACCTCTGTCCCTCTAGGGGGGTTCGGGGGCATGCTCCCCCGCAAGAAAGTTTTGTACATTTTAAGGGTAAATGCATCAATCTGGTGCACTTTGAGAGCTTCCACCGGCTTTAACCCATGAACTGTGCACACTGAACAAAGAAAAAGCATTGACTTGTACCTAGAAATTAAAGAGGGCTCAAACATCTTTTTAGTTATGGTATAGAGTCTCAGTCTATATTATCACTGGTGTTTTAGGATGCCAAACAATTATAATAATAATGATTTATATAATTATTCCTATGACGAAAAAGCCATATAGCCTATAAATGTACTGTATAAATGAAAATGAATATTTCAAAAGTATATTTACATTACACTATAGTATAGGACAATTACAATACTTTTGTCCTAATTTCTTCACTTGCAAGAAATAAACACTTGAGCTTTTATTTTGGAGAAAACACCAGATCACCAAGCTGATTGTGTAAGCAAAGAACGCATTTCTCTTTAAATCACGCAGCACAAACAGAATGCCTATTGGCTACTTAAAGTCTTGTGCGGTTTTATAAAGGCACAAAGCAATATCACGGTTTCGATTTTAGTTCGTTGGCAAAATATAACTCTAGAGACCTTTATGTTAGGCTTAGGCTATACATTTTAAATCTCATATGTTTTGGGAAAAGAGCGAGTTCGGCAAAAGGCGGATTCGAACTCAGGTCGAACACGTCAAAAGCTCCTATCAAGCACCTCACGCTCTACAACCTACGCCACTGTAGCTATTTAGTAACGATCGTCTTTTTGCTGGAAAGAGCGGAACTTAGTGCAAAAATACGCTCCGTTATCGGAAATGTAAAAAAATAATAACAACAATTTTCTTCCCCTCGCTTGGGCCCCAAGTGCGCATGGGCCCCTGGGCCCGTGCCCATAATGCCCATTGGATAATCCGGGCTTGATCACAAAGTTAGAAAAATGTAATGTGAATTAACAAATGGGGGACAAAGATTGGAGTTTATAGAGACTAAACATGCTACACATACGATTTTGGTTAACCATGCAAGTCTGAAACATTAATCCAAAAGCGTTTAGAAGAGAAAATGAAGACAGGCCAAAACACATAAAAGGAAAATCATGAGATGGGAAAATTAGATACATGTTAATAAATTTCTCACGTGGTTATATATAGAATATATAGGATTAAAAGGGTTTATTTCTCCTTCTCAGTAAGAATTAAGTGAGCGTCACAGCGCTCTGCAAATTCCATTTTGGGGTCGTAAACTCTTATCAGTCTAAATGTGTGAAAGGGGCTTAAATGTGTCCTGTAACAGGACACCGGGTTCTGGCAGTGTGTTAGCTTCATTTGTGATGTTAGTTTTGGGGGAAGTTTCATAGACCTTTGTTGGGAGAGTGAGTTTGCTGGATTATTCATTAAATATAATGCCACATCTCCTGAGTGCCTGAAAGACTTGCTTCGGGCTATCAGAAGCTAACGCTTATGTGGCGCGTCCCTTTGAAGCTTCCACTGACACCGTAATGTCATGACGCAACAACAATCAAGATTGGACTAATTCCACATGTGTTCAGACATTATCACTCTGGAGGCGTTCCCCAAAGTGTCATCTTCGACGCAGCGCAAGTTCCCTTCTCAGGGAACAAGGGTTACAGATGTAACACGAGATGTTTTCTTGAAAATCATGGAAACATGATTCATCATGAAAATCATGGAAACATGTCTTGTGTAATAGCTTATTCAGTACAATAATAAAAAACAATGCAATTTTAATAATCCCTCTTTTTTTAAATGGTAAACATGTTGCAGATTCTGCAAGGGTTATGAAAACTTAATTGCATCTTACACATTAATTGTAGGTCACTGCAATTTCTCCTCCACAGATGAGTTCAAATACAGTCAGTCATAGCCACATTAAACTTACCGCCATCGCACTCGAATATACAGGTGAGTCCTCTCTGAAGGAGCCGTCTGGCAGTTGTTTGTGGAGAATCAGCCACTTGAGGGCACTGCAGATCACATCTTCCTCTATAGCAATTAAGTTACTGGCCATGGCGAAGACTTTAGCCACATATGCTGTCAGCCTTTAACAAACAGAAACCAAAAGCTAATAAATAAGTAATTATTTGCTACTATTAATCTAAATATTATTAAATAATAATATGACAGGAGAAAGTGGTTAGGAAAATAAAAACATAAAATTGATCAATTGAAATAAAAATACCATGTGCTGCTCCGCGAGGATGCATAGGCTTTGTAGGATCCATCTGATTCACGACAACTCAGCTGCTGTTGATAACCTTAATACAAAAAAGAAATAAAGAAATTATATTTTTATGTTTATTATTTGATTTGTTTATTATTCCTTTTTTTCTTTTCAAATCCTAGTCAGATTCTGTATATCTGTTGTATCCTGCTGACCTGTGTTGATATGTTTAATGGCTTCACTACGGCGGTCTATTCCAACAGTGTCCCACTGACTGGTGCTGTCCAGATAATGAGTGGCAGTGACAGGTAGAGTCATAGTGATCATGTTTGCCTCTCCACTTCCACTGGGCTGGACAATAAGGCGACCCATGAAGTCTCCACTGATGGCCTGCACAACTGTCTGAAAGATCGCTTCACCTGGAAGGAGGAGAGAGGAAATGCAGGCTGAGAATTCAGCTTTTAAATGATCTTCACAATGAGATGTAATTTATGCAACACTTTCTACACTATCCCACACTTGTGGAATACTGATCTGGCCCACATACAGAGTGGAATAACGGCCCTTGGGCGGACCTGGGCCACAAGCAGGCCATAGCAATGCCACATGTCAGCCAAGAGCAAAGAAACTTAACTCTAATGTGTTTCATTTGAAGTCACCATAACAGTGATTAGTGTTTCCATTAGTTGAGCTTTTAACTCTTACTATTATATTTTGTCTTTTTTGGCTCCTGTGACAGTGTGTTCGTCAAACACATTTGCAGAGGCAAAGAAAGCTAAAGTCAAATGAGATCAGGGCTGCGTTCAGCCCCGACAAAACGTTGCACAACGGTTTTTAAACAGAGACGGCGATGCGTTGAACATACTGTTCTGATGACGCTAGAGTTGCACCTATGGCAGCTGAGAAGGACATTCTTTGTGAAGAATTTTCGGAGCCTGATGAAGTCGGTATAAATATGTGTTTAATACTACAAAATATGCCCAATGTTACAGTTACTGCACTTGACGCCCAGAACACAAGAGAACATCCCAATCGAGTGAAGGGATTGAAACTGAAATGGAAGCACATCTTACCTAATTCAGACTAAAACACATCTTTTAGCCTCACATACTGACTTTATTTGTAGTTCATACTGTTTTAATACCCTGTATTTTCTTTCTCATTTTTAGGAAAAGTACTTAATTACCATTGTTTATTTCTATACCAAATGTCATACACTTGCAATGAAGCTAAAAATATAAACATCATTATGTTGATATCCTATATTTCTACAATAAAACTTACGACAAACATGTCTTTTAATATCCTCAGTTGCGTATTCCGAGCTGCATCGAACACATTTGTAAATTACTCTCCTTGAACCCATTACGCGAGTTCACTTTAATACCACGTGCTTTATATACATGTTGCTGCTGATTGGACTTCAGTTCTGACACACCCACCAAACAAGAGAAAACGCATCTCAAACCCTGTTGCACACCGGTGCACGCCATTTCCAGGAAACATGATGTTCAACCCGGAAACCGTAGCAGGTGAGAGGAGTGAGTTGCTCGTTGTGAGGAAAGTGAGTCACCAGCTGAGGAGAGTTAGTCGCCAGCAGAGGAGAGTGAGTCGCCAGCAGAGGAGAGTGAGTCGCTCGCTGTGAGGAAAGTGAGTCGCTCACTATGAGGAAAGTGAGTTGCTCGCTGTGAGGAAAGTGAGTCGCTCGCTGTGAGGAAAGTGAGTCGCTCGCTATGAGGAAAGTGAGTTGCTCGCTGTGAGGAAAGTGAGTCGCTCGCTGTGGAGAGTGAGTCGCTCGCTGTGAGAAAAGTGAGTCACTCACTGTGAGAAAAGTGAGTCGCTCACTGTGAGGAAAGTGAGTCGCTCGCTGTGAAGAGAGTGAGTCGCTCACTGTGAGGAAAGTGAGTCACTCACTGTGAGGAAAGTGAGTCGCTCGCTGTGAGGAGAGTGAGTCGCTCGCTGTGAGGAAAGTGAGTCGCTCGCTGTGAGGAAAGTGAGTCGCTCGCTGTGAGGAAAGTGAGTCGCTCGCTGTGAGGAAAGTGAGTCGCTCGCTGTGAGGAGAGTGAGTCGCTCGCTGTGAGGAGAGTGAGTCACTCACTGTGAGGAAAGTGAGTCGCTCGCTGTGAGGAGAGTGAGTCACTCACTATGAGGAAAGTGAGTCGCTCGCTGTGAGGAGAGTGAGTCGCTCACTATGAAGAAAGTGAGTCGCTCGCTGTGAGGAAAGTGAGTCACTCGCTGTGAGGAGAGTGAGTCGCTCGCTATGAGGAAAGTGAGTCGCTCGCTGTGAAGAGAGTGAGTTGCCAGCTAAGGAGAGTGAGTCGCTCGCTGCGTGAGGAGAGTGAGTCGCTCGCTGTGAGGAGAGTGAGTCGCTCGCTGTGAGGAGAGTGAGTCGCTCGCTGTGAGGAGAGTGAGTCGCTCGCTATGAGGAAAGTGAGTCGCTCGCTGTGAGGAGAGTGAGTTGCCAGCTAAGGAGAGTGAGTCGCTCGCTGTGAGGAGAGTGAGTCGCTCGCTGTGAGGAGAGTGAGTCACTCACTATGAGGAAAGTGAGTCGCTCGCTGTGAGGAGAGTGAGTCACTCACTATGAGGAAAGTGAGTCGCTCGCTGTGAGGAGAGTGAGTCACTCACTATGAGGAAAGTGAGTCGCTCGCTGTGAGGAGAGTGAGTCACTCACTGTGAGGAAAGTGAGTCGCTCGCTGTGAGGAGAGTGAGTCACTCACTATGAGGAAAGTGAGTCGCTCGCTGTGAGGAGAGTGAGTCGCTCGCTGTGAGGAAAGTGAGTCACTCGCTGTGAGGAGAGTGAGTCGCTCGCTATGAGGAAAGTGAGTCGCTCGCTGTGAAGAGAGTGAGTTGCCAGCTAAGGAGAGTGAGTCGCTCGCTGCGTGAGGAGAGTGAGTCGCTCGCTGTGAGGAGAGTGAGTCGCTCGCTGTGAGGAGAGTGAGTCGCTCGCTGTGAGGAGAGTGAGTCGCTCGCTATGAGGAAAGTGAGTCGCTCGCTGTGAGGAGAGTGAGTTGCCAGCTAAGGAGAGTGAGTCGCTCGCTGCGTGAGGAGAGGGAGTATATAGATTCAACGCCGGCCTATTAGTGGGGAGTCTCAGTAGCTAGTGGCTAAAGTAAAGTGACTTTCCACGACAACTCAGTCTTATTTTTTGAATAGTCTGCCATAGAATCTCACCAATCAGATCAACTCTGAACTCGTCACAAAACAAGCTACTAAAAGTCACAAAAAGGCCTGATTGTCACCACTGTTGAGATTCATCTGTTTAATCTTGATGTCTCCTTACTCCTAAGATAAACCAGGTCAAAAATATTTTCTGCATAATATATATATTTATTTGATTTTAGATTACCACATTGTCATAATACAAGGGTCATGTAAAAAAAAAAAAAAAAAAACATATGAAATGAAACACTACAATTATATGTTATATTATGTAAATTCAACTCAGAGATTTGACCCGAAGTCATATCAGTGAATCAGGTCACCATATGTTGACTATAACATCACCAAGATGATCATCCATCATCAACTGATGAGATTTTCTCCTGCATTTTTTGCCATAAATAGCGTGAATCCTCACACAGTTAAAACAGCCAGAGAAAAACTATTGTTAAATAATCAAGCCTCAAGAGCCTAACTAAAGCAAAAAAATTTGCCTTTTGAAATTTCTGTTAAAGTTTTATGCACTTTATTTAAATTAGCCACTGCTACCAGTCATTTGACCCTTTTATTATAACGTTTTTTTTCCAATGAAGGTATATGATCGTTATAATTCAGGAAATACCTGTAAAATAACATTGTTTTTCAGTTTATTTGATTTAGGATTTTTTATTTTAATGTTACAGGTTTTATTTGGCCTGTCAGTCATTCGACCGTTTTATCTGTTTTGTTACCAATCACCGACAGGGGCGGGTTTTGCTCCGACTTCGCGTCCAGCCGTGCACGAACGCAAAAACTCACAACACCCGCCCCTGTCGTGATTGGTTGGAACACTGTTTATTTTGGTTTTGAGTGGTGGTGTACCCATTTGTTTTTGTGTGCAGATCTCAGAGCCTAGGCTGCCTACAGAGACGCATTTTTTTGACAGCCTGCTTATGGGGCGGGCAGCTAACAAATCGTTAGGAAAGATTAGATGAATGAATATTTTTAATGTGATACCCAGGAAAATGGCATGCCCGGATGTAAACAGTGACAATCTAGCGGGATCTAATAGATAAATCAGCTTCAGGTTTTGAGCGGGGAAGAAACTAGTCTGACGATTGGCACGTATGTTGGGCGGGAGAACTCCGGTCAATTTTAACATTGAGCTAATTTGTTTGTCAATTTGGAGTGCTGTCAGTACAGAGAACAACGACAAAAATCGGTGTTGCCTACACCGTGTTATCCTTTTTTTTATTTGCACCCTGTTGACTTAAATGGGGCAAGTTTTAAACCTGTTTTTAGCCTCTGAACATCCTTGATGTGTCATTACAAGTGCACAGCCATGTGGGTGATTTTATTCAGAGTGAATACAGTGAATTTGGCAGCAGTAGATGTGAAAGATATGCATAAAAGTAGTCGATTGTCGAGTACCGCGCGTGCGATCATTGGTAACTAAGCAACAGTGGAGTTACTATCCATTTGAGCTGATATTCTCAGAACACCACACAGCACCGTCATCGGCTGACAGCTGACAGTCTGAGTCTCCACTGTTGCTTAGTTACCAATGATCGCACGCGCAAATTCGACAATCAACTACTGTGGACATCGACCGAAAACAGGAAGTAAATACAGGTATGTGAGCTGGCTGAATTAACATCACTTTTAACATCACATTCAAAATTGACCGTAGTTCTCCTTTAAGTTAAGCCGTGTTTCCACCGCAATTACCAGGAACTATTTGTCCCAGGAACTTTTTCATAGGAACTTTTTTTGCCCCAGACCAGTTGCTTACTGTGTTTACACCGCGGTCTAAAGTACCGGGAAGATTATGTAAATTACACAGCAAAATCCCCAGTGTTAAATTCAGGGTGCGAACTACGGGGGAGCTAGGGGGAGCTCGGCTCCCCTTAATAAGACATGGGCTCCCCTGAAAACGTGATTCGTGAAATTTTGGGGGGTCCCAAAAAAAATTGACAATGTTTTATTTTGACGTGCAATTTCAGTTTTGTGTAATGTGATCATCGTGGAGTATTATGTGTAAAATAGCAAAAATATCATTCATTCTTGCATGACGGCGATTAAACCTAATTCACTTCAATAAAGATAACTATACATGCTATTCTTGTCATGAGCATTAAGGTGTGGTGGCGCTGCGGTGCAAATATCACTCATGTTTAGTACGTTAACTCAAAGATTCGTATAAAATACGTTGGAGGCCATTGATCTGCGCGCGAAGACCTTGAAATCCATTCTGTGTTAAGGTAAGGCATTTTATTCCCGATTCTGTTTTGTGGCTGGGTTGTTATAGGTCTGCGTGACTGTCGATGTCTTAGGTCTAATTGAACGGAGGAATTGTGGTATTTCTTCTGTAGCCTGACGAGTAATTTAACCCTTGTTCAAGGGAACTCAAAGACAGCCTATTTATAAACTATTTGTGGATGTCTGTTTGACTTATCAATTTGTGTCGATATAATAGGGTGAATCCTGTATATAATGCTTGCATAGACTTGCATACACTTGTAGCTGTTATGTATCTTTGGAAGTCCTTGAATTGATTGGGTTTCATAGCGTAGCCCCGCGCATTCCGCATTCTGTCTGAAAGGCGCTTCAATCTTCGGCATGCGCAAGTGCACGATGTTTTATGTTTTAACAATCATTTTATGATCTGTATCTCTGAGTTAGATTTACTTTATTGACATTAACTGCACCGATCTTATAAAGCATTAATCTTTTTTAGCATTATATTATAAAGCATTAATCTTTTTTAGCAATTTCAACGTGTTCAAATGGATCTCTTAAAGATGTTCTAAAATTAAAATACTCTTTTCAATATTTTAGCCACATAGAAATCAAGATTCAACCCATGAATCTCAACTATGGTGACAAATATAAAGCATGTTGCAGTGCATTCTGGGTACCACCAATCAAAACTCATTAATGGCTCCCATCATGCATTGCTGCATGAATAAATAATGTGTCACCATTGTTGAGATTCATACGCTAATTCTTGATGTCTGTGTGTGCCAACTCAAAATAATTTTTAAAGTTTTATTTTTATTAATTTTATCATTTGGTTTCATTGAAAAGGCTAATACTATGAGGCTGTACAAGGACAGTGCTGCTATAATTAATAAAGTAAACTCAACTCAGAAATTGGGCTCTACACGAGTTCAGTGATTCAGGTCAAATGAGTGTGAAATAATGTTTATCTAAAAACATAACCCACACCATCAGATCACCTTTTCTATTTGTTCAGCTGGCAGTAGTAATTTTATTACAACAGCCAAACTAAATATAAAGTTAAAAACGTAAGGGACAAGAGCCCAACTAAAGCAGACACTAATCATCATAATGGTGATGCAAAATTTGTGATTTTTCTCCTTCAGTGATTCTGCTTGTTAACATCAGGTGTCTTCAATCATCACTCAATTAATCACTTAATTATCTCATTAACTTTAACACTGCTTCAGTGTTACTTTAACACTGCTTCAGTGTTTATATGAGTCCACACTCAGAGTGTTAATTTAACACTGGGGATTTTGCTGTGTAGTCTGGTGATGTTGAACTGCATGCAACTGCTCCTCCCAGTCTGGGCGTTTGTTTTGAGTTTTGAGTGCGTTTTGAGTTTTAAGTATGGAGGAGATTCAAGCTGTGCTGCTTTTGTGTGCGATCTGTTGATTTACTAACGAGGTAATTAACAAAACACTATTTTAGGGCTGCACGATTAATTGCACAATAATGTTATGCGCATCTCATCAGTAAAGCCGGTTCCTTGATTAGTAGTAAATCACCTTCACCTGCTTTCAGATGGACGATATGATGCAGATATGAGTGTTAAATTAACACTCAAGAGTGTTAAAGTTAATGAGATAATTAAGTGATTAATTTAGTGATCATTGAGCATTATTGAAGACACCTGATGTTAACAAGCAGAATCACTGAAGGAGAAAATCACAAATTGTAAGCCACCGTTATGGCGATCAGTGTTTGCTTTAGTTGGGCTCTTGATCCTTATACTTTAAGTATATATTTTGTTTGTCTGCTGTTATTGATTTATTACAGTCAAATGAACAAAGACAAGTGTGATCTGATAGTGTTGGTTAAGATTTAACATAATCATGCTGTAATCTGAAAAATGAAACTCATTCAGATGATCTGGTTTAACTTGATAGCAACAGTTCAGTGGTTCTGCAGCATATAACAACTGAATTTTTCTTATAATCCAAAACATTTAATAAGAGTTGTTCTGATCAAATCACTTTCATATGCATTTTTTTAGAAACACAGACATCAATAATCAGCCTGTGAATCTCAACCGTGGTGACAATAATAATCCTTGTTGCCACCAATCACAACTCATTAATGGCTCCCATCATGCATTGCGGTATGCATAAATTATGATCTGAATTGTCTATGTAATTTACTTTTCCTAATTGAATATTCTGCTTGTCACCATTGTTGAGATGCATTGACTGAATCTTGATATCTGTGTGTGCCTAAAAGAAAGATTTTTTTTTTTTTTTTGAGAAATCCTTTATATTATATCTCAAACTCTGGATATTAATGCAGAATCTCAGTTATGCTGTAACCAACAGTATAAATCACAAACAATTAGTTCAAATGATGAATGTCATAATATAACCAACAACATTAGATCTTTTTTTCTTTGTTCATTTGACAGGTATAACTCAGATACAATAGATGAACAAAATCTAAAGTTAATAATATAAGGGTCAAGAGCCCAACTAAAGCAAACACTCATCTCCATAATGGTGACCTGAAATTCCGGTTTTCTCCTTCAGTGATTCTGCTTTAGGTGTCTTCAATAATGCTCAATCATCACTCAAATAATCACTTAATTATCTCATTAACTTTAACACGCTTGAGTGTGGACTCATATACACTCCCAGGTGTGTTCATTTAACACTGAGTTTTTGCTGTGTACAAAGAGCCGTAGTTAACTGACAAGCTGAGCCAAATCGCGTTAAAATCGAGGCCTCGATTTTAACGCGATTTGGCTCAGCTTGTCAGTTAACTACGGCTCTTTGTAGTAAATGCCGCTCCATCTGAAAGCAGGTGAAGTTGATTTACTACTAATCAAGGAACCGGCTTTACTGATTAGACACGCATAACAATATCGTGCGATGAATCGTGCAGCCCTACACTATTTTGATATTTGCGCTGCATTTGGATCTTTGCGCTGCTATTTGGATCGATTCCAACGGCCAGGACGACGACAGTACAAGATACGCCGTAATTTGATTGGCGGCGGGTCTGACAGGCTACACGCGCGGGCCGGGACTACTTTTTGTGCTTGCACTCACTGGCAGCGAGCGGGTGGTGTGTGCGTGTGTGTGTGTGTGTGTGTGTGTGTGTGTGTGTGTGTGTGTTACGACGCCGACGGTAAGTTACCAGGGCTGTATCTCTGCCTGATATACAAAGGCCAGAGTAAAACATTTTAATATTCCGTTTTTTTGCCCCTTTTTTGTAGATCAGCTATATGTCACCCAAGAAGAAGAAAGGGGACATACGAAGCTTTTTCATAAAGCAGAGTGTAAGTAGGCAAAATAACTAGCCACACAAATAACTAGCAGTAGTAGTGACTGACCAGGCTTTCAAATGCAGATTCTACTGTGGAAAATAGTATTAACTGGTGATCCTGGTTACCCAGGATATTGTTACAGTTAAACCTAGCTTCTGCAATCTTTCAAGGTTAGGAGCATTAATTAGGGGTGTGCAGCACGGATAGACTCATAGAAGTCGCGCTATCATGATAGAATGCTACGTTAGCAAGTCACTGAATGTTAATTAGCCTACCTTAACTTAGAATCTTGCAGTCAACATAAACAGTGGATCATCTGAGACATTTTTCGTTTCTACATTCTGTTTATGTAATGTATTTGTGAGTGTAGCCTACTTGCTAGACACATGTGCTGGAAAAACATGTTGGCAATGTTAAAAAGGCAAAAGTTAACACTGTTGGTTATTCAAATATAATTGGGGGGGATGTCCCCACCAAACCTGAGACCAAACCTACGCCCATGTTGTAAATACTTTATATTGTAAATACTGAGTACTTGGGAAAGTAGGGAGTCTGCCGCCATTTTCATTTCAACTGTTTTGATCTCTGTTTTTGGATATGGAGTTAGGTTTGTGTATTTTCCTTTTGTTTTTGGGTTAGGGTTTAGGAAAGAGGTTTAAAAATAAGGAAGTTTTGTTTGTTATTTTGGCCCGGTCAGCTGGTGAATCTAAGTCCAAAATTAAGTCAATAAATATATCTTTGTTCAAATTTACTGAAAGTCTTTTCTGATGCGCCCTTTCCCCTATACGTGGCGTAATAGTGCTGAATGGGTCAAACCAAAGTTAATGTTACCAAAATAGAGGTAAACAAAGTGGTGAATAAAAGTCAAGTCAAGTCAAATATATTTATATAGCGCTTTTCACAATACAGATTGTATCAAAGCAGCTTCACAGTATTAATCAAAACAACATAACAATGTTTGTTTATTACTGGAAAAAAGACATCCACGTTTGGTAGGGCTGATCAATGGTATTAATGATTGGTTATTTAATTTGAATATCCCCAACTGAGCAAGCCAAAGGCAACAGTGGCAAGGAACCGAAAAACTCCATCAAGTGACCTAATAGTGTCCTAAAACTCCATCAGGTGACCCAATGGAGAAAAAAAAACCTTGGGAGAACCCAGGCTCAGTCGGGGGCCAGTTCTCCTCTGGCGTTTATGATCTAGAGGCCGGATTTACAGAAACTGCAAGATAAAAAATTTATATTCTGCCTGGCTGAATAGATGCGTCTTCAGTCTAGTTTTAAATGAAGTTTTATTAACTATGTTCGGGAGGAGCACGTTCAGATAATTAACACGAGTGGACAGCAATCAGCAATCAATGATAAGAGGGTACATATAGACTCATCAGTCTTACCTTGATCCATTGACAGTTTGCAGCATCCCCCCCTCCACCCCTTCTCCACACTCCTAGTTCTCCACACTCCTAGTTCAAAATCACTTACATACGGGGGGAGTACTCTAGGTTCGGGCTGAATTCCGAGCTCGGAGCCCTCCCTCCGGACAGCACGCCAAATACGCATTAAATCTTATTTCATCAATTATATGTAAGTGTGAACTCGTGAAACTGGGAGAGTGAGTCTGAGCAACGAACAATATCAGGAAGGCTATTCCAGAGCTTCGGAGCTAAATGTGAAAATGCTCTCCCTCCTTTGGTGGATCTGGATATCCTAGGTATGACCAGAAGCCTCGAATTTAGTGATCTTAAAGAGCGCGATGGATTGTAGGGCGATAGAAGATCCGTTAAATAGACTGGAGCTAAACCATTTAGAGCTTTATAAGTCAGAAGCAATACCTTGTAATTAATACGGAACTTTATAGGTAACCAATGAAGTGATGATAAAATCGGTGTTATATGATCATATTTTCTTGATCTATAAAAGTGGCAGCAATTTTTACAAAACAGCTCTCAACACTACACTAACATTTGTTGTGTACATAGAGGAATAGAAAGATGTAATAAGATGATTGTAGATATAGGTTTCAGCTTTCTGTACACAAAAAATTCACAACTATGATAGAAATAATCACACATATTCTTGAAAACGTCTTTTTCCTTACCAATAATCGAGATGTGGGTGTTAGCGGGAGTGTGTGGAACTCGATCTTCTGGTATTGCAGCTCTAATAACTATAGGCTTTTCCCCTGTTTTATTTGGGATAAAGAACAGGAAGATGAAGGAAGAGTCATGAGTCATGTGGGGATCAGATGTTGTACAGTTCTGGTGAGTCTTGAGCAGGGAATCTCACCTTTCTTAGCAGGATTGAGTTCCACAATATCGCGTTGTAAAGGAACCAGCACACCCTCAGACTGAAAGAGAGAGAGTAAATTAACTACCTATGGTAATCTAGTTTATCTATAAAAAAAATGACAAATATCTATTAATCATTATATTAACAAACAAATAAAATATAACATAAGTGCTGAAAATTGACAGGAATGCCATCAGACGTACCACCACCTTCAGGGTCTTTCTCACTCCATCACTGTGGCCAGAATCATATGCTGAAGCTTTCACCTCAATGTCATGATCTCCCAGCGTCATGGGAATTATCACATATGAAACTGCTATGCTGGAGTCTTTGTCAATGTTTACTGTTGTTCTGTATTTGCCTTTCTTACTGGCAAAGCTGCAAACATCTGCTGTCTCCATAAACTCCACACGCACCTGTGAAAACAGGAGAGACACAAATCACTTCAATATCTAGATGAAATAAATGCATTAGAATCAAAAATGAAATATGTGATGGAGGACATTTCTGTTTCAGCACAGTTCAGTATCCTGCACTTTTCTTCAGTTTGAGTCACAAGCAGGTCAAAAAAACCTGAAACAAATGATTTGACTCAAGCAGAAAACGCTATTACGATGCACATGGTTTTAACACTAGAACTCAGTCTCAAGGCAGTCATTTTGACTGTTTTAAAATTTTGCAATGTAATAACTTTGTTGAAATAAAATCCATGTAACTATAGGACACTGACTTTTCCTAAATGTGCCTATATTTTATTCTATCTTTGTTATTTTATTAAAATTACAAGACACAAAATAGTTTTGAGTATTTCTACCTTGAATGGCCATAATAGTCATATGTATGCATATATGCATTACACTGTATCATTTGCTCCTTTTCCCTGCTCTTGAAGATGCATCACCATTGCCTAGCAAACAATTATTCTAGTTGTTTAGTCTATTGCAAAGCTGAAATATAGCTTTAGCTTCGAGCTAAAACCAAATTGAAAAGAGCATATCAGAACAATATCAGCAAGAAGAATCACTGCCACAGAGGCTTTAGCCAGTCTGAGGAGCAGGTTTTAATAGTGATGTCTCCTGGTCTCTTGAAAGTTCCTCTGACACTGGCTCTGAGAGTGATTCTGAGTGATTCAGAGATAATTCCCCTGTGTAAGAAAAGCCGGCTGGACACTTCCAATCCTGCATCTGCTGTCATTCCATCTGCTTATGTTCCATACGTTAGGCTGCGATCTTTATGCAATCTTTTGAGTTTCTTAGTCCATATTATTAGCACTGATAAAATAGATATTTCATGAAATAAAACAAACTAATTAGGCTATAATTTCTTATTCAAGGATGAATACATTTGTTTCCATTTTACAAAGAAAATAATAGAACATTTATATATTTCGACTTTGTATCTGTAATTACATAACATTACAGATCCATTTATTCTTAGATTTAATATAGCTTATTGAAATTATTATATTATTATACGGTCAGAATGACGGCTATGGCCATTCTAGTAGTTATAGAATTCCGGTAGTTCTAGTGTTAATGTATAACATAAATTCTGAAAGCATTTTTAATATTAAATCTGATCCACCTTCTCCTGCTTCTTTGGTGTGTAGTTGTGAATAATGGCTTTGATTTCCAGTTGTTCACCGCGCACAGCTGAATAAGGGATCTTGAGGTCAATGAAAAAGGGTTTAAAAACAATAATCTCCTCAGGTTCTGCCACACAGATGCCTTTGAGGAGGAACACAGACACACAGAAGGGTTTAAAGCAGCAGCTCCTGGATGATAATGATGTTTTTCAGACCATGTATCATGTGTTTGCAGCTTCACCTTACCAAGTGTTGGTGACAGACTGACAGCCAAGATCTGCCAGGTAGTGATAGAGTCTTTCAGGAAGATCACTTTATCTCTGACTGGTGTTGGACTGGGATATGAGGAAAAATACAAGAAAAACTGTCAAAGTACTCTTCTAATGGTTGTTAACTATCAGACTCACACGGACACACACGCACAAGAATAATTTGCTAAGGGTTTGACCGGTGCTCAACTCACAGCTTTTGTCTAAAAGTCTCCTACTCACCAATTCTCACACAGATCAATCTCTTCCCAAAGCCAACTCTCAGGGAACTGAGTACGTGACACGATCTCATCAGAGTCTGTATAATAGTCATCATCAACATCACCTGTTGTAACAGATACAAATTTGACATAATATACATTTTAGAGCAAAAGACACATCAAATAATCAAGTCAAGTAAAAATGTATTAGGGACCCTACTGTAGTGGTTCTCAAAGTGTGGGGCGCTAGGATACTGCATGGGGGCGCGGGAGATCAGCAAAAACACAAAAAAAAAAAAAAACAGCCATTGCACCGGCGTTCAAGTGCATGAATAGCGGTTAGCGCTATTAAGAGTTCAGTTCTGTATGAAATAATGACATTACAAAGTGAAACTATTGCAGGTGTTTTTCATTGCAGGTTTTTTTTCTTCGTTTTTTGGGGGGGTGGGTTAGGTTTGAGAACCACTGGTGTAATATAAACGCAATCCAGCTATCGTGTCTGCATTCACAGGTGGACGTCACACACACCAAAACCACACTGTCATTATTCCCCCTCCTCTCTCCAGGAATTGCTGCACGTTGCTGTGTGGTTTTGCGATACAATCGAGTGCGAAGTACATCGCAAATATACTGATGATCCGATCTGCTTGATCGCATGTTAATACCAAGTGTAAACGCAGCCCATGTGTGCTCTGAGCAGTGTTGATTTAACACTGGGGATTTTTCTGTGTACTTACTGCGAGCCAGAATCATCTCGTCCTCTTCTGTCTTCATGTTTTTGCGGGTTTCCATCTCTTTGCAGCATTGCAGGAAGACCTTTGCGCAGTCTTGTCCATCTACGATGTAGGTGGCTCTTCGTTCACAGGTGTAGCCGAGTTTATTATCCCTCATCCCATCAATGCAGCACGACTTCAGGTCACCAGAGTATTGACCAGCTGAGAAGACAATGAAAAATGTAGGTGAATGTAGAGTATGGACGAAATTCATGAATCTTTAATTCGGAACACGATGAAGATAATGCACATTCCTCCTGAAAAAACAAAGCTTTTAGACTTTGCTAAAGCTTTTTGGAGTGAAGCTGGCCACATTGCTGTCACGGTCATAAACTATGCAAATGAATCGTCCTGACAAGACAAAGAAACTTTCCCGCTCACAGATCTCTCTAAGGTGATTGGCCATACACCCCAAAGGAGGTGTGGACTGGGTCTTCCTTAAAAGGACTGAACTCCAGTTTATCGCTCTCTTATCCTTTTACGCTCTTATCCTCTCTTCAGTTCAGTTTAGTTCCCTTCGACTGTATCTTCAGTCCGTCTCCAGTTTTCTTTTGTTTGTCTTCTTTACTTTTTGTTTTCCTTTTTCGTATTCTCCTTTGTTCATTTCCACACGAGTGAAATTAACTTAGCCTGAATTACCTCTTTGGTAACTTTATTTACAAGGGACCTTTAAACTTGCTGCGAATCTGTTCGCCCCGGAAGAACCTCAGAGGACATTCAGTTCCGAAGGACCGACACACGCACGCTGTCCTTTCTTCAGCAACACAAGAGTATTTGCAAGTATTTTGGTTATGCATACGATTGTCTGCCCCATTTGGGTGATTTGATTTCTTGTTGTCTCTCAAAGTTTGACTGTCCAGGTGATTTTGCCATAACTGCTGAACAACTCTCTCCCTCATTCTCCCTCTTTCATTAAGCTTTCACTTTCATTTTGTCGATTATTGTGTATATATATATATATTTATTTGTTTGTAATGATTAGTCACGTATACATAGTTTTTCCTTTATTTAAATCGATTGTATTCATTGATTGACTCAATGAATATTGTCTAGGCTATTTGTCTATTGCCGATTGTCTATTTGCTCAAATTACAAGTCCCTGAAATGTCGATCTACACTCTCAGAAAATAAAGTACATAATTGTACCTTTAGGGGTACAATGCCTTGTCACTGGGGCTGTACCCTCAAGGGTACAATATTGTACCCTTGTGATTTGTACCTTAAGAGACCAGTCTTGTACCTGTGGTGACAATTTCGTACCTTTATTTAACAGTACAAAAATGGACCCTTCAAAAATGGTACAAAATTGGCTTTGACAGGGTACAATCGTTGACTATAATGAGATATATATATTACACACATGCTGAATTAAATTCAGAATTTATTAAACCCTTTTAATTTTCACATTTTCCAACATTTCATTTTAAACTCAATGTTTAACTGTGACATATAAATGATCATCATCTGAGTAAGAGTCATTTGCCTGAAAGTCCATTTCATCTCCTTTCATCTCGACGTTGGTTACTTCTATGCCTGCTTCTGATATTTTCTGAAGGACCTCCTCGGTTAAAAGCCCTGTAAGAACCATGAGTAACCGTGCTATGACTTCTTCTCCACCGATGGCCAAAAGAAAGAAAGACCGCAAACTGGACGTTCTTTTAAATTGAGATTCAAGCAGCCAATCAGGGCTGGCTCTACATACAGTCTCAGAAAATAAAGTACATAATTGTACCTTTAGGGGTACAATGGCTTGTCACTGGGGCTGTACCCTCAAGGGTACAATATTGTACCTTAACCTTTAAAAGAAACGGTACATATATGTACCTTTTAATGCTTTTTGACCCTCAAAAAGGTACATGTATGTACCTTGAGGTCCAACAGCAAAAACTTCAGTGTTAATTGAACTCTCCTGGGAGTTTATATGACTCCAGACTCAAGAGTGTTAAAGGTAATGGGATAATTACATGAATCATTGAGTGATGATTGACCATTATTGAAGACACCTGATGTTAACAAGCAGAATCACTGAAGGAGAAAATATAATTTTTTTATGACACCGTTATGGTGATCAGTGTTTGCTTTCGTTGGGCTCTTGACCCTTAAACCATTAATTTTAGATTTTGTTTGGCTGTTGTATCTGAGCTATAACTGCCAGATGAACAAAGCGAAAAGGTAATCAGGTGGTGTTGGCTATGTTTTGACATAATTTGCCTGAATCACTGAACTCATTCTTATTCTCAATCTCAGTCTTAAATGTATATTGTTGATTACAGCAGCCTGTGATTCTACAGCAAATTATTTCCAGCATTTTCCATATAATCCAAAATAATTCTTAAAAGTTGTTCTGGGGCCGTATTCACAAAGAATTTTATCTTACCACTCGGAGTACTCCTAAATCACACTAAAATATTTTAGCTAGGAGTTTTCTCTTAAAAGTTATTCACAATGCCTTTCAGACCTACTCTTAGTAAGGAGAAATGACAACTCCTAAACTAAGAGTGAGTCTTCATTGCTATGGATGACGTCAATTCTCATGCACGAGCTTCCTCGCAATGATCACGGTGATTGGTTGTTAGATGACAGGGCCATCACGCGGAACATAACACAGACGCAACAAATCATGGAATTATGACATATGATCTAAATATGTCTGTGTCCTACACAAAATAATAATAGTAATGTCATCTAAATGCATATATATAATAATGACATGTTTGTGCAGGCCCCAGTGAAGTTTAATTCTAAAAAGGCAGAGAGAGAGAGAAAAGTTGTGAATTAAATTAAATTAAATCAAGGTAGCCTAATACCCTAATGAAAACCGCCACTTGCCTAATAATGAAAAACGACACTTGCATTAACACTTGCTTGGTTAATTGACATCCTATTAGCCTTAATAGACTTAGACTAAATAGACTAAAGCAAGGAAATGTTGCTCCTATTGAAGTAATGTAATAGCTGAATGACGGTGGATTATGAACTCGCCAAAATGGAAAAGAAAGCCCAACTGGACGCAGGATCAGTTACTGCTGCTGGCCCAGTTGGTGCTGAAAAAAAAAAAAAACATAATACAAGGGAAATTCATAAAAGGGGATATCAAGCAAAACTAAGCGTGAGACATGGGAGGATTTGTTTGCAGACCAATGCAGCATTCGCTTGTGTCGCGGACCCGGACGACTGCGAGAGGCGGTTTAAGATCCTCTGTGAATAGGTCTTAGTGAGTTAGGAGTCCTCTCGACTTCTTTTAAGCTGTCCCAGACTTAGGTGCTACTTTTAGGGCTAAAATGCTTTGTGAATTACTCTTAGTGAAAAAAATTAGGAGTCCTAAAGTTAGGAGTGACACACCCATTATTTTTAGGAGTTGCTCCTAAATTCACCAGTTAAGAGCAACTTTTAGCCTTAAAATTCTTTGTGAATACGGCCCCTGATCAAAATACTTTTTTAAAAATTATTTTATGTTGACACACTGACATCAATAATCAGCCTGTGAATCTCAACAATGGTGACAATAATAAAGCATGTTGCAGTGCATTCTGGGTGCCACCAATCAAAACTCATTCATGGCTCCCATCATGCATTGCGGTATGAATAAATTATGATCCGAATTGTTTTACTAATTTCCTTTCCCTAATTGAATATTATTTTTGTCACCATTGTTGAGATTCATACACTGATTCTTGATGTCTGTGTGTGCCTAAAAGGATTTGTTTGATCAGACAAACTTTTAAGAAACCCTTTAGATTAGAAAATTATGGTTCTTATTCTGTTGAATCTCAGGCTGCTGTAATCATCAATATACATTTAAGTCAGAGATTAGACTTTAAATGAGTTCAGTGATTCAGGTCAAATTATGATTGTCAAAACATAACCAACACCACCTGATCAACTTGTCTCTTTGTTCATCTGGCAGTTATAACTCAGACACAACAGAGAAACAAAATCTAATGTTCTCAGTTTAAGGGTCAAGAGCCCAACTAAAGAAAACACTGATCACCATAACGGTGTCTTAATTTGATTTAATTTTCTACTTCAGTGATTCTGCTTGTTAACATCAGGTGTCTTCAATAATGGTCAATCATCATTCAATGAATCACTTAATTAGCTCATTAACTTTTGTTAATTTAACAGTCATATTTTAACACTTTAACACTCTTGAGTCTGGAGCCATATAAACTCCCAGGAGAGTCAATTTAACACTGGAGTTTTTGCTGTTTTATAATGATTTAATATCAGTAAATTGACTTACAAAACTTTTATTTCCTTTATTTCAAGGCTAGTCAAATATAGTGATAAGTTTAAATCTACCTTAAATGATTAAGGTATCCTTAAAACCTTTTTAAAAAACGATTAAAAAAAAAACAAAATTTACTTAGCAGAGGCTGTCTTTTGATTTTGTACCTTAACCTTTAAAAGAAACGGTATATATATGTACCTTTTAATGCTTGGGGACATATATGTACCTTTTTGACCCTCAAAAAGGTACATATATGTACCTTGGGGGACAGAAATGGACTCCTACTGTACCCCTATTTCTGACAGTGTAAGCTACGAGCTTTACAATTGTGAATACTTTAAACAGTATTTCGTTTACAGAACAGAAAGGCTAATTTTCATGGCCAGAGAAATAGTCTTTCTTGAAAATCTGTAATAAGAATAACTTTTCTTGGAGTTTGATAAAAGATCGTATGGTCAGCTCGCAAGACAAACAGACTATTCGATAATGTATTAATTCTGAGGATCGATCTATCCTAGACCATTGATATATTATTATTTAATTATAATTCGTTGTGATTGATTATTGATTATATATAACTGATCTAATTTTGCCTGCCTTTGTGTACAACTGATCACAATTCATTGTGTTTAGTTGTCCATATAAGGACATTGGCAACGTATTCCCTTTACGGGTATAATCTCTGTATGCGATTCACTGATCATATTTATGATCAGTTATTAAAATTATATTCCCTTTATTTGAGCTAAGAATCTTTACATGAACATGGTGAGAATTACTGGGGGGAAAGACAAAGTTTCCCTAAAACATGAACAGTGAAGATAAAGATTCGGGATCTTTAACAGTAAAAAAAAAAAAAAAAAAAAATCCCTTTCTGATTTACATTACCAAAGTAAAATCTGAGTAAATTCCAGTTCCTCACCCAGTGTACCATTGATCTGCAGGAGACTCTCAGCTCTTCGTTTTCTCTTTGGAGTGGCGGGACACTCGGGCTCTAGAAGACAATTCATTTGAATAAATTAGTACATTTTAAAAATCACTTGGCAAGGTTAAAAAACCCAAGAGCAGCAACATTTATTAAGTAAACCTACTCAAATATATTCCAACAAAGTGCTCATAAAATTGTAGAGTTGATCAGAGGTGGGTAATCCAGAGCCAAAGAGTAAAAGTCCTGCCATATGTTTATTCCACCCATAAACTCAGTCAGCTGATTTCACTAATTAGTTCTGTCTCCTGTCTGAATTAGCACATCCAGGTGATTGGAACAAAATACTGAGGAGGGCTTTTACTTTCTGAACCTGGACTTTACACCTCTGGCCACATGTCAGCCAAGAGCAAAGAAATAAACCAAAACTGGACCTTATCGTATAGCCAAACAATTTGTGTATATTAAATATGGAATAATTTCAGACACAGCCTTAGATGAAATCCACTGAAGAGAAAAGAAGACATTAAATCCGTGAAGATCTCAGCAGAGGAGGATTAAACAGCTCTACAAACAGCATTACCAGCTTTTACTAACCAGACTGACTTTATTTCTGTCACATGTCTACAGAAGTTTTATTGAGAATTAACAGAGGTTTGACTCTTTTTCATTTGAAGTCACCATAACAGTGAATAGTGTTTCCATTAGTTGGGCTCTGAACTCTTATTGTATATGTTGTCTTTTTTAGGCTCCTGTGACAGTGTGTGTGGGTCAAACACATTTACAACAGCAGAGAAAGCTAAAGTGAATTGAGTTCAGGTGATGATGGTTTTACAATCATCATGAAAAAAGACTCATTTATTGAGGTTTTTATAATCCGACAATTATATTGTTCCATAACATATTCACATAATAATCCCTGTCTAACTGCTGCATGAGAGCCAGCAATATAACAATCAGTTTAAATCTTTTAATAACCATGAAATATATATTTTTTTAAATGTCTTTCACTGACAGACACAGATATCAACAATCAGCGTATGAATCTCAACAATGGTGACAATCACAAATATTTAGATTAACAGATTAATTCAGAACATCACTGAAAAGCTACTAACTCACAACAAAAACAACAGCAAAAAATTAAAAGCAAATATTTAGAATCAAACAAAATGATAGGACAATTCAGATGCATAACTTATTCATGTTGCAATGCATGCTGGGAGTTTTGTACTATGCTGGTACCCAGCATGCATTGCAGCAAGTGCTTTTGATTGTCACCATTGTTGAGATTTTTACGCTGATTATTGATGTCTGTGTGTGTCATCAGAAACTGATTTTTTTGTGCTCATGTTCGTTAAAGTCCTGTAACTAATTGTTATATTATTGATGGATATCATGCTGCAGTAACAAAGGGTTTCTGTTGTGAGAAAAAAAATATTAATGTGACAATATAATTGTTGGAAAAAAAATACCTGTGTCAGTCTATTTCATGATGATTATAAACCATCAACAAGAAACAATCATCACCTGATCGCATTTCTCTTCAGCTTTCTCTGCTGCTGTAAGTGTGTTTGACACACACACTGTCACAGGAGCCAAAACGGACAATATATATAATAAGAGTTAAGAACCCAACTAATGGAAACACTATTCACTGTTATGGTGACTTCAAATGAAACAGAGTTAAACCTCTGTTAATTCTCAATAAAACTTCTGTAGACGTCTGACAAAAATAAAGTCAGTCTGGTTAGTAATAAGTGAAGCTGGTAATGCTGTTTGTGGAGTAGTTTAATCCTCCTCTGCTGAGATCTTCACAGATTTAATGTCTTCCTTTCTCTTCAGTGGATTCATCTAAGACTGTGTCTGAAATTACAAATTGTTTGGCTACGATAAGGTCCAGTTCTGGTTTATTTCTTTGCTCTTGGCTGACATGTGGCCAGAGGTTTAAAGTCCAGGTTCAGAAAGTAAAAGTCCTCCTCAGTATTTTGTTCCAATCACCTGGATTTGCTAATTCAGACAGGAGAGAGAACTAATTAGTGAAATCAGCTGACTGAGTTTATGGGTGGAAAAAACATATGGCAGGACTTTTACTCTTTGGCCCCTGGATTACCCACCTCTGCCAGTGTTAAATTAACACTGCTCAGTGTTTATTTGAGTCCACACTCAAGAGTGTTAAATGAACTCTGAAGAAGTGTTAAAGTTAATGAGATAATTAAGTGAATAATTGAGTGATGACTGAGCATTATTGAAGACACCTGATGTTAACAAGCAGAATCACTGAAGGAGAAAACCATAATTTTAAGTCACCCTTATGATGATCAGTGTTCGTTTTAGTTGGTCTCTTCTCCTGACCCTTAAATCATTAACTTTAGATTTTGTTTGGCTAATGAACGTGAGTTATAACAGCCAGATGAACAAATAGAAAAGGTGATCTGATGGTGTCGGCTCCCTAGGGGGCCTGTCCCGGGCACTTCAGTTACTGTGCCCCTTGCATTGATGCCTTCCTCCGGACCGCGGTTTCAACCGTGAATTCTCCTCTGTGGTCTCTGCATCCTTCCCCCCACTAAACACTTATCTTCTCTTGATGTCAATGAAGCAACTGACATTCTATGTTCGGCCTCAATATCCTGCCTTGATAATATCTGTCTTCTCATCTCCAGGCCAGCATGTGCAACACCCTTCAGCCCCTGATCCACTCACACCTACAGGAGATCTCACTGACATACTCCACTCTGACTCCCATCATCCACACACCTCTCACTACTGCCAGCTTTCCCACTGCATTGAAGCAGGCTCCGAAAAGCACACTGCTTAAAAAAACAACACTTAATCCTACAACAGATGACAACTACAGAATAGTCTCCTTTCTTCCTTTTCTGTGAAAAACTCTTGAAAAAGTTGTATTCAATCCCATTTTCTCTCACAGAATGACCTACTTGACAAAATTGGACACTCTACGAAGATCATCCACTGCAGTCTGTTGCTGCAACTCTTCAGCTGAAGAGCAAACTCCAATGTGATATTCCAGGCAGTGCGACTAATCCTCTGCAGATGATTCAGAAAGTGACAGCATGTCTGGCCTTCAATCAGCTAAAGAGGACCCAAACCCCTCCTGATCTTAGATGGATCATATTTAACATTTTGATGTTGACTTTCTAGACTGCCACAGGAACTGCACCTCCCTACCTCAATTCACCCTAAAGATGATGATACACACAGGACAACTTTTTGAACAATGTTGCTGGGCAATCTTGCAGAGCGCAGAGGCACTTTCCAAAATCTTCATGTCTGCTGAATGTAAATGTAGATACTGACCTTTTGACAACTTGACCCAGTCTTCCCTATTTACACAATTCCTGACAAATTATGACAATGTGATGTAATGAATTTTTATGAAAAATTCATAATTTGAGTTTTGCTTCAAAATGTGTTTTCTATATATCGCCAATCATCAACCAAAACTCAGTTTTGGTATCGATGCTTGTCAGAGCAGAGATGCACCCCTGAAAATAACCCTCAGCAATCAATTTGTTTAGTGAATAAAGCTAATATAATAATATTTTTATTAGCTGCGTAAATTAGAAAAAAAACAACCTGTTCTGGTGTTGGTTCCTCCTGCAGTGCTGGACTCAAACATCAGACCTGAATCACTGAAAACCCCCATACTGTCCCTTCCACCTCCTGCCGTACATCCGGTGTCATGCTTCTCTATGACGTCCCAGATCTAGAGGTGCATAAAGACACTAGTTACATGCGGTTTAAATTAGAGCTGATTGTGCCATGACGTCTGAAGAAGGTCCTTCACCTGAGTCTGAGTGAGTCTGTTCTTGTTAAGGACATGCACAGCCTTGTCAACCACCACCAGCCCAACTCTAGCTCCAGGATCTCCAGTTATCCGCAGCTTGACCTCATCTATTGGTGCATAGGTATTCATCTTGTCTTTCACCTGAAGCTTGAGCTGTCATTAAAACGAGAGATGCTGTGTCAGTAAAACAGACTTAAGGGGCAGTTCACCCAAAAATGAAAATTCTGTCATTAATTACTCTCCTTCATGTTGTTCCAGACTCGTAAGACCCTTTGAATGTAAATGAAGATTTTTTTATGAAATCCGAGAGCTTTCTGATCCCTCCATAGACTGCAACGTCATTGCAACTTTCAAGGCCCAGAAAGGTAGTAGATACATTGTTAACATTTTCCTAAATGTGACTCCAGCGGAGGGTCAACCGACGAGAATACTTTTTGTGCATAAAAACCCCCTGAAAATAACGACTTTTATTCTTGATTTATTTTTTCTCTCCTGTGTCAGTCTCCGACGTTGTTCACGTGACCATGACGCATGCGTGTGATGCTGACGCAAGAGCCGGCCAATACTGAGCCGGCGTTCTGACATCGAACCCACAAGCGCTCCACTGTGTTTACTGCATGAACAGCGTCAGAGGCTGACACAGAAAAGTCGTTATTTTTTGTTTTGGCTCACAAAAAGTATTCTCGTCACTTCATAAAATTAAGGTTGAACCACTGTAGTCACATTTAGGAATATTTTAACAATGTCTTTACTACCTTTCTGGGCCTTGAAAGTTGCAATCATGTTGCAGTCTATAGAGAGATCAGAAAGCTCTCGGATTTCATCAAAAATATCTTAATTTGCATTCCGAGGGCCTTACGAGTCTGGAACGACACGAAGAAGAGTAATTAATGACAGAATTTAAATTTTTGGGTGAACTGCCCCTTTAGTTGCTTGGCATATCAATCATTTCTTGTGATGGTTGACCCACCGTTCCCATGCACGTGTCCTTCACGTCGACCCAGACTGAATCAGACACCACCTCAGACGAGCCCACATGATAATAAGCCACAAAGCGGAAGGACGGCACCATGTCTTTGGTTACAGGGAGAGACAGAGTCACTAGAGATTGTCCACTCCTCTTAATTCTGTCTGCTTGAACAATCTGACCTTTACTCAAGATCTGGAAATGAGGAAAATTAGTTTATAACATTTATTTGATTTCAAACACAAGCTTTGGTAGTTAATCAAATATTGACATAATAAATACATTTGTACACAGCAAAATCCCCAGTGTTAAATGAACACTCTCGGCGTACATATAGGTCCAAGAGCAGGGTGTTAAAAATGAACACTGAAGCAGTGTTGAAGTTAATGAGATAATTAAGTGATTAATTAAGTGATGATTGGCCATTAGTGGTGATGTTAATAAGAAGAATTATTGAAGGAAAGAGAAACACAAGAACTACTGACCTCGAGCCATTACACATTATTGCACTTATTATTACCAGTGTGACTTTATTTCTGTCATCCATCTACAGAAGTTATTGAGATTCAACAGAAGTTTAGACGGCAATGTTTTATGGATTTTTTAGTTTCAAGCGACCATTATAGTGATCAGTGTTTGCTTTAGTTGGGCTCTTGACCCTTTTCATTTTTATTGTTAGTTTTTCTCCAGCTACTTCAACATTGTGTCTATGAAGCGCATTTGTTACTGTAAGAGAAAACCTGCTAACAATATGTGGTGATGATGACATTATCATAATGTAGTGTCCTGATTCACTGATGTCATTCAGAGTCTAAATCTTTTACTATATGCTTGATGCATTTTAGTGTTGGTGATTGTAGCCCTGAGATTCTACAATTAGAGATTAAACAGCAATATGAACAATTTTGACAATTCTGTGAGTGCAGAAGCTCTTGTGTTTAGACACACAGACATCAAGAATCAGTGTATGACTCTCAACAATGGTGACAAAAAAACAAACTAGTGACAAACAGATCAACTCTGAACATCACAAAACAAGCTATTAAAGTCATAACAAAATAGCAAAATAAAAGCAAACAGGAAAAAACAATAAAAATTACAGGACAATTCAGCTGCATAATTTATTCATGCTGCAATGCATGATGGGAGCCATGGATGCATTTTGATTGGTGGCTCCCATCATGCACTGCAACATGAAGCATTTGTGTGATTGTCACCATTGTTGAGATTCATATGTAGATTCTTGATATCTGTGTGTGATTTTAAATCTTCAGATAATGAAAGAACTTCTGGAATTAGATGCTGTGAAGAATATTAATAAAACATTAACATAATTAGTTTATAATGCATTGAGTGAATGTGGACATTACAGGATTGTAATTCCATCATTTAAAGATAACGATCATGACTTGGACTGTGTTTCCCAATAGCATTTTCAGCCTAATATATCTCAGAACGATTTTAACGAAGCATTTGTCAAATTAGGCTTACAATGCATTCGGTACAGACAGCCCATGTCATGGCTTCTCTTGCAGTAACACATGTGCTGTATAAACACAGAGATGGAGCAGGCAGAGAAAATCTAATGTTAATTAGTAAAGGGTCAAGAGCCCAACTAAAGCGAACACTGATCACCATAATGGTGACATGAAACAAAACATTCCATAAAACATTACCATCTAAACTTTTGTTAAATATTAATAAGAATGTGTGTAGATGTATGACAGAAATAAAGTCACACTGGTAAATAATAAGTGCAATAATGTGTAATGGCTCGAGGTCAGTAGTTCTTGTGTTTTTCTTTCCTTCAATTATTCTTCTTATTAACATCAGGTGTCACCACTAATGGCCAATCATCACTTAATTATCTCATTAACTTCAATACTGCTTCAGTTTTCATTTTTAACACCCTGCACTTGGACCTATATGTACACCGAGAGTGTTCATATGTACACTGAGGATTTTGCTGTGTAGTGCAGCTTTATTTAGAAATAACTATAATCTTTACCATGTATGTGTAATCTTGATCTTTGACTCCTGGACTTTGTCTAGTGTTGAGATTGACTGTCATTTGACCACCGATCTGAAGCTCTGCAGAATCAATGCCGATGTGCAAGTAGTTCTTGGAGTCTCCTTTGGGAGCGTATGCATGAGCCGTCATCGTCTTCACTGCCTGCTGTTCATCACTTAATTTTGGATCTTTGGTCTTTGCCTGAAAAGAATGAATACACTGTTTTCTGATGTGCTTTGTAGTAAATGTTCCATTGCTTGTTCAACATATGTTAACTGACATATGTTAACATTGTTATTTCTCCACTAGTTGAAAACTGAAACTGACTGCACATTAGTTGAGTTTGTAGATCTTACAGTGATCTGCAGTGTAGAAGATCCTTCTAGAGTGTTGACGGTCAACTTCAAAATGCCATTGGCTCTTGTTCGGCCTCTGAACCCTCCAGGATTGACCTCTACTTCTACATTTTCAGCAGGAGTCTGGTCCGGATTTGTTACGTAAACCTTTTATAGAACCCAGAGCAAAAATTAATTAAATTCTTCTATAGTTCCTACAACCATTCAGGTTCTTAACTTTATAGTTAACAGCTTTCAATTGTAAACCAGTGACAGATTTCAGGGATGAAATGTTGTAACAATGCCGGCAAATTAGCCTTACAAGCTTTGACATTGAGTGTGTCAAAATTTTGAGACCTGCTCACCTTTATGCAAATTGAAGGTGCAAAATGCCCCCGCAGCCAATTTATAAAAGGTTCAAGTAGTGAGATCTGTCATGAGTTTCAAAATCTGCCAATTGTTCAGTATATTGGTGCTCATTTGCGAATGTTATCTTAACAGGATCCTAATGGTATCGTAAAAGCAATTGCTTGTGTGAACAGCAGGCACAGTATATGGTGTGTTTTACCAGAATAGCCAATCAGCTAATTTTATACTAATTTACAGAGTTTAATGTGTAAAAGCAGCTACTGTTTTATACCGAGACACTGAAGGGCATCCCAGGTTTGAAGAATTGTGGTGTTTTTTTTAAGTGGATGGTGTACGGTGACGTCACAAGCTGAATGCCTCTCCTTTCTGCTTCCACCATTTCACTGCCTGAAACACACACACACACACACACACACACACACACACACACACACACACACACACACACGATTAGCCTCTATAAAATCACACAAATTCATGTAAACTTGTGCAGACAGATGTACAGTATCTGTTGAGTCTTACCACTTTCTGTTAAAAGACTGACTGAAACATAGATTGATTGTCCAACCAGTTTAATAATGTCTGGAAAGGTCTTAGTGATCATCTTCCTGGTCAGTTCTGCAGTACCTTCTCCTTTACTTATCTATTCATATGAGAAAGACAACATTAGTCTAAGATGCAGTAAAAATGTAACTTCTTGTAAATTGTAGGTGAGGAGAAATGAGATCCTAGAGGATTTAATTTCTCTCACCGGAACTCTTTCCAGAGAGGAAGCAATACTTGTTTTCTTCTCACCGTCCATCACACCAAACAACACAAACGCATTTCCTTCCACCTTCTGTCCAAACAGGTACCTATAAAAGCACATACAATTTCAGCTGTAAAAACTGAATGCTGACGATGACTGAATGCTGTGCTTAATCCACATCCGCTTTCATTATATAGAAAAATTAGCTTGGACATTTTCTGTTCCTCAGAAGGAGGAAAGAAGACATTTTACCATTCAACTTCGATCTGACCGTTAAAATTACGTTAGCTGGTGTGACCCAGTGATGTCAGTTTGGGCTTGCCCAGAACAGAACCACACCGCCAATCCAAACTCTATGCTAATTGTCAATTACCTTTGACGGAAGTGGTCCTAACAGATTTACATCCAAATGTATTTTAAATCAGTGTTTACTCACATTATAGATACATTTTCAATACAGTGAAGCAGAACATATGTTATCTTACTTGGCTTCAATGTCGACTGTCAGACTCTCGTCGTCCACATAGAAGAATGACTTACTGGGTTTTAATTTCACTTCAAATGTTGGAAGCACTATAAACCAAACCAGAGAAAAGACACAAATAAATACATATTTTTGAAACCACAAAACTTCCAAGGCACTCACATGGTTAAGGGTAAAAGGCCTAAAAGTTATTTGGCCAAGTTATTAATAAATAAAAAATGTATGTAATAAATAAAATAAATAAAAAATTCAAAGTACCCAGCCAGCACAGGCATGTGGGGCCCACATGGGTTTGACCTGGGCTATCTAACTGGGACCCAGCCAGTTTTGTCCACGGTTTCCATGTAGGCCCCACATGGGTTTGCCCAGATGAAATGAACACTGTTCAGTGTGCACACTACAGGCTGTTAAATGTAACACTGATCAGTGTTGGAGATAATGAGATAATTAATTGATTGAATAATGATTGAGCTTTATTGATGAACACCTGCTGTTAACAAGCAGAATCTCTGAAGGAAAGAGAAACACAAGAACTACTTCCAGCCACAGCCTTAGATGAAATCAACTGAAGATAAAATACACGAAATCTCTCAAGATCTGATTAAACAACTCCACAAACAGCATTACCAGCTTCACTTATTACTAACCAGGTTGACTTTATTTCTGGCAGACATTTACAGAAGTTTTTATTGAGAAATAACTTTTTATTATTGAAAATAATAGTTTGGTTTGATGCCACCATTATGGAGATCAGCATTTGCTTTAGTTGGGCTCTTGACTCTTAAACTATTAATTTTAAAATTTGTTTGGCTATTTATCCAAGTTATAACTGCCAGATGAAAAAAGAGAATAGTTGATCAGATGGTGTTGGTTATGTTATGACATAATCAGTATTTGATCTAAATCACAAGTCTTATTTAGACAGAATTTACCTTGTTGACTACAGCAGCTTGTGATTCTAATGCAAAAGGTTTTAAGCATATTCAATATAATCCAAAATATTTATTGAAAGTTGTTCTGATCAGAAGACTTAAAAAAAACATTTATATAGACATACATCAATAATCAGCCTGTGATTCTCAACAATGGTGACAATAATAAAGCATGTTGCAGTGCATTCTGGGTGCCACCAATCAAAACTCATTAATGACTCCCATCATGCATTGGGGTATGAATAAATTATTATCTGAATTGTCTTAGTAATTTCCTTTCCCTAATTTAATATTCTGTTTGTCACCATTGTTGAGATTCATACACTGAATCTTGATGTCTGTGTGTGCCTAAAAGAAAGATTTTGTTTTATCAGAACAACTTTTTAGAAATCACAAACAAAATCTTTATTTTATGCTGTAGAATCACAGTGATGCTGGGATCAACAATATAAATTTAAGCTTATACTAGACTGTAAATTAGTTCAGTGAATAAGGTCAAATTATGATTATGTCAAAACATAACCAATTCTACATGATCAGCTTTTCTCTTTGTTCAATTTATTTTATAAATCAGATACAATAACCAAACTAAATCTAATGTTAATGTTTTAAGAGTCAAGAGCCCAACTAAAGTAAACGCGGATCACCATAATGGTGGCATCAAACCAAACTATTATTTTCAATAAATCATCTGCATCTTAACCTCTGTTAATTCTCAATAAAAACGTATGTAGACATCTGACAGAAATAAAGTCAGTCTGGTTAGTAATAAGTGAAGCTGGTAATGCTGTTTGTGGAGTTGTTTAATCAGATCCTGAGAGATTGTGTGTATTTTATCTTCAGTTGATTTCATCTAAGGCTGTGGCTGGAAGTAGTTATTGTGTTCCTCTGTTCTTCAGAGATTCTGCTTGTTAACAGCAGGTGTTCATCAATAAAGCTCAATCATTATTCAATCACTTAATTATCTCATTAACTCCAACACTGATCAGTGTTACATTTAACAGCCTGTAGTGTGCACACTGAGCAGTGTTCAATTCATCTGGGCAAACCCATGTGGGGCCTACATGGAAACCGTGGACAAAACTGGCTGGGTCCCAGTTAGATAGCCCATGTCAAACCCATGTGGGCCCCATATGCCTGTGCTGGCTGGGTATTTTGGTTAACACAGCCTTCCTCTTTATCCTCAGGAGTGCCTTTGGATATTTTGTTGTTTCCTTCTCTCATATCCAATGAGAACCAATGGCTCCACAATCAGTTTATACCCCTTTTAGCACACTCAGTTGTCTTGTTTTTAAATAAATATTTTTCAGTTGTTATTCATACACAACATACAGTTTGTTTACACAGTTCTTACCATATTCTTTGACCTCAAAGTCTGCAGTAAAATTCTTCTGAGGAGTGTTTGTGTACCGAGTGACAACCTTCCACATCCCAGGACTGAAACATACAGAACACAAACACGTCAGATTTTTTTGTTATTTAAACAACGATAACATCATGAACAGGGTAGTATTTTTTCTTATACACTAATATATTGTCCTGAATTAGACATGTAGCGAATCTAGCTCAAATAAAGGGAATATCATTTTAATAACTGTAGGGTATGGGCGATGGTGAATCAGGGTTGTTCATCTGAACAACTAAATGCATTCTTGCTAAAGCCCCAAAGCTTTCAGACCCTAAAAGCCTGAATGTAAATTAAGACACGTGACAGGCGAAATCACAGTAAGGCACCAGAGAGTCTGATTCAAATTGCCTATTGACACCTTTTCTGCGAAAAGAAAGGAATTCCAGATGGCCCAGACGCATACACATACACACACACACATTTATGGATTATTCATTAATTCCTTAATTTGAAAGACTTTACTGAGATATATTTGAAATGATTCTATATGTGTCTGCTTGGCCCGGTCATTCCGGAAGTACCTATGGTTTATTGCAGTTCTAAAAGGAACCACAAATGCCTGTTATGTATTAAGATGTATATTTGTATTCCTATTTTGTGTGCATGTTTTTCTTGGTACCGTTTTATTTCTCTCGGCCCAGCTGAGTTGATCAGATACAGGAGATTACAGTAAAATGTATGATTCTATGTGCACCAGCTTTTTGGGACAGTAAGGACCAAAACTAACATCACAGTCAGAACCTGGTCTTTCTCACAGAAAACATTAACACTGATAACAACGTTTACGACCTCCCAAAGGAATGTTCAGAGAAGTGTTGGCTCTCTCTGAATCCTAACTAAGGAGGAGAAATGAATCCTGTAATCATATATATTCTATTATATATCCACTTGACAATTGTATGAACATGCACCCAAAAAAATGATATGTTGGCTTTACTTAACTTTCTTTGTAAACAGGTTCCACCGGTTCCACATAACTATGTTTCGTTAAACAAACATAATATGTTCATGTAACTTCAACATCATGGAATTTGGTCATTTTAAGCGACCCAATTAAACTCTGAGCTAATGAGTTAATTAAGTGAATAATTGAGTGATGATTGAGCATTATTGAAGACACCTGATGTTAACAAGCAGAATCACTGAAGGAGAAAACCGGAATGTTTAAGTCACCGTTATGGAGATAAGTGTGTGTTTTAGTTGGGCTCTTGACCATTAACTCATTAACTTTAGAGTTTGTTTGGCTGCTGTACGTGAGTTATAACAGCCAAATGAACAATGAACAAAGGTGATCTGATGGTGTTGGTTGTGTTTTAACCTGTTAACCCTCGGCCAGTGCGCCGGCGCTCTGAAGCATTTTTTCCCTCACTAGTTTAATGTTTATGAATGGATTTAACGTGAAAGAAGATCGTTAATCTTGGCAAACTATATATAATTTTAAAGGTCTAAGCCTCAAGCATCAATGATAGAGCACTGTTTTTCGATGGAAAGCTTATAACAAATGTATTTCTTGCATTTAGGTAAGCAGTACACATCAAAACACACGTAATCAAAAACGGAGTACTTACGGTTTTGTCGTAATAACGAGCCACACACGCATCCACTGCTAAAATTTCCAGATTGAATGAAAAGCTGAGGGTCCACTGAATAACATCCCATAGAGCATTTTTTGTCCAAAGAAACAATAACGTTGTAATATCGATGGTTATTCCTTTGTTTACATCGCGTTTCTTCAAGGTGAATATCATACTGGTCGGTTATGCAATAAAATAATGCATAGAAAACATACTCCCGGTAGCAGACCGTTATATGGGTGTGTTGCTTAGAGTGTAATGAACAAATTAAGACCGCACACACACCCACAAATACAAAGATAAACAATATCTAGTTCAAAATATCCAAACACTGCAGTCAGTTTTTTTTATGTCATGATATGCACATCCTATCATTTTTTCTTTACAACGAAAGCCAATGAAAGAATCGAAATGATATGACTGAAAGAAAATGTAGCCAATCAGTGCACGATTCCAACGATACCCGGGAAGTTTAAATTTCTCACACGAACCATATGTTTTTTTTTATTTGAATGAGTTGCTCTCCCTTCCACTTGAGGAGCTAAGCTGCGACGTAGGCTGTGACCACACCCCTGACAGGTTCATTTGACAGCCAGCTAACAAGCTACAGCTAGTAAACGGTTCCCTAGTCCAGCCTTTCTCAAACTTTTTTCAGTCAGGGCACCTTTCAAAAGTGCATAAAATCTCAAGGCACCCCAGTGTAAATTATAATTTAAAAACACTGCATAAACCAAATGTAAATTAGTGGTCGATCGATATATCGGCCGATATTTGGCTTTTTTTAAATATCGGCATCGGCCGATAAGTTTTTCTGATTGGCCGATGTGTTGAAAGCGGGACTTTAATTTTGACGGCGCTGCGGACTTTTATTTTGACGGGCGGCGCTGAGAGGACCAGCGCGCAGCGAGCGCCTGAGAAGAGAACAGCAGCGACTAATCACCTATGCTAATCACACAGCGCTCACTCACATTCTCCGTCTTCATTAGTTTACGATCTATGTCAGTCATATCTAATACTTTGTTAGACAGAACTGGTGGCTACAGAACTGGTAAACGAAGAAAGTTAATGGTATGCAAAAAAGTAATGCGTTTGCTTTTATATTATTTGTAACAGGAAAGGCAAACAATCAGGCTAAAATACTTTCTCATTTACCGTCAACATTCAGCAAATTCGCATCTACATCATTTAAACACATCTCTGAATATCCAATAAACATTTAATTTCACAAACCTTGCAGATTAATCGAATCCAGCTGTGATATCTTGTGAAGTGTGCATTTGTAGCCTGCATAAACGTGTTACTGCGAGTGACGGTCCGTGTAAGTGAGTGAATGCGAACAGAAGATCAGCTTCACAGGAGACGCGATCGAAACACTTTAAATCCTTCATTTTAAAATATGCTGTGCTATATACAGTTGCCCACTGTGTCATATTCATGTCGTTTTAACTGTGTGCTGTATGTAAACTTAGCGTTACCTTGTCAAAAGTCAAAGTCAAAAAAAGTTGGGTGCTCGAGCCCCTGCCCTATTTCAAAATTAATCAAAATTGCCCTTCTCAAACATATATCAATGATAATATTGTGGTCAATAAAAAAAATTTATTTGCTTATAATTTACATGACAATGTGTACAAAACTAAAGTGGCCTAAATTCACGTTTATTTTTACGTTTCTGTCAGTCTGAGGTGTTGTTGCTATAACGCGTTGCTATGGGTTGCGTCACTTGTCAAGTTGTGTGTGTGTCTTGCTTCGGTCTTGTGAGACGGATTTTTATGGTTAATTATATATATATATATATTAGTGCTGTCAAACGATTAAAATATTTAATCGCGATTAATCGCATTAATGTCATAGTTAACTCGCGATTAATCGCATTTAATCGCACATTTTTATCTATTCTAAATGTCTCTTGATTTCTTTTTGTCCAATTATTTTTTCTCATTTTAATGCTCTTATCAACATGGAAAAGTGGATCGGCTTGCTTTGTGCAAATGTTTTTTTATTGAAAACAATATTGGCATATATACTGTTCAATTTCACACTAAAACATTCTCACTTGGAGCAAATAATCTCTCACACAATGTAACACTGTCCATCAATAAAAGGGTTAAAGAAATACTGACGAGGTCCTGATATTGACGAGGGGGCGGAGAATTCGCATCAGCTAGGGCTGCACGATTCATCGCACGATATTGTTATGCGCATCTAATCAGTAAAGCCGGTTCCTTGATTAGTAGTAAATCACCTTCACCTGCTTTCAGATGGACGATATGATGCAGATATGAGTGTTAAATTAACACTCAAGAGTGTTAAAGTTAATGAGATAATTAAGTGATTAATTCAGTGATCATTGAGCATTATTGAAGACACCTGATGTTAACAAGCAGAATCACTGAAGGAGAAAATCACAAATTGTAAGCCACCGTTATGGCGATCAGTGTTTGCTTTAGTTGGGCTCTTGATCCTTAAACTTCAAGTTTAAATTTTGTTTGTCTGCTGTTATTGATTTATTACAGTCAAATGAACAAAGACAAGTGTGATCTGATAGTGTTGGTTATGTTTTAACATAATCATGCTGTGATTTGAAAAATGAAACTCATTCTGATGATCTGGAATAACTTGATAGCAACAGTTTAGTGGTTCTGCAGTATATGACAATTTAATTTTTCTTATAATCCAAAACATTTAATAGAAATTATTCTGATCAAATCACTTTCAAATGCATTTATATAGAAACACAGACATCAATAATCAGCCTGTGAATCTCAACCATGGTGACAATAATAATCCTTGTTGCCACCAATCACAACTCATTAATGGCTCCCATCATGCATTGTGGTATGAATAAATTATGATCTGAATTGTCTATGTAATTTACTTTTCCTAATTGAATATTCGGCTCGTCACCATTGTTGAGATGCATTGACTGAATCTTGACGTCTGAGTGTGCCTAAAAGAAAGATTTTTTTTTTTTTTTTTAAGAAATCCTTTATATTATATCTCAAATTCTGGATATTTATGCAGAATCTCAGTTATGCTGTAACCAACAGCATAAATCACAAACAATTAGTTCAAATGATGAATGTCATAATATAACCAACTCCATTAGATCTTTTTTTTTCTTTGTTCATTTGACAGGTATAACTCAGATACAACAGATGAACAAAAGCTAAAGTTAATAATATAAGGGTCAAGAGCCCAACTAAAGCAAACACTCATCTCCATAATGGTGGCCTGAAATTCCGGTTTTCTCCTTCAGTGATTCTGCTTTAGGTGTCTTCAATAATGCTCAATCATCACTCAAATAATCACTTAATTATCTCATTAACTTTAACACTCTTGAGTGTGGACTCATATACACTCCCAGGTGTGTTCATTTAACACTGAGTTTTTGCTGCGTACAAAGAGCCGTAGTTAACTGACAAGCTGAGCCAAATCCTCGATTTTAACGCGATTTGGCTCAGCTTGTCAGTTAACTACGGCTCTTTGTAGTAAATGCCGCTCCATCTGAAAGCAGGTGAAGGTGATTTACTACTAATCAAGGAACCGGCTTTACTGATTAGACACGCATAACAATATCGTGCGATGAATCGTGCAGCCCTAGCATCAGCTCTGTGTGTGTGTGTGTGTGTGTGTGTGTGCTTGGCCATCATCAAGTGGTATTTCAGACTGGACGTGCTGCGATGATGATAGCTCAGTTCACAACGACAAAACACACAGATCACTTTGGTCTTGTCAATGGAACCATTTGGCAACTTTTTAAAAGTAAACTTTCAATTCAGAATCTTATTGGCGTCCATTTCGGCGTCTCGCGCTCGTCATCCACTCAAAACTGGACGTTTTGAACGTTCCTATAACATTCAGAAATAACGTTTTTATAACTTAATGGGAACGTTATGAAAACGTTCTTATAACCTAAAATTGTTAGCTGGGGAAGAGGAGAGATTCGCGATTGCACTGACTGAACACGTTTTAAGTGCAGGCATATTCTCTGAGCAAGCCCAGAGAAAATTCTTACAAGAGCAGCGTGTATCTGAGAGCGCGCGAGGCGCGACTCGAGCAGAGCAGAGAGATTCGCACTCGCGCATCCGGCTCGCAAGCCCAAACAAGTGTGTGCGGCGTGCCTGTTGTTTTGTTTCCGGTCTAGCTAGATCCGCTTGCGCTTTCAAAACGTCCTCGCGCGGCGCAAGCCATTGAAATGAATGGGTTTCATAGCGCAGCGCCGCGCATGCCGCGTCCTGGTTAGGGTGGCCATTTCTATAACATCAAAAAGGAGGACACAGACATCAACCTTTACCAACCTGTAAACTCGCACGCAAGTTCTCTCGCTCTCTCCCTCTCTGCCGTGCGCACGCGCTACACGGTTTGGCGCACATAGCCACATACAGTAGGCTATGTTCTGTCTCGCATTCGCAGCTCTAGATTCACTATGCGGGATTTTTATAGGTTGTTTAAAAAAAAATAATAATAATTCACCGCAACTCCAAAAAGGAGGACAAATGAGTGTCCGGCTTGATGCTGCGCCGGACGCCGGACAGGGGGCTTAAAATCCGGACTGTCCGGCCAAAATCCGGACGTATGGCCACCCTAGTCCTGGTGCAAAAGCATGTGAAAAAAAAACTACAAAGTTTGCTAGGCCAAAAAGACCGTTAATCGCGCGATAAAAAAAAGTAACGCCGTTAAAATGGGTTTGCGTTAACGCCGTTAATAACGCGTTTAACTGACAGCCCTAATATATATATATATATATATATATATGTTCATATGTTTAAAAAGAAGACGAATGTATTTATGTGAATTCAAATATATTTATATATGAAATGTCAGATTTAAAAAAAAAAATTTAGCCTACGTCATTTTTTGGCGGCACCCCTGACACAGTCAGGGGGCACCCCAGTGTGCCGCGGCACCCACTTTGAGAAAGCCTGCCCTAGTCAACAAACATCTGTTTTTGCGTCTTACTGACTGCGGATTCTGTCATCAAATTGATCGTCAAAAGAAGTTTTTTTCTGCTGAAGATGTTTTATTCGAGATCACTCGAAGCAGCAATGATGATATCGAGGAGAGTGAACGAGAACGAGGACAGCGACGAGCGTGATATGCTTGAGGACGGAAATGTATCCAATTTTATATCGGTGAGTTGCTATAACGTTACATAATTTATGTAACATACATGCACACATTATACGTGTGTGAGAGAGAGTGAGAGAGTGAGTGTTTGGGTTCCATTTGTTTCATAAGGTAAATGCATTGTGGTCTGAAAAGATGCTACTTTATATGCATTTATTTATTTGCATCTATATGTGTTGTGCAGTTGTTTGCCGTTTTTTTCTGGCACACACACACACTATCTATCTATGTGGTGTGTGCTGGGAAAAAGGATGGAGGGGGCTGGACACCTGTGCAATATAGATGTGAATAGACTGTAATTGTCTGTGTTTTTTCCTTTTTCCTGTATGTATATAGATTTTTACAGTATAATATTTATAGTACAAATACAAATAGACTGAAACTTTTACCACACTACATATATATGCTAAAGGTTTCAGTCTATTTGTATTTGTACTGTAAATAAATAATGTAGCCTATGTTATACTGTAAAAATGTATACAATGTATATGTGTGTGTGTGTGTGCTGATAAGAATTGCAGAAAATATGTGCTAGAGATAAATAGGAAGGAGTTGTGTGCTATCAAAATTGCATATTCCTGTCTGATGGCCGGCCATCAGTGTGATTGTTGGTTCTATGTCTGGTCATCCATGTGAATGTTGTCTGTATCACTGGCCATCACCGGCCATTGATTGTTGATTGAATGGACGACCTTTAGTATGAATGCTGTCTAAACGACTGCCCATCAATTTGATTGTTGAATGAATGGCCAGCCATATAAAAACTAAACAGAATTATTTACTTGACATGCAGTGCTAATTATCTTTCCATTCTTTCCCATGACACAGCCATCAAGTTGAATCTTCAGATGAAGAGTAGCATCCAAGCACCAGCCAACCAGCAGAAAAGAGATGCAAGCTCTCAGTTTCTTCAAGATCTACACTTGCTGTTTTAGATGTGAATCGACCAGTAAAAGTAAGAGGCAAAAAGTTCTGTTGTGCAAATAAATCACTTGCATAAAGTCTTCTGGTTGTGTGTATTATTTTATAATTTAACTATTTTATGAATTGACTAAAATAGCTTGCAGTACCCTTCATAACATTAGGTCATTAGGTTGCTTTTTGATGTATCCAAGGAGGTTTCTTGGTACCTGGACATAGTCTTGGAAAAAATATTGTAGGAATCTAATTTTTCATAATATCTTCCTCAAATGTGAAATATAAACTGATGAGACTGATGTCTTTCAATCAATTACCTAACTGGATTCCTCCAGGTTTGTTTTCATTTATTTTTACATGAAATAATAAAATATTACTTGCAGTACAAATTATCTTCAAGACACTTCAGATTCTATAACTTTTTGTCTGTGTAAGTTTTTTCAACTTTAACATTTGGGTAATAAACTCTAAAGTGTCTTCTTTTTAAATATGTCTAAATTGTGTATGTAGTGCTAATAGTTCAGCATCTGCAATTATTTTAGTTTGGGGATGTCATTTCTGGGGATGTGCCTCAGGCAGGGGGAGGGAGAAAGAGAACTGACATAGTCTTGGAAAAAAGTTTGCAGGAACCCCATTTTTCATTATATCTTCCTCAAATTTGAAATATAAACTGATGAGATTTGTGGCTTTCAATCCTTTACCTATCTGGATTCCTCCAGGTCTATCTTTATATATTTGTACATGAAATAATAAAACATTATTTGTAGCGCACATTATTTTTGAGGCACTTCAACTTTTATAACTTTTTATCTGTTTGAGCATTATCAACTCTGATTGATTGTTAGTGGAGTCCCAATTGTCTTCTTTCCAATGAGACCTTAATTGTGCCTGTGGTACACTGTTCTCAGGAGCTGTATTTATTTTAATCCAGGTATGTCATTTTCAGCTGTGATCCCCCTAGTGGGGGGTGAAGGTTAACAGGTTAACAAAATCATTATTTCACAATCATTTGACCTGAATCACTGAACTTATATTGAACCCAATTTCTGAGTTAAGTTTACCTTACGGATTATAGCAGCACTGTCATGGTAGAGCATACTATTTTTAGCCTTTTCAATGAAATTCAAATGATCAAATCAATAAATAAAAAGAAACTTCTTAAAAAATATCTTGAGTAGGCACACACAGACATCAAGAAACAGCCTGTGAATCTCAGCAATGGTGACAATTATAAAGCATGTTGCAGTGCATTCTGGGTGCCACCAATCAAAACTCATTCATGGCTCCCATCATGCATTGCTGCATGAATAAATAATGAGCTTATTATCTGTTTGTCACCATTGCTGAGATGGTGATGAACACCTGCTGTTAACAAGCAGAATCACTGAAGGAAAGAGAAACACAAGAAATACAAGGTTTAAGGTTACCATGATGGAGATCAGTGTTTGCTTTAGTTGGGACTCTTGACCCTTGACGTTCAAATAAAAGTTTTTCTTTAACTGCTGTAATTGAATGTTTATGAAACATTGGATATAACATAAAAGTCCAAGGAAAACCATTTTCGGGTGATGAGAAAAGTTTAATGATGACAATCATCATTTACTCATCTCATTCAGAGTATAGTCTCTGATAAAAAGGGCAAATATTATTATTATTATATTGAAATTAAGACTCTACATCATAAGAGCTTACATTGTTATGACTATCAGATAGTATGAAGAATTATACAGAAAATGTAATTACTCAAATTACCACAGATATCAAGAATCAGCATATGAATCTCAACAATGGTGACCATTAAAAACTATTCATACTGCAATGCATGCTGGGTACTACCATAATACAAACCTTATCCGTGGCGACCAGCATGCATTGCAGCATGAATCGTTTTTTTAATGGTCACCATTGTTGAGATTCATATTCTGATTCTTGATGTCTGTGTAAGTCAGCATGATACCATAGAGCAGGGGTCGGCAAGTAAGTTTGGCATCGGGCCAACAAAAATTTTTCCCACTAGATGGCGGGCCAGAGCATAGTCAACGGATAATTTAAGAAATTAATTGATGAAAAATGCGAATTGCCTGCTGTGACAGACTGGTAGGTACAGTGTATTTTGTAACTGGTACTCAGCTGTTACTCTGTGTTAAATCCTGTAGTAAAACAGTCATTAACAAAAAGCCACATAGGCCTATGTATGGCGGTGTCCGGGTTTTACACTGACGAAAATTCGATTAGTTTATTTAATTATAGATTTTCGAATAGGTTGTGTGATTATTGTCTAAAAAATCCCCATGTTTGCGGTGTTGATTCGGTGGTGACGCGTTCATGTAACGAGAGGGTGACGCTGCCAATAACGCAAATGCTGTCACAAGGAACCGGCAAAAGTAATGATTATGAATGCTACAAATGTAGGAGACATTTTTATTGTTTATTAATAAACAAGCTTTCTATATATATTTCTCGTGTCTGTGAGGGAGCTTAAACGCTGAGTTTCGGTTCATTTATGAGACGAGCTCCAGTTCACAAGCAATTGCGCCGGTGCCTCCATGTCCTGTTATTTTGTCTGCTATTTGCTTCTTATTAATTAAATCTGAAACCTTGATTAAAATTAAGATACAATTGATACAAAACGAAATTCACATTTTAGACAGGCTTTCTACAAAAAGAAACTTAATGAAGAGGTCAAAATCATGTCTGACACACGTCTCCCGAAATATTGCGGCATCTTACAACACATCCCGTCTTGCTAAAACACACAATGTGGGCTATCCAATCTTTTGTCAAGCAACATTGTCTTTATCTCAGATTTAAAAGACGAAAGACGACATTAAAAATTGCTACAAAAATGGTTGTTCTGGTGTTTCTTTGTCTGTTTGCGCCCGCAGTAGGCATATAATCGTGGAATATGATGGGTCCGTGTATCATTCGTGTATCAATTATTTTTAAATTAAAACCAAAAATAAAATAATGAAAAACGACGTTGTTTTTCCGTTATATATTTCCTGAACTATAAAATGAAAAAACGAATAACGACGAATTTTCTGATTGTGTGCTCAGATCAAAAAAAGAAAACATTAATTAGCCTAGCCTAGCCTATACTGAATTAGACACATTTTTATTTTTAATTTAACACCTTAGTAGGCATATATCATTTTAAACAGATCAAGTACCGAAACGATTGAACGAACGAATGATACACGGGGCATTTGTAAACCGTTATTGTAAAATAAAAATAGGCTAAAAAAAAAAAAAAACGGACTTCCAAAATAATCCAGCGGGCCAGAAAATATTGCTGGCGGGCCAGTTTTGGCCCGCGGGCCGCCTGTTGCCGACCCCTGCCATAGAGCAGGGGTGCCCAATCCTGCTCCTGGCGCTCGACTGTCCTGCACAGTTCATCTTAGGGCTGCACGATTCATCGCACGATATTGTTATGCGTGTCTAATCAGTAAAGCCGGTTCCTTGATTAGTAGTAAATCACCTTCACCTGCTTTCAGATGGAGCGGCATTTACTACAAAGAGCCGTAGTTAACTGACAAGCTGAGCCAAATCGCGTTAAAATCGAGGCCTCGATTTTAACACGATTTGGCTCAGCTTGTTAGTTAACTACGGCTCTTTGTACGCAGCAAAAACGCAGTGTTAAATGAACACACCTGGGAGTGTATATGAGTCCACACTCAAGAGTGTTAAAGTTAATGAGATAATTAAGTGATTATTTGAGTGATGATTGAGCATTATTGAAGACACCTAAAGCAGAATCACTGAAGGAGAAAACCGGAATTTCAGGTCACCATTATGGAGATGAGTGTTTGCTTTAGTTGGACTCTTGACCCTTATATTATTAACTTTAGATTTTGCTCAGCTGTTGTATCTGAGTTATACCTGTCAAATGAACAAAGAAAAAAAAATGATCTAATGGTGTTGGTTATATTATAACATTCATCATTTGAACTAATTGTTTGTATTTATGATGTTGGTTACAGCATAACTGAGATTCTGCATGAGATATAATATAAAAGATTTCTTAAGAGTTGTAAAAAAAAAAAAAATCTTTCTTTTAGGCACACACAGATATCAAGATTCAGTCAATGCATCTCAACAATGGTGACGAGCAGAATATTCAATTAGGAAAAGTAAATTACATAGACAATTCAGATCATAATTTATTCATACCGCAATGCATGATGGGAGCCATTAATGAGTTGTGATTGGTGGCAACAAGGATTATTATTGTCACCACGGTTGAGATTCACAGGCTGATTATTGACGTCTGTGTTTCTAAATAAATGCATTTTAAAGTGATTTGATCAGAACAATTTATATTAAATGTTTTGGATTATAAGAAAATTTCAATTGTCATATGCCGTAGAACCACTAAACTGTTGCTATCAAGTTAAGCCAGATCATCTGAAAGAGTTTCATTTTTCAGATCACAGCATGATTATGTCAAAACATAACCAACACAATCAGATCACACTTGTTTTTGTTCATTTGACTGTAATAAATCAATAACAGCAAACAAACAAAACTTTAACTTAAAGTAAATGGATCAAGAGCCCAACTAAAGCAAACACTGATCGCCATAACGGTGGCTTACAATTTGTGATTTTGTCCTTCAGTGATTCTGCTTGTTAACATCAGGTGTCTTAAATAATGCTCAATGATCACTAAATTAATCACTTAATTATCTCATTAACTTTAACACTCATATCTGCATCATATCGTCCATCTGAAAGCAGGTGAAGGTGATTTACTACTAATCAAGGAACCGGCTTTACTGATTAAATGCGCATAACAAAATCGTGCGATTAATCGTGCAGCCCTAGTTCATCTCCAACCCTAATCAAACACACCTGAAGGTCTTCAAATAAGGTCTTAAGTTAACAACCGATTAACCCAGCCAGCACAGGCATGTGGGGCCCACATGGGTTTGCCCAGATGAATTGAACACTGCCCAGTGTGCACACTACAGGCTGCTAAATGTAACACTGATCAGTGTTGGAGTTAATGAGATAATTAAGTGATTGAATAATGATTGAGCTTTATTGATGAACACCTGCTGTTAACAAGCAGAATCTCTGAAGAACAGAGGAACACAATAACTACTTCCAGCCACAGCCTTAGATTAAATCAACTGAAGATAAAATACACGAAATCTCTCAAGATCTGATTAAACAACTGCACAAACAGCATTACCAGCTTCACTTATTACTAACCAGACTGACGTTATTTCTGTCAGACGTCTACATACGTTTTTATTGAGAATTAACAGAGGTTAAGATGCAGATGATTTATTGAAAATAATAGTTTGGTTTGATGCCACCATTATGGTGATCAGCGTTTACTTTAGTTGGGCTCTTGACTCTTAAATCATTACCATTAGATTTAGTTTGGTTATTGTATCTGATTTATAACTCTCAGATGATCAAAGAGAAAAGCTGATCATGTGGAATTGGTTATGCTTTGACATAATCATAATTTGAACTTTTTCACTGAACAAATTTAGAGTCTAGTATAGGCTTAAATGTGTATTGTTGATCCCAGCATCACTGTGATTCTACAGCATAAAATAAAGATTTATTAAAATGAGTTCTAAAAAGTTGTTCTGATAAAACAAAATCTTTCTTTTAGGCACACACAGACATCAAGATTATGTGTATGAATCTCAACAATGGTGACAAACAGAATATTAAATTAGGGAAAGGAAATTACTAAGACAATTCAGATAATCATTTATTCATACCCCAATGCATGATGGGAGTCATTAATGAGTTTTGATTGGTGGCACCCAGAATGCACTGCAACATGCTTTCTCATTCTCATTCTCAACATGCTTTCAACATTCTCAACCATTGTTGAGAATCACAGGCTGATTATTGATGTCAGTATGTCTAAATAAAATACTTTTTTTTTAAAGTCTTCTGAATAACTTTCAATAAATATTTTGGATCATATGGAATATGTTAAAAAAAAACTTTTGCTTTAGAATCACAAGCAGCTGTAATCAACAAGGTAAATTCCGTCTAAATGAGACTTGTGATTTAGATCAAATAATGATTATGTCATAACACAACCAACACCATCTGATCAACTATTCACTTTTTTCATCTAGCAGTTATAACTTGGATACAATAGCCAAAACAAAATGTATAGATTAAATTAATAGTTTAAGAGTCAAGAGCCCAACTAAAGCAAACGCTGATCTCCATAATGGTGGCATCAAAACAAACTATTATTTTCAATAATAAAAAGTTATTTCTCAATAAAAACTTCTGTAGATGTCTGCCAGAAATAAAGTCAACCTGGTTAGTAATAAGTGAAGCTGGTAATGCTGTTTGTGGAGTTGTTTAATCAGATCTTGAGAAATTTCGTGTATTTTATCTTCAGTTGATTTCATCTAATGCTGTGGCTGGAAGTAGTTATTGTGTTCCTCTGTTCTTCAGAGATTCTGCTTGTTAACAGCAGGTGTTCATCAATAAAGCTCAATCATTATTCAATCACTTAATTATCTCATTAACTCCAACACTGGTCAGTGTTACATTTAACAGCCTGTAGTGTGCACACTGAGCAGTGTTCAATTCATCTGGGCAAACCCATGTGGGCCCCACATGCCTGTGCTGGCTGGGTTAATTGGTTGTTAACTTAAGACCTTAATTGAAGACCTTCAGGTGTGTTTGATTAGGGTTGGAGATGAACTGTGCAGGACAGTCGATCGCCAGGAGCAGGATTGGGCACCCCTGCCATAGAGGTTTTTCAAATCTGATTGTAAAAACACTGGGCATTACAGCAGAATCACAGTTCGTTTATAATGAATAATACAAGTTATACATCACCTGTTTAATCAGAAATTATTCTCTAATAGAGATCAGAGAATCAAGACACCAAATGATGATTCATCATTCCATAAATCATCATCAAAACACAACCACTTGCTCATATTTTCTTTTGGCTTTTGTGCCACAACAAATGTGTTTAATAAACACTCAGTTACAACAGCCAAAGGAAAACCTGGTGTTATAAAGTCAAGGGTCAAGAGCCCAACTAAAGCAAACACTGACCACTATCATGGTGTCTTTAAATAAAACACAATAAATCATCTTCATCTAAACCTCTGTTAATTCTCAATAACACCTTCTGTAGACGCATGATAAAACTCAAAACTGGTTAGTAATAAGTGAAGCTGGTAATGCTGTTTGTGGAGTTGTTCAATCCTCCTCTGCTGAGATTTTGAGAGATTGAAACATATTTTATCTTCAGTTGATTTCATCTAATGTTGTGGTTGGAAGTCAGTTGTAGTTCTTGTGTTTCTCTTTCCTTCAGTGATTCTGCTTGTAAAACAGCAGGTGTTCATCACTAATGCTCAATAATCACTTAATTAATCACTTAATTAATCACTTCATTTCTTGACTGCAATATCTACTTTTAGTGAACTCAACTGAAATAATTTCAGAGTACTCATAACTATTGTTTTTTATAAACTTAAATGAATTGAGGCAATCGGTTTCCTCAAATGAAATGAGTAGCTTAACTCATTGGATTTGACTTTGTGTGTGATATTGTGAGCTAGCAGTAACTGCAAGTGCTCTGAGTTCATTTAAAGTTTGTCATTTCACTGTTTTTACTCAATAAAGTGAAGTTTCAGCTATATACAGTATTAAATGCAGTGTAAAGTTTACTTTTGTTTTAAGAAATATTATTGTTTTAGTGAACTCAATTAAAATAAGTCCAGAGTACTCATAACTATTGTTTTTTATAAACTTAAATGAATTGAGGCAATCGGTTTCCTCAAATGAAATGAGTTAGCTTAACTTGTTGGGTTTTACAGTGCAGTCGTAGGCTACACAAAGGCAGGCAAAAATAGATCAATTATATTAATAATTAATCACAACAAATTATAATTAAATATTAATATCAATTGTCTAGAATCTATCCATTCCCGAGATAACTCCTAATGGGATTAATTTGTCATAAACCCGTTGTGTTTAGTTGTCCACATGGACATCGGCAACATAGCCTATTCCCTTTTAGGGACAATTTAATCTATTTATGCGATTCACTGATCATATTCTTGATCAGTTATTAAAATTATATTCCCTTTATTTGAGCTAGATTCACTACAGACACATTAAGTTTTGTCTGTTCACTCAGGTTGAATAGCCTCCGTTCTGTCAGCGTTTCACACACCTGGAAACCTCAGGAATGGCGTATCTTCCAGACTTCATCCCTTTCACTGGATATATCTTCTCTGATGAAACTGTGATGCCTTGTGGATTCTTCAGAAACAGAAATCAGTATTAACACTGTTTGCTGAGATCGTCAGTCACGGAGTGTGTGTGTGTGTGTGTGTGTGTGTGGGTTTGTTTATGTGATTTATGAGGACACAAATTTGTATAATGACATGTGTATTACACTGGTATTACAACTTATGGGTGGTTTATGAGGACATTTCAAAAGCCCTCATAAATCAAATGGCTTAAATAACATAAAAAACAATGTTTTATTAAACAATTTAAAATGCAGTGGATTAGGGATAGGGGCAGTGTATGTGTGTATTTTTGAGATTCATACGCTGATTCTTGATGTCTGTATTTGACTAGTTTCTGCTGCAGCTTAAAACTTTCTGTTAACATCTTTTTTAAAGAAATAATAATGTAGTATAAACGGTAAGAATCTATACGCACAGAGTATTTAAAATCAAACTATAAGCCAGTTGCAAAATGTTAATTTTGCTCATCACTTTATAAGTCATCTTTTAAATCTTTTAGATAAGCTTAATAAAACTACATGATGATAATATTATCATTTCAAATGTGCAAAATAAATACACAGAAACAGCGAAAAGAGAAATCTAATGTTAAAGAGTCAAGGGTCAAGAGCCCAAATAAAGCTGACACTAATCACGATTCTGGTGACTTCAAATGAAACATTCAATGAATCGTCAACACCAAACCTGGTAATAAGAGTATAAGTATAAGAGCTTCTGTAGACATCTGACAGAAATAAATTGTTTGCTATAATAAATTGGTTATTAATAACAAGTGAAAGCAGCATTTGAAAAATACACTGAAAAAAGAGGCATGATGTGATTGGCTGCCAAAAACACCAGTTAATCTTTAAGTTTTTATGAAATAAGATTTTATTTATTTATTGTAATGTATTGTTTAATTTATTTTAGAGCTTGTTATGGGATACCATATAAAATATACTACCTATAATTATTTTCATAAACACAAACTTCCCTCCACCCGGTGCTATTCTATCCAGTTACATTTTAACACACATTGTGTGTTAACATCTACACAACATGTGTCAAAATACCATCAACACATGCTGTGTGTTGTTTTTTAACACATCTCTTTTTAGAGTGTGTGTGTGTGTGTGTGTGTGTGTGTGTGTGTGTGTGTGTGTGTGTGACAGTGTGCTCTTATAAAACGGTAGCCTATACCATGATTTCCACTGTGACTCCAGACTGACTCAGTGGTTTCAGGCTGGGCGTCAGAGAGAAAATCCTGTATTGAACTGCAAAAGATGTCAAAGCAAAAAAGGAAATATGAGTTTTGTTTATTTGGTTTTCTGTAGATTCAAAGCCTGATAAAAGCAGCTGTTTAATAATAAACAGAAGGATGTAACATGATGTAACATGTTTAAAGTTCACATTGCGCATTAATTGACTCTATATTTTCCATGTTTTCAGCACTGAATCGTACCTGTGCTCGCAGGCGTGTAGATGGGCTTGTCTGTCTGTACAAATATATATCCAGACTGGAATGAGACCATGATCACTTTCTCCAGAGTTTTGGTTGGAAATTCCAGAGTGTGGGATGGAAATTGAGCTTGTAGAAACACATACTGCTTCTCCAGAGGATCATCAGTGAAGAAGTTCTGATCATCAGGGATCTAAAGAACGGAAAATAAATTAGTCCTTTGCAAATTTTGAATAAAAGAAAAAGCATTTTTCGGTAACACTTTAGATTACAGCCCACAAAGTACTGTGTAATTAAGAGGAATTTACAGTCTAAATACAAAATAAATATTTATACTGTAAGTACACTGTTAACAATTTATTGTAATTTTACAGGAAATTCCTGGCAACTAATTGCAGTAAATTTACAGAAAGTAATATACAGGATTGTTACTGTTTACTGTTACAATAAAGTACTGTATTAATACAGCAGTGCTACTGTTATAATAGTAACATTATTACAGTAAAATATTGTAATTGTTTTACAATTTACTGTACACTGTTAACATTTGTTGTAATTTTACAGGAAATTCCTGGCAACTAAATGCAGTAAATTTACAGCAAGTAATATACAGGATTGTTACTGTTTACTTTTACAATAAAGTAATTTATTCATACAGCAGTGCTACTGTGATTATAGTAGCATTATTACAGTAAAATGTTGTAATTTATTACAATTTACTGTACAATGTTAACATTTGTTGTAATTTTACAGGAAATTCCTGGCAACTAATTGCAGTAAATTTACAGCAAGTAAAATACAGGATTGTTACTGTTTACTATTACAATAAAGTACTGTATTCATACAGCAGTGCAACTGTGATTATAGTAGCATTATTACAGTAAAATGTTGTAATTTATTACAACATACTGTATATTTACTGCAACTAAGTTGCCAGGAATTTCACGACTGACTTTCTATGTCAGACATCTTCAGAAGTTCTTATTGAGAATTAACAGAGGTTTAGATGTTGATGTTTTAAAATCACCATTATGGTGAATAGTGTTGCCTTTAGTTGGGCAATTTGACTCTTAATGACTTTATAAATATATGGTCTTTGTAACAGTGTTTGCCAAAATACATAATTTGTTACATAGAAAGCCAGAAACAAAAGTAATCTGATGATGGGCTTATTGTTTACAAGATAATGAAGTACAAAAAAATGACAGAATGTGGTTAGTTGGTATCAATAGATTGTGTTCAACAACATTCATTTCTTTATACAGATTACACATCAAGACCTAATTTTTTTTTTAATTGATAAAGTAATATTTGGACACACACACAGACATCAAGAATCCACATATGAATCTCAACAATGGTGACATGCTTTATGCCACAATGCATTCTGGGAGGCACCATAGTTTAAAACTTTTGACTCCCAGCATGCATTGTAGCATTAAGCATGTCACCATTGTTGAGATTCATATGCTGATTAATGTTTCTAAAAAATAATAATAATTTCCAAAAAAATTCTGCAATGTATATAAACATTCTGAATTAGGGCTGCACGATTAATTGCACAATAATGTTATGCGCATCTCATCAGTAAAGCCGGTTCCTTGATTAGTAGTAAATCACCTTCACCTGCTTTCAGATGGACGATATGATGCAGATATGAGTGTTAAATTAACACTCAAGAGTGTTAAAGTTAATGAGATAATTAAGTGATTAATTTAGTGATCATTGAGCATTATTGAAGACACCTGATGTTAACAAGCAGAATCACTGAAGGAGAAAATCACAAATTGTAAGCCACCGTTATGGCGATCAGTGTTTGCTTTAGTTGGGCTCTTGATCCTTATAAGTATAAATTTTATTTGTCTGCTGTTATTGATTTATTACAGTCAAATGAACAAAGACAAGTGTGATCTGATAGTGTTGGTTATGTTTTGACATAATCATGCTGTGATCTGAAAAATGAAACTCATTCAAACGATCTGGTTTAACTTGATAGCAACAGTTTAGTGGTTCTACAGCATATGACAATTGAATTTTTCTTATAATCCAAAACATTTAATAAAAATTGTTCTGATCAAATCACTTTCAAATGCATTTATTTAGAAACACAGACATCAATAATCAGCCTGTGAATCTCAACCGTGGTGACAATAATAATACTTGTTGCCACCAATCACAACTCATTAATGGCTCCCATCATGCATTGCGGTATGAATAAATTATGATCTGAATTGTCTATGTAATTTACTTTTCCTAATTGAATATTCTGCTCGTCACCATTGTTGAGATGCATTGACTGAATCTTGATATCTGTGTGTGCCTAAAAGAAAGATTTTTTTTTTTTTACTTTTAAGTAAATGCCGCTCCATCTGAAAGCAGGTGAAGGTGATTTACTACTAATCAAGGAACCGGCTTTACTGATTAGACACGCATAACAATATCGTGCGATGAATCGTGCAGCCCTATTCTGAATGTCTGCTTTGTGTCAAAAAAGGTGAAAGTTTCTTTTTAATTACAAATTTAGGTTTTTTTTTAATCTTTTTCTGTCATTTTACTTTTTGATAATGAGAACTATAACACCTGAACACATTTGTGTTTGATTTCCTTTGTAACAAATTATGTGCTTTAAACACTGTTACAAACACCAAAAAAGCTCTTACATTGCCAAGAGTCAAACTGCCCAACTAAAGGAAACACTGATCACCACAATGGTGACCAAACATTTTAAAACATCAACATCTAAACTTCCATTCATAGACATATGACAGATATAAAGTCAGTCTGGTTAGTAATAAGTGAAGCTGTAATGCTGTTTGTGGAGTTGTTTAATCCTCCTCTGCTGAGATCTTCAGATATTTAACAGTAGGTGTTCGTAGGGCTGCACGATTAATCGCACGATGTTGTTATGCGCATCTAATCAGTAAAGCCGGTTCCTTGATTAGTAGTAAATCACCTTCACCTGCTTTCAGATGGAGCGGCATTTACTACAAAGAGCCGTAGTTAACTGACAAGCTGAGCCAAATCGCGTTAAAATCGAGGCCTCGATTTTAACGCGATTTGGCTCAGCTTGTCAGTTAACTACGGCTCTTTGTACACAGCAAAAACTCAGTGTTAAATGAACACACCTGGGAGTGTATTTGAGTCCACACTCAAGAGTGTTAAAGTTAATGAGACAATTAAGTGATTATTTGAGTGATGATTGAGCATTATTGAAGACACCTAAAGCAGAATCACTGAAGGAGAAAACCGGAATTTCAGGCCACCATTATGGAGATGAGTGTTTGCTTTAGTTGGGCTCTTGACCCTTATATTATTAACTTTAGATTTTGTTCAGCTGTTGTATCTGAGTTATACCTGCCAGATGATTAAAGAAAAAAAATGATCTAATGGTCTTGGTTATATTATGACATTCATCATTTGAACTAATTGTTTGTGATTTATGCTGTTGGTTACAGCATAACTGAGATTCTGCATAAATATCCAGAATTTGAGATATAATATAAAGGATTTCTTAAAAGTTGTAAAAAAAAAAAAAAGAATTTCTTTTAGGCACACACAGATATCAAGATTCAGTCAATGCATCTCAACAATGGTGACGAGCAGAATATTCAATTAGGAAAAGTAAATTACATAGACAATTCAGATCATAATTTATTCATACCGCAATGCATGATGGGAGCCATTAATGAGTTGTGATTGGTGGCAACAAGGATTATTATTGTCACCACGGTTGAGATTCACAGGCTGATTATTGATGTCTGTGTTTCTAATTAAATGCATTTGAAAGTGATTTAATCAGAACAGTTTTTATTAAATGTTTTGGATTATAAGAAAAATTCAATTGTCATATGCTGTAGAATCACTAAACTGTAGCTATCAAGTTAAGCCAAATCATCTGAATGAGTTTCGTTTTTCAGATCACAGCATGATTATGTCAAAACATAACCAACACTATCAGATCACACTTGTCTTTGTTCATTTGACTGTAATAAATCAATAACAGCAGACAAACAAAATTTTAACTTAAAGTATAAGGATCAAGAGCCCAACTAAAGCAAACACTGATCGCCATAACGGTGGCTTACAATTTGTGATTTTCTCCTTCAGTGATTCTGCTTGTTATCATCAGGTGTCTTCAATAATGCTCAATGATCACTAAATTAATCACTTAATTATCTCATTAACTTTAACACTCTTGAGTGTTAATTTAACACTCATATCTGCATCATATCGTCCATCTGAAAGCAGGTGAAGGTGATTTACTACTAATCAAGGAACCGGCTTTACTGATTAGATGCGCATAACAACATCGTGCGATTAATCGTGCAGCCCTAGGTGTTCGTCAATAATGCTCAATTAATCACTTAATTATGTCATTAACTTTACCACTGCTTCCTTCAGTGTTACTTTAACACTCTGTAGAATGGGACCGTATCTGAGCAGTGTTGATTTAACACTTTAACACTTTAACACAGGGGATTTATCTGTGACTGGGTCCAGTATTAAAATATCCATAGACTTATAACATAGATTGTTAATGTTTCATACCCGAGATGTGTTCCTTCTTCCAAAAATGTTTGATTCTGGTACCGTTGGCCGCTGCTGAGCAATTTTACAATTCAAACAGCAGCGATCCCACTATGCTATGCAGTGGCTGTAAAATAATGCTTTTACAGTGTAGTTACAATACAATTACAGGACTGTCGATACATTTCCCATCATGCATTTGCATTTACAAAAAAAAGCATGAATACAATATGTTCTTGTAAAATTTATTGTAAAAATTACATCAATTGCTAACAGTGTATTATAGAACTAAGGGGTACTTATTCTACACTGTTAGCCCTTACCGGGTTTTTTTACAGTAAAATACTGGCAACACTGTTGCCAGCAATTTACTGTTAATTGTACAGTTATTTACTGTAATCTACAGTATGTTACTGTAAAAATGCACTAAAACTTGAGGTAACTAATTTCACTTGCAGAAACCGACTGCCTTAAATTGACCAACTATAATTTAAATGTATTAACTAACATTTATAATGCATTAATAATGTGAGAAAAGTATTACTGTAAACTTATTTCATTTGAAACCACAAAAAAACGTTTGTAATTAAAGAGATTTCCAGTCATTGAACTCCAAGTTTGTGTCTGTGGCTGGAGCAAGGCGACAACGGTCAGGGGTTTGAAGGTTCATCAAGGGAAAATGAAATGCTTGAGGGAGAAGGGACAAGGGCCTCGCATTGATCAGTACTTCTTACGAAGTCAGTCAAGTCAGTCGAATGAAATCCAGCGACAGGAAGCAAACCACAGCTCGCAGGATATCAGCACCCCTGTCATAGAGGAGAGGAGGGCTTGCACAGTTAGTGATGAACATATTCATACTTGTGAAACCGGTCAGACTAACCAGCATAAGAGAGAAAAGAACCTCAATAGGCAGGCCTGGAGTTAGATGGCCAAGAGCTTGTGAGAAAACTGCATGGGACACGGTAAACACAGATCTATGCTTTGCATTGGAAAGATTAACTGGTACAGTTGAAAAGAAGCTGGATAAATTTGGGGACATCATTTACGCATATGGAAGTGAGAGGTTTGGTGTGGAAAAAAGGAAGGAAAAAGTACAAACTGCTCCTGGAATGTCTAGACGGCAGCAGAAAATTGAAGGGTTAGTTAGAGAAAGGAGACAGCTGAGGAAGCAATGGAAAAGAGCAGAACAAAGTCAGAAGGAGGGACTCAATCTCTTACAAAGGGACATAAAAGATAAGCTGGCAACATTACGCAGAGCTGAGCGTCTACGGAAACGCTACAAAAAGAAGGAACGTGTGAGGGCTAATTTCTATAAAGACCCATTCAAATTCGTAAAGAAGTTATTCACCAGTGAGAAGAATGGCACTTTAAAAGCATCTAGAGTTGAGCTAGAGAGATATTTGGAGGAAACGCATACAGATGCAAAAAGGCATGAGCATATGTCAATTCCATCAGACATACCACCTATCAACCCACCAGAATACCAAATGGAGGTCTGTGCACCTAAGTGGAAAGAGGTAGAGCAGGCTGTGAGAAAGGCAAGGGCTTCATCATCTCCAGGGCCTAATGGAGTTCCGTACAGAGTGTACAAGAGTGCTTCAGGAGTTCTGTGAATTCTGTGGAAATTGTTAAAAGTGGCATGGGAAAAACAGGTTGTACCTAGAGCATGGCGCAGAGCAGGTGGAGTCTTTATACCTAAAGAAAAAGATGCTACAAGCATCAGTCAGTTTCGTCCTATTTCACTATTAAACGTTGAAGGTAAGATTTTCTTCAGCATTATTGCCCAGAGATTGTCTTCAGCATTATTGTCCAGAGATTGTATTAAAGAATGGCTTCATTGACACTTCAGTTAAAAAAGCGGGCATTCCAGGGTTCTCAGGATGCTTAGAACACATCAATGTTATCTGGCAACGAATTCAGTCAGCTAAAAAGGAGAGGAAGGAGCTCCATCTGACATTCCTGGATTTGGCTAATGCATGGTTCAGTGCCACATGAGCTTCTTTGGGCAGCATTTGATTTTTTCAGAGTACCAATGTCAATAACAAATTTAGTGAAAGCCTATTTTGGAGATTTGCAATTTAGTTTCTCAACTCCAAAATTCAGCAGTGCATGGCAATGCTTAGACGTTGGAATAATGGCAGGATGCACAATTTCTCCACTGGCTTTTACCATGGCAATGGAAGTAATCATTATAGGGCATCAAGATGGGTAGTAGGAGGAGAGCGCTTGGCTTCTGGGATGCGACTACCACCAATCAGAGCATACATGGACGACATGACAACCATGACTACAACAGTAGCCTGCACTAATCGGTTATTGGGGAAGTTAACAGATAATATTGAATGGGCACGAATGCAATTTAAGCCCTCTAAATCAAGGAGCATCTCGATAGTTAAAGGAAAGGTAGTAGATAAAACATTCTTCATTAATGGTGAGGCAATACCAACAGTTTCTGAGAAGCCAGTGAAGAGTCTTGGGAGATGGTACGATGGAGATCTAAAGGACACAGTTCGAGTGGGAGAAGTTAGACGACAAGCAGTGGAAGGGTTGAAGAGCATAAACAGCTGTGCTCTACCAGACAAACTAAAACTCTGGTGCTTTCAGTTTGGTCTACTGCCGAGGTTGCTGTGGCCACTGACTGTGTACAAGGTTTCTTTGACAACAGTGGATAAGCTGGAAGCGTTAATAAGTTCATACATCAGGAAATGGTTGGGAGTTCCACGCTGCCTCAGCAGAGTGGGACTTTATAGTAAAGGAATATTGCAGCTGCCAGTCTCTGCTTTAACCGAGGAGTTTAAGTGTGCCAAGGTCAGACTGGAAATGACATTAGTAGAGTCACGTGACAAATGTGTAAGGGAGGCAGCCCCTGTGTTAGAAACTGGTAGAAAGTGGTCAGCAAAGAAATCTGTAGTAGAGGCAAAGGCTGACCTTCAAATTGGGGATATCGTGGGACAGGTACACAGCAAAATCCCCAGTGTTAAATTAACACTCCTCGGTGTTTATATGAGTCCACACCCTACAGAGTGTTAAGTTAACACTGTTCAGTGATTATATGAGTCCATACTCTACAGTAGGGCTGCACGATTAATCGCACGATGTTGTTATGCGCATCTAATCAGTAAAGCCGGTTCCTTGATTAGTAGTAAATCACCTTCACCTGCTTTCAGATGGACGATATGATGCAGATATGAGTGTTAAATTAACACTCAAGAGTGTTAAAGTTAGTGAGATAATTAAGTGATTAATTTAGTGATCATTGAGCATTATTGAAGACACCTGATGTTAACAAGCAGAATCACTGAAGGAGAAAATCACAAATTGTAAGCCACCATTATGGCGATCAGTGTTTGCTTTAGTTGGGCTCTTGATCCTTATACTTTAAGTTTAAATTTTGTTTGTCTGCTGTTATTGATTTATTACAGTCAAATGAACAAAGACAAGTGTGATCTGATAGTTTTGGTTATGGTTTGACATAATCATGCTGTGATCTGAAAAACGAAACACATTCAGATGATCTGATTTAACTTGATAGCTACAATTTAGTGGTTCTACAGCATATGACAATTAATTTTTTCTTATAATCCAAAACATTTAATAAAAACTGTTCTGATCAAATCACTTTCAAATACATTTATTTAGAAACACAGACATCAATAATCAGCCTGTGAATCTCAACCGTGGTGACAATAATAATCCTTGTTGCCACCAATCACAACTCATTAATGGCTCCCATCATGCATTGCGGTATGAATAAATTATGATCTGAATTGTCTATGTAATTTACTTTTCCTAATTGAATATTCTGCTCGTCACCATTGTTGAGATGCATTGACTGAATCTTGATATCTGTGTGTGCCTAAAAGAAAGATTTTTTTTTTTTTACAACTTTTAAGAAATTACTTATATTATATCTCAAATTCTGGATATTTATGCAGAATCTCAGTTATGCTGTAACCAATAGCATAAATCACAAACAATTAGTTCAAATGATGGATGTCATAATATAACCAACACCATTAGATCTTTTTTTTTTTTCTTTGTTCATTTGGCAGGTATAACTCAGATACAACAGCTGAACAAATTCTAAAGTTAATAATATAAGGGTCAAGAGCCCAACTAAAGCAAACACTCATCTCCATAATGGTGACCTGAAATTCCGGTTTTCTCCTTCAGTGATTCTGCTTTAGGTGTCTTCAATAATGCTCAATCATCACTCAAATAATCACTTAATTATCTCATTAACTTTAACACGCTTGAGTGTGGACTCATATACACTCCCAGGTGTGTTCATTTAACACTGAGTTTTTGCTGCGTACAAAGAGCCGTAGTTAACTAACAAGCTGAGCCAAATCGTGTTAAAATCGAGGCCTCGATTTTAACGCGATTTGGCTCAGCTTGTCAGTTAACTACGGCTCTTTGTAGTAAATGCCGCTCCATCTGAAAGCAGGTGAAGGTGATTTACTACTAATCAAGGAACCGGCTTTACTGATTAGATGCGCATAACAACATCGTGCGATTAATCGTGCAGCCCTACTCTACAGAGTGTTAAAGTAACACTGAAGAAGTGTTAAGGTTAATGAGATAATTAAGTGATTAATTGAGTGATGATTGGGCATTATTGAAGACACCTGATGTTAACAAGCAGAATCACTGAAGGAGAAAACCATAATTTTTAAGTCACCATTATGGTGATCAGTGATTGCTTTAGTTGGGCTCTTGACCCTTAAATCATTAACTTTAGATTTTGTTTGGCTGCTGTAGGTGAATTATAACAGCCGTATGAACAAATGGTCATGGTCATCTGATAGTATTGGTTGTGTTTTAACATAATCATTATTTCACAATCATTTGACCTGTATCATTGTACTAATATAAAGCCCATTTGGGTTTCCTTTTTTTTTTTTTTTTTTTAGCAGCACTGTCCTAGAACAGCATAATATTTTAATTTTTCACAATGTAATCTAAGGACTTTTGTTTTAAATGTGTCTTATATACAAAAAAAAACTATTATTTTGATTCTATTTAGTTTTTAGACACAGACATCAAGAATCAGCCTGTGAATCTCAACAATGGTGACAATTATAAAGCATGTTGCAGTGTATTCTGGGTGCCACCAATCAAAACTCATTCATGGCTCCCATCATGCATTGCTGCATGAATAAATAATGAGCTGGTGATCAGAGGTGATCTGTTTGTCACCATTGCTGAGACTCATACGCTCATTATTGATGTCTGTGTGTGCCTGTATAAAGAATTTTCAAAGTTTTCTTTTTATTGACTTGATCATTTGGTTTTTATTGAAGAGGTTAAAAATATTATGTTGAACAAGGCCAGTGCTGCTATAATTAATAAAGTAAACCTAAATTGGGCTCTATATTAGGTCAAATGATTGTGAAATAATGATTATGTTAAAACACAACCAACACTATCAGATGACCATGACCATTTGCTCATCAGGCTATTATAACTCACGTACAGTCGCCAAACAAAATCTAAAGTTAATGATTTTAGGGTCAAGAGCCCTACTAAAGCAAACACTGATCACCATAACGGTGACTTAAAAATTATGGTTTTCTCCTTCAGCGATTCTGCTTGTTAACATCAGGTGTCTTCAATAATGCTCAATCATCACTCAATTAATCACTTAATTATCTCATTAACTTTAACACTTCTTCAGTGTTAGTTTAACACTCTGTAAAGTATGGACTCATATAAACACTGAGCAGTGTTAATTTAACACTCTGTAGGGTGTGGACTCATATAAACACCGAGGAGTGTTAATTTAACACTGGGGATTTTGCTGTGTACAGCATGGAAGGGCGGGTTTTGGGCTCAGTTTAGCTCCTCCTAAATAGCACAAGGCAGGCCCAGCTCAAAGGAGGAAGCTGGTAGTCAACGAGGTGCGAAAGCAGGAGGAGAGGATGAGGTGTATAAAGGCCATTTCCCAGGCCAAGCAGGGAGAGTGGATGAGATGGGAGAGTGTGGAACAACGCAAGATGGGCTGGCAAGACCTTTGGTCAATGGAAGAGAGTAGGATCAGTTTCCTTATTAGGTCAACATATGACGTTCTCCCATCACCGCAGAACCTAAACCTCTGGGTAGGAGAGGATCCCTCTTGTCCTTTGTGTTCATCACCTGCCACATTAAGGCACATTTTGACAGGATGTAAGGTGGCTCTTAGCCAAGGTCGGTTTACTTGGCGCCATGACCAAGTACTGCAATGTTTGGCTTTAGCATTGGAAGGCAAGCGTAGTATGACCAATAAGTTGCCCCCTGTTCTAGCAAAACATTACACGCAGAAGACATTATTCCTCCGCCCAGGCGAGCAACCACCAAGAAAAGGTGTTAAGACCAATTCTCGCTCAGGACAACTGGAAGCTGCTAGGGACTGGAAGATGCTGGCTGATCTTGATCAACGGCTTATTTTTCCACCTGAGATTGCCACCACTAACCTACGACCAGACATTGTTTTGTGGTCTGGATCAGCACGCATTGTTCAACTGATAGAGTTGACAGTGCCATGGGAGGATGCTGTAGATGAGGCATATGAGAGGAAGAAGCTGCGGTATGCTCATTTGGCCACTGAAGCAGAACAGCGAGGATGGAGAGTCCAGGGGTGCGTTTCCCGAAAGCATCGTTAGCCAACTATGGTCGCAAGTTCCGTCGTTACCAACAGAGTTCAATGGAAATTGCGACCAACTTGCGACCATTTGGCTAACGGTGCTTTCGGGAAACGCACCCCAGGTTTATCCACACTGTTAGCAATTGATGTAATTTTTACAATAAATTTTACAAGAACATATTGTATTCATGCTTTTTTGTGTAAATGCAAATGCATGATGGGAAATGTATCGATAGTCCTGTAATTTTATTGTAACTACACTGTAAAAGCATTATTTTACAGCCACTGCATAGCATTGTGGGATCGCTGCTGTTTGAATTTTAAAATTGCTCAGCGGCGGCCAACGGTACAAGAATCAAACATTTTTGGAAGAAGGAACACATCTCGGGTATGAAACATTAACAATCTATGTTATAAGTCTATGGATATTTTAAAACTGGACCCGGTCACAGATAAATCCCCAGTGTTAAATCAACACTGCTCAGAGCACATACGGTCCCACTCTACTACAGAGTGTTAAAGTAACACTGAAGGAAGCAGTGGTAAAGTTAATGACATAATTAAGTGATTAATTGAGCATTATTGACGAACACCTGCTGTTAAATATCTGAATATCTCAGCAGAGGAGGATTAAACAACTCCACAAACAGCATTACAGCTTCACTTATTACTAACCAGACTGACTTTATATCTGTCATATGTCTATGATGTTTAGATGTTGATGTTTTAAAATGTTTGGTCACCATTGTGGTGATCAGTGTTTCCTTTAGTTGGGCAGTTTGACTCTTGACAATGTAAGTGCACTTTTGGTGTTTGTAACAGTGTTTACTAAAACACATAATTTGTTACAAAGGAATTCAAACACAAATATGTTCAGGTGTTATGGTTCTCATTATCAAAAAGTAAAATGACAGAAAAAGATGAAAAAAAACAAGACCTAAATTTGTAATTAAAAAGAAACTTTCCCCTTTCTTGACACAAAGCAGACATTCAGAATTTTTATATACATTGCAGAATTTTTTTGGAAATCATTTTTATTTTTCAGAAACAAACAGACATCAATAATCAGCATATGAATCTCAACCATGGTGACATGCTTAATGCTACAATGCATGCTGGGAGTCAAAAGTTTTAAACTATGGTGCATCCCAGAATGCATTGTGGCATAAAGCATGTCACCATTGTTGAGATTCATATGTGGATTCTTGATGTCTGTGTGTGTGAGTCCAAATTTTACTTACCCAATAAAAAAAAAAAAAAAAAAAATGGTCTTGATGTCTAATCTGCATAAAGAAATTAATGTTGTTGAACACAATCTATTGATACCAACTAACCACACTCTGTCATTTTTTGTACTTTATTATCTTGTAAACTATAGGCCCATCATCAGAATACTTTTGTTTCTGGCTTTCTATGTAACAAATTATGTATTTTGGCAAACACTGTTACAAAGACCATATATTTATAAAGTCATCAAGAGTCAAATTGCCCAACTAAAGGCAACACTATTCACCATAATGGTGATTTTAAAACATCATCTAAACCTCTGTTAATTCTCAATAAGAACTTCTGTAGATGTCTGACATATAAAGTCAGTCGTGAAATTCCTGGCAACTTAGTTGCAGTAAATATACAGTATATTGTAATAAATTACAACATTTTACTGTAATAATACTATAATCACAGTAGCACTGCTGTATGAATACAGTACTTTATTGTAAAAGTAAACAGTAACAATCCTGTATATTACTTGCTGTAAATTTACTGCATTTAGTTTCCAGGAATTTCCTGTAAAATTACAACAAATGTTAACAGTGTACAGTAAATTGTAATAAATTACAATATTTTACTGTAATAATGTTACTATTATAACAGTAGCACTGCTGTATTAATACAGTACTTTATTGTAACAGTAAACAGTAAAAATCCTGTATATTACTTGCTGTAAATTTACTGCAATTAGTTGCCAGGAATTTCCTGTAAAATTACAATAAATTGTTAACAGTGCAGTGGAAGTGGGTTGTCGAGGTTTTGTGGCACACTCTACAACCCGGTTCCTCAGAGACGTCGGATTCAGCGGCCAAGAGTTGCGTCGCACAGTAAAGAACTTATCTGAAGCAGCAGAAAGGAGCAGCAACTGGCTGTGGTTGAGACGGAAAGATTCTAGCTGGCTGTGTACAGGCCGCCACGCTACGGTTCTTGAAAATTCTTGAAAAACTTGAAGAGTCTGTTGTTTAATCTGTATAAGTTGTATAGTATAGGTTGTATAGTATACTATACAATTTGTATAGGTTGTATAGTATAGAATGACGGGTGGTTGGGCAGATATTGTGTTTTGCGGTAGGTGGTATGCCATACGGAACCGTTGCCACTGTAACTGCTTTAACGCACCAGTGGGGCTCGACAGCCTTAGTCAAACGGGTTGGCGCGTGTGGTTGGGTTGCGGAGAGATTGTGAGATTGTGGTTAGGTCTCAGCAGCAGGAGGGATGTAGAGGTCAGTAAGCTGGGCTGAGTTGAGTGGGGGACGGAGGGGGGTGACTCTGGGACGCCAGAGTCACTGTCGAGCCCTCTTGAGGTGTCTGGGCTAGTCGACGAAACACTGAGGACGGAAGGTGCCCACTTGAAGACCCTAGAGATGTCCCCTAGTCGGCTTAATCCAGACGGCTGTCATGATGGTCCACTAGGGAGACCACACTGTAGTTGCAGCCGTCATGTGTGCTGACGCGCCAAGTACACTGCAGCCGTTAACGCCGGGCAGAAGGGGAGTCACACCCTTATATGGAAAGAAGCGTAAATGGATGGAGAAGCATAGTTTACTGTAAAGCTACATCTTATTGTTGCTTATCTTGGCGAAAGCCGAGTACAAATCAGCATGAAGTTTTAACATCTACTCTCGTGTAATGGAAATCAATCCACTGGACTAGCAACTACACAGTCACTGTCTGTTAAATAAAGCAACACACAGCATATCATCAATGTTTGCAGATCTTCTCCTGGACTGAAGCACAGGCTCTACTCTTCAGCACAATGGTGACCCAAAAAACTACATTTTACAGTAAACTACTGGCAACAGAGTTGCCAGTATAAACCTGTTTTATAACTTACAGTTTATTGCTGTTAAAATACATTTCGTGGGTGTGTCTTTTTATCTTACACTGTTAACCCTTTCAACCCCACAGGAAAATCCACACTACAAAGAGTAAAAGTAACATTGACAGTGTTGCAGTGAGATAATTCAGTGAATATGTAAGTGATTGTTGAGCATTAGTGATGAACACCTGCTGTTAACAAGCAGAATCACTGAAGGAAAGAGGAACACAAGAACAGAAAATAGAAAAACACAAGAACTACAACTGACTTCCAGACATTACACATCATTATACTTATTATTAACCAGTATGACTTTATTTCTGTCATACATCTACAGAAGTTGTTATTGAGAAGTTTAATTGAAAATGTTTGGTTGGAAGTTACCATTATAGAGATCAGTGTTTGCTTTAGTTGGGATGCTGATGCTATAGTATGAGATTTTCTTTTGCTGCTTGAGCTGTGTTTTTGCAAGTCACACTTGTGCACACACACAGTTTATTAATGATTGAATTTGTCAAAATATGAAAATCATCATATTGCCTGTTCATTCACTAAATAATTCATTCTCACTCAATCAGAGATTAATCCTCAGCCAAAAGTTTAACATTATCACCGCAGCAATAAATTACAATTACTCTTTTTTTTAACATATTGTACATAAACCAAAAAAACAGAGCTACACAGTTTTGTAGAAACACAGAGATATCAAAATTTAGCACATTAATCTCAACAATGGTGGCAATATTTTTTTTCATGCAGCAGTGCATGCTGGGAGTTTTATACTATCCTGGAACCCAGTATGCACTGCTGCATGAAACTTTTGATTGTTACCATTGTTGAGATTCATATTATAATTGTTGATGTCTGTGTGTGTCTGAGTCTAGCAGGATTTGTTTTTAATGCACTATATGATTACAATGAAGACATGATTAACCGAAATATTGATTTCATGTTGTAGATTCACAGATTTATGTTATACTCATAAATTAATTTAAGTTCCATATTAAATACCCATATATTCAAAGAATATATACTGATCTGAAAATCAGATATATCCAGGATGATTGTGACATTACCACAAAGACCAAAATCACTTGGTAAACTTCCTCTTGACTTTTTCTTGCCATAACAAATGTGTTTTATAAACTCACAGTTACAGCAGCCAGAGAGAAACTAATGTTATAAAGTCAAGGGTCAAGAGACCAACTAAAGCAAATGCTGATCTCCATTATGGTGACTACAAACTTTATTATTTTTACTTTATTATCTGTTAATTCTCAACAAGAACTTTTGTACATGTATGAAAGAAATAATGTTAAACTGGTTTGTAAACTGGTTTCACACTCAGTGTTGCTGGAAGTCAGTTGTAGTTCTTGTGTTTCTCTTTTTTCTGTTCTTGTTTCTCTTCTTACAGTGATTCTGCTTATCAGGTGTTCATCAGTGTCTCAATTCACTCACTTCTTTTCATTCAAGTGGACTATATTAGTGAACTAATGTAGGGAATAGTGAATGGGGGTACAGAGTGTGATTTGGAACACCTCTGAGTGTCGACTTTAAGAGCTGTTAATTCACAGTATATTCCTGTAGGCTAGTTTTGTTTTCTACGGTATATTACTGTTTTAATGGAAAATGGTATGATAGTGTCAGAATTTGGCCTTTTGCCAGTATTTTACTGTAAAAAACCTGGTAAGGGCTAACAGATTATGATATAACAATCTTACATTTGGGAGCAATTTAGCAAGAACATACACTGTGTACCTTTTTGTAATAATTGTGTACCAATACTGTTTAGGCTTTTTAAAAATGTCAGGGTACATATCTATGCATTTATACTTTTTTTTTTTAATAGCAAAAGTGCAGATGTTTAAGTTTGGGCTAAGATGTTTCAAGCCAAGAAAAGCTAAGACTATTGCAATTTTTTTAAATACTGGGAAATGTATCTTGTTTCATGTGGTTACAGGGTAAGTGGTGCTTGTATAAATAAAGGTTTCCGAGTCAATGATATAAGATTGTGTGTATGCATTTTTATTGTACTTACCCTTTAACTAAGAGGGTAACAAGCACAACTACATGAAACAAGAGTATATTTCCCCAATATTTAAGCAAAAGTTACAATAGTTTTAGTTTTCAGTGCACTTTTGTTAAAAAGATTACTTTATAAATGCATAGATGTACCCTGTGGTTTTTAAAAAGCCTAAACAGTATGTACTGGTTCCCAATTATTACAAAAAGGTACACAGTGTATGTTCTTGCTAAATTGCTCCCAAATGTAAGATTGTTGTATCATAATAGTAGAATAAGTACCCCTTAGTTCTATAATACTTACAGTATAAATTTTTTTTTAATTCTCCTGGTTGTTACCCCTTTATTCCCCAAACTTAAAATATTGTTCCCTTATACTTATATTGTAAGTACGTTATAGGTACACTATAATTACTGAAGGTTACGCTGTAAAATCGCTTTAATTATGCAGTACTTTCCGGGCTGTAATCTAAGCGTTACCCATTTTTCAATTTACAAATAAAAATCTACATACTGTAAATTACATAAGGTGGCATCACCTTTATATCTGTGAGGATCTGGAAATTGTTTTCTCCAGTCAGTGTCAGTGTTTTGGAAAGTATCTCGCTGTCTTTCTTTGGGAAGTTCATCACTGAGATCCTCACGTTCAGATCTCCTCCAGAGTAATCCTGAGCCTCCACAAACACGTTCTCTGAGGAACCCACTCTCAGCAAATTAGGAGCTGACAGAACAAACCTGAGGAGATCAAATCACAGCGTGTGAAATCTTACAAACAGATTATTAGTAACTCTATGAACGAACGGTGTGTTTAATACTCACAGCGGGTCACACAGTGTGAGGAGGGATGAGGAGAGAAGAACAACAGTCAGACACAGCAGCTTCACCTCCATCGTGTCTCTCTCTCTGTGTGTGTGTGTGTGTGTGTGTGTGAACCTGCAGCAGCTCAGATTTATACCTGCCTACGTGACACTCACAGTCCAAACTGCTATTTCTCTATCTATATATTTGTTTCTTTTTTTGTTTGCAGTTTGTTTTACTGGAAATTACACAAGGGGGCATTTAAGTTAACCGTGTAGAATTATATTGTAGCACATATTGCTATGTTTAAAATTACTTTTTACTTTTTATTTTCTACATGGATACTTTTATTTCTCTCAGGGAACTGAATTTATTTAACTAAACATTCAGAATCAAAGACTAATAGTTCAGATTTGTCCACTACACTTTGTTTAGTGACTCCTCCTGTAAGCTTGTCATTGTTACAAATGGTGATAATTTCATGATCAGCAGGCTTGAAAACTTCATGATCAGCAGGCTTGAAAACTTCATGATCAGCAGGCTTGAAAACTTCTATCATGAAATAGCACTTTTGCTGTTGTCAGCCAAAATGAGTGCAGTTTTCCCGTAAATGACCTGCAAAAA
>JAULUF010000047.1:72500-110000 GCA_031834385.1 Semotilus atromaculatus | reverse complement strand
CTATAGCTTGTTCATTATACATACTTGGCATGAGGCATCTTGACACATGCCATTATGTAAAAGTATGCAAACACAAATGAGATTTGAAGTTTTCACAAATTGTGCACAAATCTTTTTAATTATACTTTTAGAGACTGCACTTTTTTTTTCATTCCATCGTCTTTCCATTTCCACGCAAATGTGCTAGATGTACATCTTTGACCTGTGCCCGAGTCCAATTTTTATTTAATTTTTTTACTTCAACGTTTAAAAAAAAACGTTCTGAAAGTGATTCCAACAATATCGTTCCTGTGTCGTTATCGTTATAGCAGTGGTGTACTTTCATTAAATCTCATAGAATTAGAATGATTAATTAGTAAATATTTACAGTTATTATTACTTGTTTATTTTTTGGCGCTCAACAGACCGAGTCCCCATTCACTTTAACTAAAAAGATATGTGTGTGTGAATATCTCGATATCGTTGCAAAGACATAAGGTAAGTAAATTATTACAGATATTTTATTTTAAGAACCATTCCTTTAAATTAAAAAGCCCTCTGAGGTGAATAACGTCATCATTCCGTATTGAAATATCAAACTCACGGAACAACAGTGTGCATTTTAATCGATATTTACATTGTTGCCTGGTCGTAGAAGAATAAGGCTTCAGCTCAATGTCAACTGCAGCACACGGGAGCGCGCAGTCTCTGCTGGAGGATGATTGGCAGATGTGGGCGGGACCAGATGGGCGGGGCTTCCTACCGGAGAGAACACGCGGTTCCGTGAGCCGTGCGCTTTTTCCCCAGTCCGGGCAGGCCTTTAAACTACGCCCACACCTCGCTCGCGATTCACTCACCCTGCTTTTAACACACCCCGAATCCACAGGACTCGAGACGGACCGACGGAACCCGTCACACATCGGCGACAGCGCTCCCGGAATCCCTTCATCCGCATCTCACATAGGTCATGACGCTGGAAGCGATCCGGTACCGGTCCGGGTCTCTGCAGATCCTCAACCAGCTGCTGCTGCCGCACGAGACCGTGTTCGACGAGATCCGTTCGGTGCGGGACGGATATGAGGCCATCAAGAGCATGAAGGTACGGAAGGCCCGATCCACGGATCCTCTGCCCGGTTCCGTTCACACACATCCGAACATCTCAAAGCCGGGCTGAGGTTTCTTTGTGTCGGATCAGAGCACGGGGTCGCGCTTTGTTCGTGCGTGTGCATGTGTGTTCTTGTGTGATCTGCATAACCTGCGCTTGATATAAAGTCCCTGTAAGCCTAGTGAATATATTCACACCATACGATTTTAAAGCATTGAATCGCAGTTAATAATGTCACTAATGAAATCCCAGTTGGCCTCTCAGATCTATTGGAATGAATCCTGCACATCATTCAAAGCGCATCAGGACGCGTTCTTGCGTTCAGTCTGCGCTGTTTATTTTTTGAATAATGCAGGCGTGCGTCTTATTTTGTTTTCCGCCATAATTTGTTTATGTTTGAAAATACATTTCCTGGAATGTTCTTAAAAGGAAAATTAATCGGGAACTTGGAACGTTAGGGAACGTTCTGTATTAGTAACTGTTCACGCAGAAGAACGTGCACTTGTGTTTTGTTTGTGTTCTAATTTTTTGTTTGTTTGGTAGACTGATTGTTCATAATTGTTTCATCATCTAACTTACAAAAACGTCCCTTGCGTTCTGTTTCGATTGTTTCTTGCACTATTTTGCTAATTAAGTTGGTCTACACAGATGCATCACAGATGTTTTTGGCTGCTGTGTTTTTATGATGGCATGTCAAGTTTAAAGGGTTAATTCACCAAAAAATGTAAATTCTGTCATCATTTACTCACTCATGTCGTTCCAAACCCGTAAGACTTTCATTCTTCAAAACACAAATAAAGATATTTTCACTCAAATCTGGCCACTTTCTGCCCCTCCACTCCATTGACAGCTACGCAACTTACCACTTTGACGCTTCAAAAAGTTTATGAAGAGATCGTAAAACGAATCCATATGAATTTTGCGGTTTAGTTCAAATTTTCCAAAGAGACTCGATCGTGTGATGATGAACAGATTTAATTTGGGCTTTTATTCACATATCCCTTTCAAAAATGTTCCGAACTTTTTGAACACAAGTACCCGTCCCGCGCGAACCGGCCCTTATTGTTTGTGAACACGCATTGATTGTGACATCATAAAGGTGTTGTTGCTCGGATGATCTTCCTCATGCGTTCCAGTCTTGATTAATGCAGTGCATAATTAATGTGTTGGGGTGCTGGTTTTCCGGCAGCCTCGTCTGCGCCTCATTAATAGTCGTTACTGCAAATATCTCGAATGAATTATTGATCAATCAGGGGTTGAGGGGTTTGGTTGTGTGCCAGGCGCTGTCACTGTCATGAGAGCTTTACTAATGGACAGACAGGAAGTGACAATCAAGTGACGGTCACCAGACTTCCCATTCATATTCTCTGATGGTTCACCAAGAGTGTGTGGTACAAAGACATGTAGTGTGTTTTCAGTTAAAGGATTAGCTCACTTCAGAATTAAAATCACGCCATACCCCACGTCATCCAAGATGTTCATGTCTTTCTCTCTTCAGTCGAAAAGAAATTAAGCTTTTTGAGGAAAACATTTCAGGATTTTTCATATAGTGGCCTTCAATGGGGTCCAATGGGTTGAAGGTCCAAATGTGAGTTTCAGTGCAGCTTTAAAGTCTCGACACGATCCCAGCCGAGGAATAAGAGTCTTATCTAGAGAAACCACCGACCATTATCTAAAAAAATAAATAAAAAAAAAGAGTATCTTTTTAATCACACATGCTCGTCTTCCACTAGCTGCGATGCGCCGCACATTACGTAATCACGTTGAAAGGTCACGTGTGATGTAGGCGGAAGAACCGACCTAGTGTTTACAAAGCGAACATGCAAAGACTAAGTCAAACGCCATTTACTAAAAAAATGAAAGGTAAAACAACGATGTTGGATGATTTTGAAGTTGGAGGAGAAAATGAGATGAGCCCTATACAAACATTTTCTGCCTACGTCACATTACCGTCTGATCTTTCAATGGGATTGCGTGAAGTCGAAAAAGGATATAAATGTTTTTTTTTTTTTGTAAATGAGAGATGGTTTGTCTGCTGGGATCGTGTCAAGAGAGACTTTGAAGCTGCACTGAAACTCACATTTGGACCTTTAAACCATTGGACCCCATTGAAGTCGTTATATGGAGAAAATCCTGGAATGTTTTTCTCAAAAACCTTAATTTCTTTTCGACTGAAGAAAGAAAGACATGGACATCTTGGATGACGTGGGGGGAGAGTAAATTAACTGGAATTTTAATTCTGAAGTGAACTAATCTTTTAAGAATGGTGATGTCATACTGTTATTAAACCAATATGACATCAGTCATGTAATCAGCTCTTTGAACTAAACGGAATGACCACTTTTAGAATGATGTCATAATCCTCTATTGTCATCATAACGGCAGAAGTTCTAAAGGAAGGATGACATCATACCGCACACACAATGTCATTTCTGCTGGAGTTGTTTAATAACCTCTGAACTGTGACTGCTATGCATGACTCTGAGCATTTCATTGAAACTCTTAAAAGAAAATGACAAACTCAAAACTGTGAACTTATTCATCTGTCTCACATCAGTATTAATTAATCAATGGGGCTTTTCACTGTAATAATGTAGTTTTCCATTCCAGTGAGCTGATTTTAGACGTGAATGGAAGCGTTAAAATCATGAAAATCAATTTAAATAGATGATCTGGGAGAGCAGAATGCGTGAAGGAAGAAACCTCCTCTTAAAGGGACAGTTCACCCAAAAAATGAAAATGGTCATTTATTCTCCCTCATGTTATAACAAGCCTGTATGAGTTTCACATAACACAAAAGGTGATATTTTGAAGAATGTTGGTTTGCATAATCATTATTTTTTCGACAATGGAAGTCAATGGTTACCAACATTCTTCAAAATGTCCTGTGTTCAACAGGAGAAAGAAACTCATACAGGTTTGGAACAACATGAGGGTAAGTAAATGTCTTTTGGTAGAACTGACCCTTCAATGAGAAGCATTGTAGAGCGTTTGGCCCTGACTCTCTGGCGTGTGACCTTTGACCCTGCAGGTGCGCGGCGCTCCCGCCATCGCCATCGTGGGGTGCCTGAGCCTGGCGGTGGAGCTGCGGGGGGGCGCCGGGGCCGACGACCTCGTGTCCTTCATCAGGGAGTCTCTGTGTCACCTGACCTCCGCCCGGCCCACGGCGGTCAACATGGGCCGAGCCGCGCGCGAGCTCATGGAGTTCACCGAGAACGAGAGCATGGAGAAAAACACAGAGCAGCTGAGAGACAGGTGACACCGAGCATTTACATCTCGTAATGACATTCAGGGGTTTGCTGGAGGCACATGTCCAGAGCATCATATAATAATCATATTCTCGGCTTTGTCTCCTTGAGTTATGTATGTGGAAGCTGTTTCCGACACAGAATAAAAAAGAAAAAGGTCATTGTGAATTATTTTTTTTCTCTCTTTTAGATTTGGACTTTATAGTCTACAATTATTGCGAGTTTATATGTAGAGAAAAGTTAGATTAAATTTTACAATTACTTTTTAAATTTTTTTATTTTGTGGTGGAAACAAGCTTTTAAGAATTGAAATTCTGAACACACGTTATATGCTATTTCTGGTGTTTTTGACCAGAATATGTTCAGTGAGAAACGTAGAATTGTCAAAAATGTGGCTATTTAAGACAAGCTTAGTTCTTAAGAATGGAGAACTAAAACAATAATGCTATTAGCTTTCAAAAATATTTTACTTTAGTTATTATTAATTTATTATTTAACAATTTTAGAATTTTTTTAAAGAATCATTTAAGATATTTCTATTAATAAATTATTATTATTATTATTATTATTAAAAATGATCAAACTCCTATCTAAAGTACTATGCTAAAAAGCCACATAAAAACTAAATAATTTCTTTAATTTAATTGATTAAAAAAAAACATTTATTTAAATAAAAAAAATAAAAACATTGCCGTCACAGCAATAAAATACAACATATTCAAAATATATAGTATATTGAAAACTATAAATCACAGTATTACATTTTTTTGTACTCTATAATATAATGAACTGTTAGAAGAACATAATTAATAAAGAGTATTAAAGGAAATTATCCAACTTTCACCATCAAAGACCAATTAAATTGATAACCACAATTATATGTATGACCTTTAATCTCCAGCCAAGGATTATTAACCGTAACAGACTAGCGTATTAATGTGTTTCTCTCTTGGCCACGCCCCTGCTGCAGCGTGATTGGCTGGATTGAGGAGATGTTGGAGCGAGACGTCAACGACAACAAAAAAATCGGCAACTACGGCGCCCAGCACATCCTGTCAGGAGTCCCGCGAGACTCGGTCACCATCCTCACACACTGCAACACCGGCAGCCTCGCCACGGCGGGATACGGCACAGCTCTCGGTGAGTCCGCGTGCGCATCAACCCCTTTATTTCCCAGTGATTTCCAGAGCTTTTCTCTTTTGTATTGTCTCGTCTATATTTCTGCAGTCTTTCTTCAAATCTCCCTCTTGCTCGTTCTCTCTCCTCCACCGTCATAATAATGCTGATTGGCTACACGCGTGTGTGTCGGGTCTGTATCTTAACCAGTGTGGATTATCTACTCAGTCGGTTCTTCAGTATTGTGTTTTGCTGGGTTCAGGCCATGTTGGACTTCAGGAAATGAACGAGCTGATGCTGTTTAATGAAGCTCTTAATCAGGAAGTTAATTAATGTCAAATTCCTGCTTCAGATATCAGACAGATTATTAATCGGTACATATTCAATAAGAGGCAAGAAGAGTGGAATATGTGCATATATGAAACTCATCCGGAAATTACAAACAGACTTTTAATCACTCTTAAAACTAGGCTTGATCAAGTGGCGTTCACCAGATGTCGTATGGGTCACACAAGTTTGACTCAGGCTTTTTTGCTTAAAGGTGAAGTCCCAACTATATGCATGTTTTGTAAGATTCCCCTCTCTGTTAAACATATTTTTATTAGATTGTCCTGGACTTAATACAAGTATAACGCTTTTTTTTTATGAAGTTTTATTTCACTTAAGGACTTATTTAGTAATATTATGCATGGAAAGGTTTTGGATTTTTTATCATATGTTAATTTAAAAAATCTTGTATAATATGACTTGCTGTTTTTGTTTGTTTGTTTTTTATTGTATTTACAAGTGAAACTCAAATTCGAGTGCAAAAGTTCATGTATTTCAGTAATTCAAATTAAAAGGTGAAACTAACATATTTAGTACATATAACTATATACATATGCATGATTATACTTTTCAGAGGGTGACATTTCTGTATTTAAAATCCTTTTTTTATTGATTTCATGTAATATTCTAATTTTCTGAGATTTTGAATTTGGTGTTTTCATAAACTGTATGCCATAATCATTAAAAAAAAAAAATTGCAACTTTTGCACGATATAAAAATTTTGGATGATGATTTTTGCCATGAAAATAGCCTTGGATGTTGACATGGCACTAAATAAACCAATCTGAATCTGTTCGTGTGTCGGTCTGACTAAAGCTGCTTGCACACAGAGTCTGAAATTTTCGCACGTTAAAAAATAAATACGACCTCACGTTGTGGCAAACACGTTTACACACTGCCTCCGAAACTTTCGTCCGTCATAAAAAAAATGGGATCGGGTTCGATTTTCTGCGTTTTTCGCATCCATGGCAAACGCATACGAAAATTTCAGACTCAGTGTTCAAGGACCTTAACAGCGTTTTTCACATCCCGCTTACCCCGCCTTTAATCTGTGAAATGATGTGTGTGTCTGATCCGCGCAGGAGTGGTGCGGTCGCTGCACACGCTGGGCCGCTTGAAGCGCTTGTACTGCACAGAGACGAGGCCCTACAACCAGGGCGCCCGACTGACGGCGTACGAGGCCGTCGCCGAGGGGTTCCCCGCCACCCTCATCACAGACAGCATGGCAGCGCTCGCCATGAGGGAGAAGGGCATCACAGGTGACTCTCCTTTCTGGATCAGGTGTTAAACGGGGGGTCGATCATGATTTCACTTTTCTAACTTTAGCTAGTGTGTAATGTTGATGTTTGAGCACAAACCACATCTGCAGAGTCACGACGCTCAAAGTTCAAAGCAAATACATTTTCTTTTACTGTAATCGCTTTTTAAGAACTACAAAAAAATGGCTGAAAAAAAAAAGACGGATCATTAATATGTTAATTCTGTATATGATACTAAATTTCTTTGGTTAATAAAAACAAAGTAAAAAAACAAAAACAAACGTCTGATAGGGACTACAATGAGCTTCTTCATGAGTAAGTGACATTACAAACCCTAAAATTATAAACATAAACCCCGCCCCCGGGAATGCGATTTATAGATTATCTTATCATGAAGAATATGCTAAGCAATGACTAGAAGAGTTAAAGCAGCATAAATTCATCAACTAACCATTCAGAGACGTCCTGTTGCTTCAACATGTTGTCACTTCTTCTTGAGTCTCTCCATCTTTGTCCGACTCCGGTTTGAACATAAAAGGCTGACACACACACACACACACTCCGCCCTCTTTGCCGGGAGCAGCAGCTCATTTGCATTTTAAAGGGACAGACACAAACCGATGCGTCTTTGCTCACCCTCAAAAAGTGACAATTTTAACATGTTTTAAAAATATCTGTGGGGTATTTTGAGCTAAAACTTCACATACACACTCTGGGGACATCTTGTGAAAAGGGCATTATAGGACCCCTGTAACATTCTTGTGTGCACACAGCTGTCGTCGTCGGAGCGGACAGGGTTGTTGCGAACGGTGACACGGCGAATAAAGTGGGCACGTATCAGCTGGCCATCGCCGCCAAACACCACGGGGTGCCGTTTTACGTGGCGGCGCCGAGCACGTCCTGCGACCTGAGCCTGGAGAGCGGGCGGGACATCGTGATCGAGGAGCGTCCCGCTGTGGAGCTCACCAGCATCAATGGGGTTCCTGTAGCTGCACCTGGTGAGTGTGTGTGAAAGGAGAAGTCAACATGAAAATGGTGCAAATTTGGCACTTTTTTTTTTTATCCTCGAGGTGCCAACATTTACCATGATTTACTATATTAACACTAACTCAAAAATATATTATTATTAATGTAGACATTAAATGTTTTAAAGGAGAAATGGAATATAATTGCAGGATTTCTTATCAAGCTGTAGCGGTTTTGTGCATTAGTGTAATGCCTAATTACACATTTCAAACTCTAGTGTGTGTGTGTGGTAAATATTCACCTGCCAATGTGTTTTTGCACTTATGTGCTGTATTTGTATTTTTGTGTTTGTAAAGTTCAAAACAGCAGGTTATTTTAGTGAAGAAACGGTGAGAAAGTCAGAAAAAGGTATGTGTGTGAGAGAGAGAGAGAGACTGTGTGTGTGTGTGAGAGAGAGAGAGAGAGAGAGAGAGAGTGTGTGTGTGTGTGTGAGACCGCAGAGCTTAAGTGAGATTTGAAACAGAGCAGAGCTGCTTTTAATTAAACGGTTGTGATATGAGAGCGAGCGAGGCAGGAATGATCCTACATACGTGTGAAAATAGGAGAGAGAGAGAGAGAGACGAGACAGACGCATCAGATTAATTAAAGCTGCAGCGTTTAATAGCTGCCGGCGTCTCGGGGGGGAGGGACAGATTACTGCACAACTCTCATGATCTCCTGTCTGACGCACAGTGCACAAGACCAGGAGTTTCAGACGGGACGGGACAGCCACTTATCTGACAGAGTTTCACTCGAACTGTCATATATTTGAGGCGAAACACAATGTTTCAATATGAGCTAGATGGCTGTCTGTAGAGGGAAATGATATAGTGTTAATATTAGAGAACTCTTACTTCTAGACATCCAGCAACTGACTAGTTGATTAGTAAGGTCACCTAGCTCCTTTTAAAGGACCCCTATTATGGCATAAAGGCTCCTAATTTCATTTTGGAGTCTCTTATAATAGGGTTGTATGCTGTAAGCGGTCGACCAATCACAACAGACTGGACCATCTGACCAATCAGAGCAGAGTAGACCAATCACAACAGCCTGGACCATCTGACCAATCAGAGCAGAGGAGACCAATCACAACAGACTGGGTCATCTGACCAATCAGAGCAGAGTAGACCAATCACAACAGACTGGGTCATCTGACCAATCAGAGCAGAGTAGACCAATCACAACAGACTGGGTCATCTGACCAATCAGAGCAGAGTAGACCAATCACAACAGACTGGGTCATCTGACCAATCAGAGCAGAGTAGACCAATCACAACAGACTGGGTCATCTGACCAATCAGAGCAGAGTAGACCAATCACAACAGACTGGGTCATCTGACCAATCAGAGCAGAGTAGACCAATCACAACAGACTGGGTCATCTGACCAATCAGAGCAGAGTCGACCAATCACAACAGACTGGGCCATCTGACCAATCAGAGCAGAGTAGACCAATCACAACAGACTGGGTCATCTGACCAATCAGAGCAGAGTAGACCAATCACAACAGACTGGGTCATCTGACCAATTAATCCTAAAAGAAAAGTTTTTTCTGACCTTGGATGCATGTAAACGTACTGTTGGAGACTCCAAAACAAAATTAGGAGACGTTAAAATGGCATAATAGGGCACTTAAAAAACGAACAGAACAAAATGATTAAAACTTCAGTTTTCACTTTTCAATTTCAGTCTAAGTCTAAATCTCGACAGAAACTACAATGGTCTCTCAGTGACACTAAATCCACGCTGTGTTTAAGGAGCTGGTTCTCTGTGTTTCAGGGATCGACGTGTGGAACCCGGCGTTCGACGTCACCCCGCACCAGCTGATCACGGGCGGCATCATCACCGAGCTCGGCGTGTTCCTGCCGTCCGAGCTGCAGGCCGCTCTGACGGGGAGACTCACTGCGCTGTGAGGCTCACACACTCTCGCCTCACACACCTCTCGCCTCTCTCTCTCCTAGTGTGTTCACCTCACTGTGGTGGAAGTTGCACCTTTAATTACACACACAAGCATCGGCACCGAGGTGTTAAAGCGCACGTTCCGTTCAATTCAACACTTACAAAGTGAAGTGGAATAACACCATGTGACACAATTGTACAACCCAGGGATGCTTGTAAACACACACACACACACACACACACACACACACACACACACACACACATGCAGACACACACCTTCTCCTTCTCTCTGTGTACAGCTCATGTCACACCATCTCATGTCTTTTGTCTACATCTTTGTGAAAACCTCATTCATTATGTTCCTTTTTTCCACTCGTTTCTTCCCCTCTTTCTGGCTCAGCTCCAGTTTCTTTATAACAGGAAGTGTTTCACAGAGATGGCAAACAGTGGGCAGGCGTTGAGAACATTCAGAGTGTTTCAAAATAAAAGTCTTAGGTTTAATACGGGTTGAACTGATGTCCTTTGAGGGTCCGGGTCATATTTCACCTCAAAATCAAATGGAAACGTCAACAAAGCCTATTTTTCGGACCGTTAGGATTCATTTTAATGACAGTTATGCAGATTTTCCCTTCATATTCTCAGTACTGTAATACAAAAACATTTTCTATTTATATTGTAAATTTATACTATGCGTTCATTTAAAAAAAAATATATATATATCATAGTAGCATTTCTCTTATTACAATCTTTATTACTGTAATATATATTGTGAAAAAATAATAATGTATTACAGTAATGACAATCCTAATAAAAAATTTCTAATTTACACTCGCGTTCAAAAGATTGGGATCAGTAAGATATTTTTTTAAGTAATATTTCACAGTATTACTGTTTTTACTCCATTTATAATCAAATATTGTAGAGCTTTTTTGGACTTGATGCTTCAATCCCTGGGGAAAGTTGCCACACCTAATGTGAGATTTGAGTGGTAGAAATATATGATTGGGTAATAATATTATATATGGGTATCAAAAGTGTCCATGTCCTCCTCGCCGCTCAGCTGATGTCCTTCCTTTTAATCCACAGCCAATTCCTGCTTCTTCCCGCTGCATTTCCACATGGACTTGATTGCTTGTTGGTGAGAGCGACTCCTAAACCCTTGTTTACCCCCATTAGACCGGTTGTGGATGTGAAAAATCCTCACCTTCCAGTCATTTAGTGTAGCTTCGGTTGCCAGTATTCTCCAACATTTTCTCTCTCCTCCTCATCCTCCCATGGGACTGTAAGCTTGGCTGTCCAAAGGACCACCGGTTAGTCCATATTGACCTTTCTTGGCCATTGAGATTGCCTAAGCGTGGCGCTCTGCATCTCCTGCCTCCTCATCTCTTTGCCTTGACGTGTCCTTGTGCACTGAGGAGCTTTTGGGCTGAAGTGCTGACTCCACATTGCACAAGGGCTTCAGAGTCAGTGAGCGTCATGATGACCAAAATTGCTTTGATGCATTTACCAGTAATTGGTCTTTTCGTTTGCCGTTCCCATACAGTCCCACAGCCCTGTGGAAGCCCCTGTGCATTTATCCCCCTCTCCAGCTCTTCTTTTCTGAGGGGATCTCGTACGCAGTTAAAGGCCACATGACTCTTGGGAGTTTGCCTAACCGTAAGCACCACAGCTTGAGTTTTCCTGGCAGAAAGGTCTTGGTGATTATAATTTATATACATGATGGTGTCCTTTTTTTTCTTTTTCTTTTTTTTTTATCGTTCAAACCGCCCAGTGTCTTTGAGGTTTGGATCATACCATCTGCCTAAAGTTTTCACTGGTCTTTCCGAAAACAGTTTTGTACAAGTATTCAATCAAAATGAAATCTTTGATCTGTGTCATTACCTTTTCACTGGAGCTTTTCAATTACTGGGCTTGATTTTCGTCCTCGCCCACGTGATGTTTTGATGAAGCTTTTCTAAACGTCTTTTGGTCCAGTTATGACCTCCGTGGTGAACGTGATTTCACCAAGTACATCATTTTCCTGGATCAACATCTTTTTTGATCCTGGAACAACATTCCAATCAACCAATCAGATTTGATGGACACGTTCACAGTTTATGTCAAGTTTAGGCTTACAATCAGGGTTAGGTGTTTCTACATCAGCGTTATTCACCTAATATTCCCCTCTGATTGTACTGATAAACTATGGGTAGGGTTAGGTGTAGGGGTATGGGGTTCATTTTCAGACAGGAATATATATGGATAACAGAATATGTTAATCCAGGTCTTATTCGGCAAAATCCTGGTGACCTATCATCTATATAGTCTCATATTGGTTAAACCCGGTGACCAAACGGTAGTTGTTCTCCTTCAGCCCATTTCAGTGCTCTGTTAATAAGCTTTATTGCCATAGTAAAGGCCAAGGGGGAGATGGTGCACCCGCCATGATGCCCACTTCCAACGCCTGCCATGCTGTAGTAAAGTTGGGTGTTGTGAGGCAAAATTGCAAATCTTGGAAGTAATGTTTTGTTATTAGTATAGGCACCTGTAAAAACTCAACTCAAAAGCCGTCCTCAGGAAGGAATGAGGAACTGACCAAAAAGCGTTGGCCAGATTGAGGAACAAGAGTTGCAGTTCCCCTTCTTCCTTCCTTGACATCTGAATTTGATGCCATATAACAGTGTTATGTTCCAGGAAGCCTGCTATGCCAGCCTTTTCTATAGCTGTATCAATCAGTTAGCAAACACCGTCGCACACCTGCAGGTGTGTGGAAAAAAGACCATATGTAGGTCAAGAAATCTACAAAAAACAAGGAACTCCCGCACACTATCCGTACTCGCAAATGAGTATCAATTTTATTAGCAACGTTTTGGTCTCATGAAGCAATTACGGATAGCTGTATCAATAAAAAAAATTCTTTGCGCAAAAAAGCTGAAGAAAATCGTTAAAGAGGGAGAGATGTTGTGGGGGGGTGATTTGGAGGGATGTCAGCAAGGACGGGTATTGGCGTATCTTTTAACTCATCCGTATAAGTGGTTCTACGATATGTCTCATTACACGCTTTCAGAGATCCACTTTTTTTATTTGTAAGGATGTTCTTTACCAATTTAAATGGATGTTTGTAAAAGTTTGTTCTTGCGTTTTCCTTTTTGCGTCGATCTCTTCATTTCTCTGCTCTGCACAGTTTCGAGAGCCGCTGCTTTGTTGAGACTCAAACTATATCTTACCGACCCCAAATCTTACTTGTGTGACGCGTCTCAGCCTCAACTTTTACTAATTGAAATGAATGTTTTTATAAATTTGTTCTTGCGTTTTCCTTAAATCTTACCGACCCCAATCTTATTTGTGTGACGTTGAGATTTTTTTTTGTATTACAATAATGAGAATTTTGGTGGGAAAATGTGTTTAATTGTCTTCATGATCGTAAGTCTTTGCAAAGCTTTATGCTGATTATAATACCATGCAATGTCCTTTGATTTTGAGCTGAAGTGTTTCCATGAGACTTCCAGGTCCAACTGTTTATTAGTTATAATGTTAGATATGTAAAAATGTAAGCCCAGTTTAGATAAGGGCTGTACTTTTAATGTACATATGTACGATTTATCAGCATAATGCCAATCTGAGCGCCAGTCCTTTTACAGGGAACGCCAATTGAATCACATGTTACTGAATCAAAATGTTATATTAACATTTCGAGAGATTTGAATCCTGCAGTCGAACAAATAAAACAAATACAGAGATTATGAACATTCGTGCACAGACGATTTTTAACGGTGAGTTTCACAAGGAAATACAGTGTGTATTTAATTAATACAGTGTGTATTTCATTTGGACCAGAATGGTCGATCTACCATAAACGTACAATAACCGGTCAGTGATTTAAACAGTGATTTTCAGTGCTCAATGATTTCAAGGTTTCAGGTTCATCTCGAGTGTTTGTGTGACATTCCTATGGTGAAAAAAATTATTTTCACTCATAATCAAGATCATGTCACAGATGCTCGAGTTAAACCTGTGGTATTCCTTTGAATCTGTCCTTTAGATAGATGTATCAGGGTGTAGGGAAACGGTGCTATGGAGCTAGACTTAAGACAATACCTCAGAAGAGATCCCAAACTCTTCTAGTACTTCCACTTTTTATCGCAGTTCTGTGTCGTATTTATTCTCACACACACACGCACGCACGCACGCAGCTGATCTTGGGTCAGAATTCGGCACGGGCCGCTGTGTGTTTGGGTTTAGATCTGATCCGGGGTCAGCACCGCGAGTCGGTCAGGGCTTCTGCTCCGTGTTACCGAATGTAACGAGGCCTAAAATCCTCACTGCCTTACGAGACCAGCAAAAACACCCCGCCCACTGATGTCCGATTGGCTGAATGAGACGGAGCCACGCCCACTTCTCAGAGCGCAACCCGGTCATTTAAATCTATCAAAAGAATTTATAATTTTCCCCTTTTTTTTTCTCCCCACATCAAGAACATCAGTGTCACATTAATTTAGATAATAACTTCGGATCACACACGGTAATGATTGCACATTTATTTTTTTACATTTCATCTGTTTAAATAGAAAAATGTAGCATCAAAACACGTAGAGCAGCTGTAAATGTGTTCATCTACTTTTCTTTTCTTTTCTTTTTTTAGAAATGCAAATTCTCATATAATACAGCTCGAAGGAAAATCTGTTTTGCTCTGGGGTTTTTGTTTTTTTATTTATTTTTTGGCAAATTTAATTTCTTTGATTTTTTTTAGACCAGAACTATAAACGAGAGATGTGGAAATAGTCATAATAAAGAGAAATGTAGCATCATTTGAGGTCATATGTGTGTGGATTTGTGTTGTTCTGGTGGTACAAATTTTGTTTTCACATCAAATTGCTTTTATTTAATTGATTTTTTTGAGGGGGAGGGAGGGAGGGGGGCTGTGCAAGCAGATTATTTGTTTCATATATATCTATACACTGTATATCCATGAATTGTGATTCTTGGTGATGAAACTGTTGTTTAAAAGCTTTCATTGAGAGGCCCTCTATAGATTCGACTCCCCACTCGACAACTAGAAAAAAAATTGCAATTTAAGCGGTGAAATATCTCAGATTTCGCTCGTGGCTTTGAAGCGCTTCACATGCTCGGCCTGGCTCTCGTACAAAACTGGATCAAGCAGTTCGTGTTCATGTTCATTTATTCTTCTCTGTTAAATTCTGACATTTATTCGAATGCCAAAAGAAATCTTGATCCAAACTCCCACCCGAGAGAGAGCCGTTTTCCCCTCCACCGGACAGTCTGAGTACAGGCATTAGTTGCATGTGTAAAGTCGAGTCTCTGACATGTGCTTTAGTTTCTCCTGAATTTGGTGCCAAAACAAGCATTTCTGTGGACGCGTGACGGACGTCGGTCTGAGAGGACCTCTTTGTGTTTCTGTTTGTTCTCGTTCTTCTAATTGATAAATCACTGCTGGGTTTGATTTTGTATTCTGTGGAAGTAGTTGGAGAAAAAAACTATTAGACTGGATGTTTTTTTATACATATGAATATAATATACTACATGCATAAATTAAGAGATGTCTGTTCCACATCAGTACAATAAACAGAGAGAACCAATGCTGTTGTGTGTTTGTCCTCATTTATCGTGTAATTATTTATGAGCATTATTGAACTGAGATGCTGACAGAGAGATTAAAGTAGTCATATACCTTAGTCCTTAATCTTTTATCATTTGAATAAATATATATGTTAAATTAAATTTTTTTTCTTTTTTACATTTATCATACTAATAAAACTAATGATATTAGACTTTGAGACACTGGGTAGATTAAGTTGTAAATTTAATCTTGTATGGAAATAAAAAACACACACATATATGTGTGTGTGTGTATATATATATAATTTATAAATGCATCATTATACAACATCAGATATAAGTGTAAATGATATATCATTAATATTTTATGTAAATATATTATTTATAAATGCATCATTATACAACAGCATCATGTGTGTGTTCTTGATGTTTATTTCTATACAAGATTAAGTTTACAACTTAAATCTACCCAGTATCTCAAAGTCTCAAAAGTATTATAGAATAGTATTAGTATTATACTCTAGTATAAAGTCTCAAAGTATTATAGAAAACAAATTAGTTTTATAAGTAGTTTGATAAATGTCAAAAAATTGCTCTCACCTTATGAATTAGTTTTTTCATTTGCATATATAAAGAACTCATTGTAAAACATCAGAAAATTATATCTATACACAAACACACGCATATATATATATATATGTGTGTGTGTGTGTGTGTGTATTCAGTAAGAAAGTAATTTTAGAGACATTAGGGGTAAAGTTTCAGGTTTGTGTTATTAAATTTGCTGTCAGGTGCGAAATACGTATGTTTAAACCGATTTAACCAGTTCAACATGAGTTTTTTGTGTCCATGTTGCTGCACATGCTCGAACTACACTCCCTGAGCCGCGCGACCGTTATGACGTCACCCGCCCGTCGGCCAATCAGCGCGCGAGCTATGCGGCACTTCCTCGAGGCCGCGTAACCGAGCGGGAGCTGCGCGCGCGCGGGTCGGAATCTCATTCCGAGAGGGGGAAAAAAAGAAATAAAACAATAAAACAACAAAAAATAAACACTGTCAAAACTTTGCGCATATGGATCACTACACAAAATATTGATCTGCGGACTGATAAAGCAGCGCCAGGACTGATAATAAGCGCATATAAGGCGGAATCAGGGGCGTTGGGGGAAGAGTTAGCCGCTAATGCTAACGCACGAGACTATTGAGAGTCGAGACTAACTCACTGATTTATGATCTGACAGATTTAAGCGTCATCTCAACTATAAACTGCACAATCTGAGGGCTTTAACACACAGAAGTGACCGTGGTGCGAACAGAAAGTGTGTTAGTCGAGGTGGTTTGTCTTGTTTTCGGCGGCCGGCGGTTTTGAGGCCTGCTGTGTGAGGAGTTAGTTTCTCAGGTTAGATAAACAGACCACTAGTTTAACGGTTAAACGCGATATATCTCACACACACACACACACACGTGTCTGTGGAGGAGATGTCGGCCCAGGCGCAGATGCGAGCCATGCTGGACCAGCTCATGGGAACCAGCAGAGATGGTGAGTGTTTCTTTCATTCTCAGCAAAGCGAAACTAAACCAGGAATTTGATTCAGACCGTGATGACTTACTATAACCGACTCAACTCGTGTATTCACGCTCAAATACTGAGTTTCTCGTGATTTGCTTGACTTGGTCTGTTTAAAAGTCACATTTTCATGTGATGCATGGCTCTTGGGATTTGGTTTAATTATTTGAATGCATTGAAATCATTGGTTTGATTGACGGGAATCATTTCAGAATTATTCTTCCCATGGTTTTATCATTAATGTTATTCTTCTGTTAGATTGCCATGATTTGGTAAACCGTTCATCATTATTTAATTTACTTGATTTGATCATACATCATGAACCTTATGATTTGTCATTATTTCATATCCCTCAAATTATATGATGAGAATTGTGATTGTTATGATTCATGAATAATGAATTGAGGCTAATCATGAATCAAAACATTGTCATAAGTTTTTATTCCCTCATTCTACTTTTTTTGTAATTTGATCAGCATGATGATTCATGAAATCATCATTATTGTAATGTCATGACTTAATAAAAAGTGTTATTCTCTCTACTTCTTTTTTTAGAACCATTATTTTCATGGTTCTCATAATTTTGATGACTTCACTTTTCATGAATCTTAGGATTAGTCTGGAATGATTTCGTATCAGTTGAATTCATCGATGTGATCTAATGAGAATCGTGATTTTAGGCAATTTCTGATAAACCTGATTTGGTTGACAATTATATAATGTTACATCTTGACGTTGCTCAAAATTATGATTTTGACCTCATTGATTTTTATCAGTGAGAATCATAATTTTATTTGTGGCACCATTGTTTATTTTCATGGGTGTGTCTCATTATTTGTTTGTGACTTGATTTGTTTCTCATGATTTGTCTGATCTGGTGTCCCACAGGCGACACGATGCGACAGAGGATCAAGTTCACGGATGAGCGTGTGTGTAAGAGTCATCTGCTGGAGTCCTGTCCTCACGACATACTGTCTGGAACCGTAAGTGTCTCAACAATCGTTTTCCGTGGTTGTGACTTTACTCAGGGTTCGTACGGGTGCTTGAAATCCTTGAAAATGCTTGAATTTTGATGTTGTGTTTTCAAGGTTTGAAAAGTGCTTAAATTTTGGATAAAATGCTTGAAAGTGCTTGAAATTGTAACGGTTTCTTTCACAACAAATAATACCTATCTGACTGAATATTTCGTTTATTAAATGGTGAAATAAATCGTTTGCTGCGGCCCGAGCGCGCTTGTTCCCGCGCCCCCCCCCCCCCCGCAGCGTTGGCCTGGTTTCACACTCAACTTGATTCTATCGAATCCTGGTGCGTCTACGTGCATCTTGTTACGTCATCACAAACGTGCACGACGCATGATAGAAAGCAGAACGCGGGTCAATATATTGTTTTTAATTAATTTGGTGTTATTATGCGCAGCTGAGTGAACAACACAGGTTTACTGTGTGTCGCATTTGGCTTTCTGCTGATTGCAAACGCAGGAGAGACAGTGGATTTCCAATAATTTGTTGGCCTGAGTCCACGCGCTATGTGTGTGCGAAATCGCGAATACACTGCAGATCTCACACTCTCGCTCGTATCCAAGGTAAATCATCACCACTATCATCCCTTACATGAGTTTTATTTAACTAAATATCATAATCAGCTAAAACGCATGCGCAGGTCACCTTACTAAGTGCGCACCCGAGTCCGTGATTCTTTCACATTAACCCGAACCGCGGCCCGGTTCGGGAGCAGCCGAACTCAGAGCACCTCCTCCAGGTAGTCTCGGATTCGGTACCTGAGGCAAAATTACTAAATATGCAGCGCGAATTATATATTTCTAACACTGAACCAGCTGATAAAATATTAATTTGATTCGATCCGTGAACTTGACACTCAAATGAACCGATCGCATTTTACTGATGCAAAAGACGCGCGCGCGCACACACTGAGAGGGAGCGCGGCGTGTCAGTGTGTACCGGCTGTGGTAAAATAATGACGCAGTTACAAGGTGTGTATAATTTAAACTACTTAGTCAACATTAACAGTAGCTGCTGTTCGGTTTTCATACTGCTCTCCTTCTAGTCACTTCTGAACGTCTCTTGATAAAGCTTCCAGGTGACGGGTTGCCGGATATCACAAAAAGAGCAAAACAAGCCCCTTAAAAACGCAGTATAAGCAGACATAATAGTATTGCTAATATTATCCTACCAAATTAAAAGGTAGTAACTAATTTATTATGAATAGAATAGTTCAATATAAAATATTTAGATATTATAAACTGATTGATGAGGTAAAGCAATAACATGAGATTGAAAAATTATTCAGCAACACTTTATTGCACCTATGAGTTGTATTTAATATCAGTCAGTTGGGGGAAGTTCTTCTAAAAGTTGATGAGTGTGTTTTGTTCACTATATTTAGCTATCAAAATAGTTTACCAAATAAATTATTTGCCAAATAAAAGAAAGTCAAACAGGGAGAAAAACGTTTCATTTCTAAAGTATTTGGGTTTATTTAGTATACAAAGCCATTTATGACGATTTTTCGAGAATAACTACATATAAATAACTATATCGTGAAATATATCGTTACCGTGAAATAAAATTAGTCATACCGTGAAACAGAATTTTGGTCATACCGCCCACCTCTACTGCATGTCATTTGGATCAAATCCTCCAACAACATTTTGAAAAATAAAACCTGTGTTTTGCTTAAATTTCTGATCCATCTGCTATTACGAAACACAATTTTGTCTGTTTATTGCATATTATCTCTTTTACTGTGGAAAAAACGCTAAATAATAATTTTTACTATGTATTGTTATATAATTTACGGTGGTATAAGCTGCTGGAAAAAGCTTTAAAATGGACCTTGAAAGTGCTTGAAAAGTGCTTGAATTTGACCTTGGAAAAGGTGTACGAACCCTGTTTACTCCTCTAAAAACATGTTTGATAATTGCAGCGCTCGATTTATGCCTCGCCACAGTTACGTTATAACATCCTGCTTTGTGTTTGTGCAGCGCATGGATCTGGGCGAGTGTGTGAAGATCCATGATCTGGCTTTGAGAGCAGATTATGAGATCGCATCTAAACAGCAGGAGTTTTTCTTTGAGCTGGATGTGAGTATGAAGCATTTCCTATCATCTACATTACGCTGTGTGTGTGTAAAGCGCTCATGAATGGCTAATTGTGGTGTGTTTCCTCAGGCCTCAGAGCACCTGCAGTCCTTCATCGCGGACTGTGACCGAAGAACCGAACTGGCTAAGAAACGGCTGGCCGAGACGCAGGAAGAGATCAGCGCTGAAGTGGCTGCCAAGGTAAAGAGCTGACGATCTGATCTCACGGCAACGGTGGGGAATCCCTGAATCATTGCTTCTCGGCAATTTCACTTTCAGATCATTTTCATAATGAAGTTTCACACACCTGTTATATATCCACAGACTATAGGCAATCATGGTCCACATCTGTGATATTAATGGTCTTTTTATGAGAATTAAAAAAAGATGAGGCCTTCAATGTGTCCCGTTCCAACTTCCTGTTTCAATAGGAAATGCATACAAACAGAGGAACTCAATCTGTTTTTTTTATTTTTAGAGGGACCATATGCTATGGAAGCTTGTTTCACCACAGAATAAAAGAAGTAATTGCGAAATTCTGACACAATTGCGAAATTCTGAATTGTGAGATGTAAACTCGGAATTAGTTTACGGGAATTGCGAGATGTAGACTCGGAATTAGTTTACGAGAATTGCGAGATGTAAACTCTGAATTAGTTTACGGGAATTGCGAGATGTAAACTCGGAATTAGTTTACGGGAATTGCGAGATGTAAACTCGGAATTAGTTTACGAGAATTGCGAGATGTAAACTCGGAATTAGTTTACGAGAATTGCGAGATGTAAACTCGGAATTAGTTTACGGGAATTGCGAGATGTAAACTCGGAATTAGTTTACGGGAATTGCGAGATGTAAACTCGGAATTAGTTTACGAGAATTGCGAGATGTAAACTCGGAATTAGTTTACGAGAATTGCGAGATGTAAACTCGGAATTAGTTTACGAGAATTGCGAGATGTAAACTCGGAATTAGTTTACGGGAATTGCGAGATGTAAACTCGGAATTAGTTTACGAGAATTGCGAGATGTAAACTCGGAATTAGTTTACGAGGATTGCGAGATGTAAACTCGGAATTAGTTTACGGGAATCGCGAGATGTAAACTCGGAATTAGTTTACGAGAATTGCGATATGTAAACTCTGAATTAGTTTACGAGAATTGCGAGATGTAAACTCGGAATTAGTTTACGAGAATTGCGAGATGTAAACTCGGAATTAGTTTACGAGAATTTTGCGAGATGTAAACTCGGAATTAGTTAACGGGAATTGCGAGATGTAAACTCGGAATTAGTTTACGAGAATTGCGAGATGTAAACTCGGAATTATGAGAACAAAAGTCAGAATTGCGAGATGTAAACTCGGAATTAGTTTACAAGAATTGTGAGATGTAAACTCGGAATTAGTTTACGAGAATTGCGAGATGTAAACTCGGAATTCTGAGATATAATCTTATAAATGTGAGGAGAAAGAATTGTGAGAGGTTGTTTGTTTTTTTTTATCCCGTGGTAGAAACCGACTTCCATAATATCTTGCCTTTTCATAGTTTTTATTTTATTCAGCTTGAGATCAGTTTATAACACCATTGAAGTCTTTAGTTTTTCCCTCTCTGTCCCTGAGTTTCACTCCTCCACCTTTAGGACTTGTGGCTGTGCTCTGAGTGTGTGGCGTGTGTGTGTTGCAGGCGGAGCGTGTGCACGAGCTGAACGAGGAGATCGGGAAGCTGCTGGCGCGTGCGGAGCAACTGGGCGGCGAGGGGAACGTGGAGGAGGCTCAGCAGGTGCTGGAGAAGGTGGAGAAGACACGCACCCTGAAGAAGGAGGCAGAGGTCAGTGTGGGGTCACAGCTGGGGATATCTCTGTAGTCTAGGGGGACCAAACGTCATGTTTTCACATCCTGTCTGTTTTTTATAAAGTGATGAAAATGTCCTGGTTTTCATTATTTTTCATTGGGCCATTAAGATATAAATATCTTTTGTTAGGTAGTTTTTGTAAGTTTGTGAGAGCTATTTTGGTTCAATTTGGAGGTATTTATTTATTTTTCTAATACAGGAGAGACATTGTTAATCATTATTTCATTCATTATTTTTGAAACCGGTCATAAACACGTTGAGTAACCTCTGAGAAGCCTATCTGAATTTAGTCTTTGGTTATAGATAGTATTTTGTCATGTAACAATTTTCTATCCATACAGAGGAGGCATAGCCTGCTTTAAATGTATTGAAATTAATAAGGCATCTTTGAGTAAACTTCAAGTATCATTTGAGTATCTCATTGCCGTTTTCGATAATCAAAATATGGTCACCCTACTGTAGTCCTTCAAATCACCAATCACAGGTGTTCATGTTTGCAATGGCATTATTACAGTTAATTACTATACTGCTGCACAATTAATCGAATTTGTAATCGTGATAACAATTACGGAGGCCACAATTATATCATCGTTCAAAGGCGCAATTACAAAAAAAACTCCACTTACATTATTCTGTGCTTAAGATGTGTTTTATAAGTTGTGTGTGTGTGTTCATATGGAAGAATGGGGGTGAGTGCTGGAGCACATATTTTGTTGACCGTGCAAACCTGTACAAAATAAAACCACATGCAAGCTTCAAGTGTAAACATGTCACAGAAGTAATTCCTCCACTCAGCTCCTTACCGGTTTTTGGATTGTTTTTATGTGCCGCTACACACTGTGTTTATTTTGATATAACACTATGGCATGCAGTCGCTTTAAACAACGGCTATTCACTTACATCCGTAATCACGATTAGAAATTCGATTAATTGTGCATCCCTTCACTGTAGTCCTCTGGGACCAATTCCAGTCACAAATGAAAGGTGTTCATAGCCGGGTTGACTCAGTCGTAACTGAGAGTTGGTCTGGGGAAGCTTCATTCACAGCACATTTCCAGAGGGGCGTCACCAACGGACGTCGCTCAAATACCTCTGGGTGAAATTGGACAGACCTAAACCAATCAGATCGATCGTCATCGTGTAAAGCCCGCCTCAACGTTTGTGATTGGTGCCTCGATCTGTAAAGATTGGAGATGGGCTTGAATGGGCTCTTGGCCAGACGGACTTGCAGAGCAAATCTAAATTTGCTGGAAGTTCGTCTGGGTTTTCCCAGGCTAAGGTGTTTATGTTTGTAACTCCATTCTTACAGTTAATTGTGTTCATCTAAACAGGTGTTTGTGTGTGTTTAGGACATATACCGCAACTCTATGCCGGCCTCCAGCTTCCAGCAGCAGAAGCTGCGAGTGTGTGAGGTCTGCTCCGCTTACCTCGGCCTCCACGACAACGACCGCAGACTCGCCGACCACTTCGGAGGGAAACTGCATCTAGGCTTCATCGAAATCCGTGAGAAACTCGACAAACTGCGGGTAAGATGATGTCAGCAAGCGGAGCTCAGTCCCCCTGGTGTCGATCAGCGTCTCACTGACGAACTGCTCTGATTTCCAGAAAGCTGTGACGGAGAAACAGGAGCGCATGCGCACGAAGAGAAGAGAGGAGCGCGACAGGGAAGAGGAGCGAGCCCGAGAGTGGGAGCTGGAGAAAGAGCGGGAGCGCGAGAAGGAGCGCGAGAGGGAGAGGGAGCGGGAGAGAGAGCGGGAGAGAGAGAGAGAACGCAGGAGGTGCGTCACTGTGTGATTTGCTTTCATTTCACTCACTCGAATCATCCAGGGTTGGGTGGCATTTGAGTTTTAACGATTCCGATTCTGCTTATCGATTCCTAATTTCGATTCCAATAAGGTAAATAAAAAATAAAAAAAATTTAAACGTAGATATCATAAACATTTAATTGTAGCTGAATATCATGAACAAAAATCAACAGGCTGAAGAACGCTTACAAAGGAACGTTTGCCTGTAGTTTAAAAATATAATTAAAAAAACAAATAGCCAAACTAATATAAATTTCAAGCATTATTAAAGACAGGTGAACACTCAGTAATTAAAAAAGTAAAAAATCAGCAATCGAAAAAAATAAATACAACTGAAATAAACAGTGTTTTAAGATTTTCAGGTATTCAAGGAACAGAAACTGTAATCAAATGTAAAATAACACTTTATAAATTAACTATTTGTAATGTATCATTTTAAAATGTATTCAGTCAAGAATGAGTGAGTTTTGTCTTGTGTTGTTTGATTAGTGTTATGACGAGACGGCAGCGGGAATATTAGGCTGCTGTCACTTTAAGAGCTGCACGGATACAATACACTGATACACACGTGATACACTGATGATTTGTCCCCCTTTAATCGTCATCTTTATCCCTCTGGTTTTAGGTCCAGATCCAGGAGTGGCGAGCGATATCGGTGAGGATCGTTTCTCATTTCTCATAACATCTGCCAGGAAATCTCCTGTTTCTGCATCTTTCTCTCTGGTTTTCAGGGAAGGAGGAAGCTCGTCCTCCCATCGCTCCCGTCGGCACCGTGAGGACGGAGATCGGGAGCGAGAGCGGGAGAGGAAACACAGACACAAAGATCGGCACCGCTCTCGCTCCCACTCGCACAGGAGCAAAAGGAAGAGGTACCAGATCAGCTTCAGTCTGAGGAACTGGTGCAGTGATTTACACTGATCGTACCGTAGAGCGCAGTTATGGCAGTCTAAACAACCGCGTTATGACAAGATACCAATGTGTTAAATAATTATGATTTACATTTTATTCAATTATTAAATGATACATAATTTTACTTATTTTTTAAATTAAGTGATATACATTTGGAATGAAAATTGAACTATTTAAAATTTTTCGAAATTACTTTTAATTTCTTATTTATATGTAAAATTTAAATTATTTTTAAATTAACTTATTTTATTATATATTTTTAAATATAATTTTTGTATTTTTATTAAATTTACTTAAATCGTTTGAAATGTATTATATTGGAATTTTATTTTAAATTATTTTTAAACTATTAAATCATTTAAATTCCAAATATATAACTTTATTTTAAACTATCTAAAGTAGTTTGAAATTAATCAAAATTTTTAATTTAGGAATTTCACTTATTTTTAAATTAAGTGATTTATGTTTGGAATTAAAATCTGAAACTATTTTCAATCATTTTAAAATTATTTAAAATGAAAATTTAAATTATTTTAAAATGTACTAATTTATTTAAAAATAAATAAATAAATAACTAAATCGTTTAAATTCTAAACATACATGTAAAATTATCTGAAACTATTTTAAATAATTTGAAATTACTGTTATTTTGTTACATTTTATATGTGGAATTAAAATGATTTGAAATGATTTAACCTTTAAAGGAGCTGTATGTAAGAAATTTATTTCAATTAATCATAAAATGGCCTTGATATGTCACTATACATTAAGAAATCATGTTCATTTCAAATACTTATATCACTGACAACAGTAGTCCGGCCAGGATATTGTCATGTAAAAAGTGAAGTTGCAGCCCTCAACTGATGTTGATGATGTCATGTTGTGTTTTGGTCTGAGTGCCACCCTCCACCGATCGACCAATCACAGAGTCAGTAGTGTTGCGGCGTCCGGGTGTCCAGCTCTGCTCTAGTTCCCACAGCTGCAGATACAAACGTGTCGGATTAAAAAATGTCTAACATTACGAATCCCAAAAAAACTTGTTTTGAAAGTGATTGCAGTACCACTTTTGGCCACAATCTTACATACGGCTCCTTTAAATGAATCTTTGTGTTGTAAACATAAAAGAACAAACTGGTATTTAACCAAATGTTTCCTCTGTCGCTCTCTGAAGTACTGGCTCTGAGCTGGATTTCTCCAGGTCTTCCCACACCAGAGACCCGGAACAGCCTCTTCCTCAGGAGAGATGGCGGGAAAACCCTGCGGACGAGAGATGGCGGGACAACGGGCGCCGGGACCCGGAGAGAGAGCGCTCCCCGGCCTCCCCAGACATCAGCCAAACGGGGGAGCGGGAGCGATCCGTGTCTCTGGAGAGGGATCAGCGCTCCAGCTCCGAGGAGAGAGAGTCCGGGGAGATCTAGCACACGAGAATCAGACACTTTACAACGATCCCTGTCGCGTCCCGTAGCCGGCAGTCGCCCACACTGACCTGTCAATAACTGAGTGACCGTTTCACACGGTTACTTGTACATCAGTAGAAGCTCGGCGGCTACAGAGCGGAAGCCAGTCGCAGATGTGTGTGTGTGTGTGTGTGAGACCAGCATCATTATTTGAGATACAAACAACGCCTCAGACAGCAAGAGTTACACACCGTGATCTAGTTGCTCCAAACTAGTCAGCAAAACCAAAAGAACATTTGATGGAGGTGTAGAGGGGAAAGAGTGTGTTTAGAAGTAGCTTATTTTTTATCTTGGGAAATACGGGCAGGCGGATGAAGGAAACGCCTGCAGGAATATAAAATCAACACTGAAGAGAACGTTTATTTTTTTTCTCCGCATTTTAAACTGGTTATTTTTTCCCTTTTTTAATAATTAAAGGTCGTTAAATGACTGAAATGATTTTGATGTGAATATTATTTTCTCATGTTTTTTTCCCCCTCTGATTTACTTTTTTCATGGATATAAACTCAGCTGAACTGAGATCTTAACCTGGTGATTTTTATTTTTATCCCACACACACACACACACACACACATAAACCAGACCAACCTTTCCCACATGACCGCACACGTTTATAGCTCGGCTTACATTGTTTCTCATGGTACCAGGATGTTTCAGAGTTTCTCTTTTCCCCTTTTTATCACTCTTTGGTTTTGCGGTGTTGAGACGTTGTCTTGAAACTTCATCTTGCCTTGTCATTATGCTATGAAACAATAAATCTGTTGCTTTCGTTGTTTATGTGTTTCGGGCTTTTCGTCTTCTTGAATCAATTCGTTTGAGTTGATTTTCTGTTTCTGTTGAAATCAGTGTCATTATTAATAGTAGATTTGCATGGGATTACAGTTTGTACAATGCAAGAAAGTGTTAAACTGTCACAAGTCCACTAGACTTGTTATCCTAAAAATGTGCTGCATGTGACTACATCTATATTCCATTCTTATTTATTATTTTTACATCAAAAATGCATTTACACTGAATCAACTTGAATACATTGGTACAATAACCAAACAGTTACATGTTACCGCATTTTACAGAATCTGATATCAGATTTATATATGTGTATGAATCTCAAACTAGCTTTCTTTTATGTATATTATGTGTGTATATAAATGTACAGTAGTCAACATTTGAAGTGGATCAAAAAAGTCCTAAGACAAGAGCGGATACCGTTCAAAATTCATGTATTACTTTGATTAAAGGATTTGATCCACTTCATATGAGTGTATACTGTACATATACACGCATCTATATATATATATATATATATATATATATATATATATGCGTGTGAGAGATAGATCCTTAGTAAAAACAAACTTTTTTGGTTAAAAAAAATACATGTTCCATAGAAAAACAGTATTTCAAAAAAATAATTAAAAAATATATGAAGCATTTTATTAATATAATTTCGTATTTGTGAATATGAGGTGGTTTCTGTGCGCGCGCACTGTGGCGGGTCGCGTCTATGTGACGTCAAGCGCGTAAACTTTGAAAATGAGCGCGAGCAGGAAACAGCGACTCACGAGCTTTCGCTGTTTTTATTAAGATAAACAAACAAACAAACAAATAACGCGTATTTCATAAACTATATTCCTCATCATGTCGCTCCTGAGACCGTACAGTAAAGTCCCCGAGCTGAACACCGCCACTGTCCTCGTGAGTAATAATGCTGTTGATGCTGTTGGATCAGTTTATTCTTCATTTTTATAGTTTATTTTAATATTTACTGTCTCTTATGATAGTTGGTTGAAAATGAAGAGGAGCTTCAGTCTAAACTAGCCGACGCCATTGTACAGTATGAGAAAGAGTTCAACGTCAATGTGTGAGTGACAAATATCTAAATATTCAAAACAATTCTTTTTTTATTAATCATTTATTAATAATAATTACAACTTTGCTTAAATTGATGGTATATTCACTTCTAATTATTATTGTAATGTAAATCGAGATTGTTAATATAATGTTTGTTTAATGTACAGTCAAACTAAAAATGACACCAGATATATTTATGTTTTTGCTAGTGGTTGCAGGACACTATAGTTCATTTTTGTAAGTGAGGACAGCAAAATAAAGTAAACTGACATATTATACCCAACATTTGTGAATAAAGTGTGAATGTTCCTGGTGTGTTTCAGTCGTCTGGCCAGAAAACTCCCTCTGCCTGTCGAGAACAAGGAGACCCGTCCGCGGATTGATCTAATAGTGTTCATCATCAGTCTGATATCAGAGCGCAGGTACACTGATCTCTCTCTCTCTCTCTCTCTCTCTCTCTCTCTCTCTCTCTCTCTCTCTCTCTCTCTCTCTCTCTCTCTCTCTCTCTCTCTCTCTCTCTCTCTCTCTCTCTCTCTCTCTCTTTCTCTCTCTCTCTCTCTCTCTTTTTCTCTCTCTCTCTCTCTCTCTCTCTCTTTCTCTCTCTCTCTCTCTCAATTAAATTCAGAAAGCTTTATTGGCATTTATAAGCATTAAAACTACATAGAAAATAATTTAGAACATGAACTTTTTGGAAAGCCCATGTACAGAAAATAATAATGAAACTAAATTAAAAAATACAATATTATATATATATATATATATATGGCTTTAGATATAGCAATAATAAAATAAATGAAGAATAATAATAATAAATATACATAAAAAGATTATAATACAGAAATCAAGTAACAACTGTCTTACAGTTCAAACAATCTCTCGCTCTCTCTCTCTCCAGTCTTCAGTCAGTCGAGAGCTCTCTCGCTCATCTGCACTCAGACTGTTTCCTGGGGAAGGTGTGTTTCCTGGTCACTGATGGTGAGTCTGAGTGAGAGCCTTAAAGGCCCTTTCTCACCTAGAACGATAACTATAAAAATAACTTTATTAGCGTCCGTACCAACGAACGATATTGGTCTGTTTTCTATGTGAATATATTGTTAAAATGTACTTTATTCCTGTGATCAAAGCTGTATTTTCAGCATCATTACTCCAGTCTTCAGTGTCACATGATCCTTCAGAAATCACTCCAATATGATGGTTTGATGATCAAGAAACATTTTTGATGTGTGTTGTGTTGAAAAAAAATATTTTTGTAGAAACTGACGCCTTTTATTTTTCCGGATTCTTTAATGAACAGAAAGTTCTAAAGAACAGCATTTATTTGAAATAGAATCTTCTGTAACATTATACATGTCTTCACTGTCACTTTTGATCAATTTAGAGCATTCTTGCTGAGTCGTCTCTGATGATTGTCACAAGTGTGTGTGTGTGTGTGTGTGTGTTTGCAGCTCGCTGTGGCTCTCATACTCAGGAGCGTTTGGTCAGCGTGAGAAAACTGGCTGCTTCACACCAGTGTCCCGTCCTCTGCGCTGAGCACAGGGTAAGTCTTCACACACACTCTCACACACACTGACACACACACACACTCACTCTCATACACTCACTCTCACACACACTGACACACACACTCACTCATCAACACGCGTCTCTCTCTCTCTCTCTCTCTCTCACACACACACACTCTCTCTCTCTCACACACACACACACTCTCTCTCTCACACACACACACACACACTCTCTCTCACACACACACTCTCTCTCACACACACACTCTCTCACACACACACATTCTCTCACATACTCACCTCTCAACAAGCGCCTCTCTCTCACACACACACACACACACACACACACTCATCAACACACACACACTCTCTCTCTCTGTCAGACTGCAGATGGTGTGATCGCAGCATCCGTGCGGATCCTCAACATCCTGAAGGTGACGGCGGGAATGTCTCCCATAGCAACGACTGGCCTCTACCTGTCCTCACTGACCCGCTGCTCTGCGACCTCTGACCTCGAGGAGGACTGACCTCTGACCCCTGACCTCTGACAAGATCAATCAGTTACTTTATGAACTGCATTAAGTCTCTGTTCACTACTTTGAGTTCCGCTGAGGAAAGCCGGGTTGCAGATAATCTCACGGAGCCTCATCATGTGACCTCACTGTGCTCACTCATATTCACTCTTTTACTGAAGTCGTGAAACCTCCAGACCAGCAGGGGGAGCCATTGGATAGCTAACAGCGCTCTCCTAAATAATTACACCTTTACAATATTTATAAATAAATATTTGAGATTTTAACCAAAGGACTGTTGTTTTTTTATGTGCTATTTAAGTTTTACTGCTACAGTTAAATAAATGTTTGTCATATATTTACACACTACTACTAAAAAGTTTGAGTGTACTTGGGATTTTTTTTTTTATTATTAGTATATATATTTTTTCTAGCACTACAGGATTCCATGTTGTGTTATTTTATAGTTTTGACTAGTTTTATTATATTATTCTCAGTTGTAGCTGATGATAATAATAATAATAAAGAAAGAGTAGATGAGTCCAAACTTTTTTTTTTATTCTTAGAAATTATTTTATTCTTGACCTGAAACGTCTTGATACTTTTATTGACATGAATGTCTTGCGGCATTTTTCCCAATATTTTGATGTCTAAAAGTTAAGCAATGATTTGCGTAATTAAATATGCCGTCAACATCCAGTGTTATTTCAGTGTCACTGAGATGCTATAATAGATTTTTATTATTAGGTTAAATAATTGTATGTTATATTTCCCATTTTATTAAAATTTTTGTTAGTTTTAGTCATTTTTTAAAAATGTTTTTATAATATATATATATATATTTTTTTTTTTATTTAGTTTTAATACTTCAAGTTAACCTGAATGAAAATGAGAAACGCTTCGTTGATAACTAGCTAAAATAAGTTTACATTTTTATTAATACATTTTATTCCAGCTTTTTTTTTCACAAAATCATCACAGATTTGAGTAATCATCATAACTTGGGTATCATTCGAAAGCTTAAAAACGCAAAAAATCATCCTGTGAAAACCAGATGTTGCGTTACCATGGAAACGGCACTTTAAATCCTCATAGTCATATTTCATATTACAACATTCATTTTAACTACTTTTTTTATCAACACGTTTTATAATTTTGACAAATTACATATCAATGAAAAGTTTGAGAAAAGTCTCAAAGTTCCATATCTGGCCACTGTTTTGTGGTATTGTGACAAATGTATTAATTTCTTACAGGTCAACGCATAAAAAGATTTCACCCAGTGGCTATTTTTGGAATTACGCCCAAACACAATCTTTCATTTTTGTGATATCAACTTAAAATTTGGAACACACCTTTTTTAGACACATGGCTTTGATTTTATAGCAAAAAAAAAGAGTAAAGTTATTTAGTAAAATTTATATTTTGAATAAAATGAATGTACTGTATATTTGTTTTACAGTAAACTTAAACTTCTATAGCCTTTTAAGAGACCAACCTTTAAGTTTGGATATAGTGCATTTTCACATCTATGCTTAATAAGGGGGGTGATAGTAACCAAAAAAAAGGGTATGTTTATGGGTTTAGTCACCTATAATAACCCTGGTCTACTCTGAATAAGGGCCGTTTCTGCACTATAGTAACCTCATCCCAAATGCTCTTGTGTTCCCCCTAACTCCTTTCCTCTTTTGCGTTTCCATGACAACCTCACCTGTTGCAAACCAATCCTATCAGTAACCCGAGTCCTGAATACTGGACGCTCTTTGCGAAGAAATGACAAAAAGGCTTTTTGGCATCTTACCTGTGGCACCGTCTCTCTCTCTCTCTCTCTCCGCTCGCTCCCTCGTGACTGACCTCGTTTGACCATCTCTTCACTGACCACTTCATGCACAGGGTCACGGCCCGATGTCCTCTCACCCCTCAGACACACGAAGAGCCCATCTTTCATTTAACCCTTCTTTTAACAGCCACGAATTAGGCTTGAGTCCACAACCTTTCCAGTCTGAGAGCAATCGTCAAACTTTGGCTTTCTTTCCAGAAAGATGTATTCTATCCTTACACATAAAAGGCATTATTAGTCAAGTATTGTCCCAAATGATTGGTCTGCTATAGCTACTTCTGAGGTCACACACACACACATACACACAATGCATTGAAATGGTGCTTTAGTTGAATCTCAGTAGGTTTGTGTGATATTGTGCCATGATCTGCACTGTTGGTGCCTATGAGTCCTTCACAAACACATCTACAGTGCAGCTGTCTCTCCAGAGCCCTGCCTTTGTCCCACTCAACATTCTGTTACTGAATAATGCTGTGTGTGTGTGTGTGTGTGTGTGTGTTCTCACATGCTGAGATTGGCAGAGCAGGGCGGCAGTGGATGCGTTTCTGCCCGCACGTACCACTTTCACACACATTCCTGCCTTTATTTATGGCCAGGTAAAGTGTGTGTTTGCTAACTCAGGCATCACTATAAGTGCTGTCATAGTTAGCGATCCAAACAAACCCCTGATGCTCAGTGTTAAACTTTAAAGTTTAACTCGTTTGTGCTGCAGACATAAATTATGGCTTATATTATGTGTCTTGGGGAGGAAAGTTGTGTTATTTTGGGTAAAGCTGCTTTGAAACAATATATATATTGTGAAAAGCACTATGCGGGGGAAATGGTCTTGACACCCTGAGCAACTTCTTTAAAACAATTCAGCACAGCTAGCAACCACCCATAGCAGCATAGCACTGTCCCATAGATATATACACTAGACGTAGCCTTGGCTACGGCAGTTCATTGGAACGAATGCGTCAATAGAGCCGCCATCTTGGAACAGGGAAGCCCCTCCTCTTTAATGCATCAGCGTCAATGTAGGCAAAGGTCTAAAGAAAATAAAATCACCATAAATCGGCATGAATGCGATTTTCTAGTTTTTTTGGTTCGTTCCAACGGTCAGACATGTATTTATGAGTCCAGATAAATACAAATTATTATGTCAGATTTTGTTCGTGTAAACATATACGCAGCACAAAAGTCCGGCATCATCCATGAATTCGAAGTAAAGGCAGAGATAGCAGGTTACCTAGATACTTCCTGTGACAAGACCCCTGTTCCAAGATGGCGGCGGTTTTGACACATGCTTCGAACCCCAAGGTGACGTCTAGTGTATATGTCTATGGTACTGTCCTAGCAACCAGCTAGAACACTTTAGCCACAGCATAGCAACACCCTAGCAACCACACAACAACATGTTAAAAGTAAAACCACTCAACACACCAAGCAACTGCAGTGGAAAAAAAAATATTTTTGCTGCTTAATGTTCAAATTGCTTAATTAAAATAAGCTTAAGCAACACAATTGCTATACATTTTGTCCAAACTTAATTTGATTGTGTCCAGTCTGCTTAAATACATGTACAATTTAAGTTGACTTAATCCATTTGTGTTGGACTACATGAATGATTTGTGTTGCATTAACTGAAACTTGTTAATTCCCAGCATGCTTTGCATATGTCTGAATTACGAGAGAATAAATGTTGAAATTAAGTGTTATTTTATGTGTTTTTGAGAAAATGAGAGAAGGGGAAGACTTGATAGTGTGTAATTGTGTTTACTGTGGACTGATTCAGTAATGCATAAAACTGCTCTGGCTGAAGGAGCATGTACATCTTAGCATTTAAGATCCTAACAAGTGCTATTGGTAGCTAACAGCTGGCTATAGTCTAGAAATTAAGTTGTGTGACACTAAAATACATTAAATGTTCATTGGATAAATGAATATATGAATTTTAATACCTGAATCACCCAATCAGGGAGCCTTATAAAATTCACTTTGAGACTACTTAATTGGGTAACTTAAAATGACTTAATTCCATGATGTTGAAGTTACATGAATAAATTATGTTTGTGCAACTTAATTAGTTCATGTGGGTCCGATGTACACTGTAAAATCATGTAACACACTTTTTTTTTTTCAGTGTAGACGGGCCTTACAACAGTGTGTGTGTGTGTGCGTGTGTATTCTCCTCTCAGGAGAGCTCAGGATCCCTCAGTGTTCCTGCCCTGCCTCTTCCTCCCACAGCAGATAATACAGGATGACACTGAGCTTCCTTACAAAACACACACACACACACACACAGTCAAAAAGTCCTAGAAACCAGATGCTCCCTTTCAGCGGACCTCAGGAACAATGCTGGTATTGAGGAACCAGCGATCAGAGCTCAAACTCCTAATGCTCACGAGTGGCTCTTTTAGTGCTCGGGGGACTTTCACTCGACTGTCAACTTTGTCTCAAATTGTGTCTTAATTTCTATTGAGAAATAAACAGATGAGTCAGTAATAGACATACATGAGTATAGAGCTACAACTCTTCCAGCAACGTCACCCTTCAAACTTATTGCTATATCTGAGATATTAACTGAGATGTTAGAGCTCAAACTGATGCTCTTTATATGTTAGTCGTATCAGTAACACTTTATTTTACAGTGTCCTTGTTACATATGATACATGTACTCACCATTGTAGAAACAGTAATTAATGCATAATTACATGCAACTAACCCTCAACCAAACCCTCCCTACCCTAACCCTATAAGTACAATGTAGTTGCTTAATATTACTCAGTGCTTAAATATATAATTACACTGTAACAATGACACCTTAAAGTAAAGTGTGTGTGAGAGAGAGAGTGACTGTTGTCAACCCCGCAGGGAGAACTCCACACACGCTCATTAGACGTCTCTCGGCTCGACGGTAAAGTGAAAGCAAACGTAATCTCTGCACAGGAACCTCTGTGGCTTCAGTCACGTCCAGGAATGAGATTTGTGAGGAATGGAAAACTGTGAGTTTGAGCACGGCTACAGATTGACCCACGGTTTTCTGAGGATAAAGATTACTTAGAAAGACTGCTCAACAGAAAAACAAATGAAAAAGATTTAGTAAATGCCCTTAACAAAGTGTAGGGGTCACAAAGTCATAAATAAATCCCATTCCAGACTCCGAAAAGGCCAAAAGACTTGAAGACTAGAAAAAAGCACCTGTCGAACGCAGCATAAACACATGCGCATAATCCTTGTGATGCTCATTAACCATAAAACAGTCCAACTTTAATCATATCCCAGACAGAAACACAGTGTCGGCCCACATCTGCAGCGCGTGTTATCCACATGTACCAGATGTGGGCCGGATCTGGGACGACACTATGTTGCTGTCTGGAAAGGCAGCTATAATAATAATTCAAAAATAGTGTGAAAACTGTTTTTAATGCACAAATGACAAATAAAGACACATGAATCAGTTTTTCAGCAGGTAAAAGCGATGTTTATTGATAAGTGTTGCATTACAAAAAGCGAAGCCTTGAATATGCTTTATTATGCAGGTTAATAAGACAAAGCAAATGTAGAGAAACAAAAGAGTTACATGTTTATGATCTATATTGCCTTTAAAAATAATATAAGCGTCATTGGAATAATCAAATATAATATTTTTCCCAAAATATATATTTTTAATGTGCAATCACTTACAATTTAGATCTCCTCCTGACACCCTAAAGTCAGTGTTAGCGTTATGATGACATCATCGGATCAGGTGACCTTCTAAACCTGACGTGATTGGCTCTGTTCATTCCGAAGCACATTTACATACAATAACAAATACAGTTGTGTGTATTTGGGTTCTAAATATGATTTGTTCTCTGGATGGTTTTTAATGTGATTAGCTGCATAGTAACTAGTGGCAATGGCAAGCGGAGGGTTTTTCCTCGATCTTCTTTAACCAGCGAATCCGACCTCCTTATAGTAGCCGTCGATGTCGCCGATGACGACGTCCATGACCTTCCTGAACGCGCTCTGGCCCGCGGGGTCGAGCCCGGCCTTCTCCGCCAGCACCTTCACCAGCACCTCAGTGATCAGCTGTGGACATACACACACACACACACACACACACACACAGAGAGAGAGAGAGAGAGAGAGAGAGGACGGTTGGGGTTTCGTCTCACGAGAAAGTATTTACGAGGGAATATTTAACACGATGTTACATGTGACATGATTCATCAGAGTGCAAATGAAAGTCAGAAGGACTTCAACACTCATGAGATCCTCCACACGCTGCGGTTTCAGGCATGGTGGAGTGTGTCCAACACTGATGTGTGCAGTTTGTGTATTTTTAGTATCATGATGTCAATCATCAAAATCTGGCAAAATCTGCTATTTGAATTTGAATACTATTATTTTTATAGAATTAAAGAACAGCTTTCAAAATATCTAAACCAATATATATAATAATAATAATATTTTGTGTCATTTTCTTTCTTTTTTTACTTTTAAATTAAATTTGACTACTCATAGCCTATATATATATATATATACACTCACCGGCCACTTTATTAGGTACACCTGTCCAACTGCTCCTTAACACTTAATTTCTAAGCAGCCAATCACATGGCGGCAACTCAGTGCATTTAGGCATGTAGACATGGTCAAGACAATCTCCTGCAGTTCAAACCGAGCATCAGTATGGGGAAGAAAGGTGATTTGAGTGACTTTGAACGTGGCATGATTGTTGGTGCCAGAAGGGCTGGTCTGAGTATTTCAGAAACTGCTAATCTACTGGGATTTTCACGCACAACCATCTCTAGGGTTTACAGAGAATGGTCCGAAAAAGAAAAAACATCCAGTGAGCGGCAGTTCTGTGGGCGGAAATGCCTTGTTGATGCCAGAGGTCAGAGTAGAATGGCCAGACTGGTTCGAGCTGATAGAAGGGCAACAGTGACTCAAATAACCACCCGTTACAACCAAGGTGGGCAGAAGAGCATCTCTGAACGCACAGTACGTCGAACTTTGAGGCAGATGGGCTACAGCAGCAGAAGACCACACCGGGTGCCACTCCTTTCAGCTAAGAACAGGAAACTGAGGCTACAATTTGCACAAGCTCATCGAAATTGGACAATAGAAGATTGGAAAAACGTTGCCTGGTCTGATGAGTCTCGATTTCTGCTGCGACATTCGGATGGTAGGGTCAGAATTTGGCGTCTACAACATGAAAGCATGGATCCATCCTGCCTTGTATCACCGGTTCAGGCTGGTGGTGGTGGTGTCATGGTGTGGGGAATATTTTCTTGGCACTCTTTGGGCCCCTTGGTACCAATTGAGCATCGTTGCAACACCACAGCCTACCTGAGTATTGTTGCTGACCATGTCCATCCCTTTATGACCACAATGTACCCAACTTCTGATGGCTACTTTCAGCAGGATAATGCGCCATGTCATAAAGCTGGAATCATCTCAGACTGGTTTCTTGAACATGACAATAAGTTCGCTGTACTCAAATGGCCTCCACAGTCACCAGATCTCAATCCAATAGAGCATCTTTGGGATGTGGTGGAACGGGAGATTCGCATCATGGATGTGCAGCCGACAAATCTGCGGCAACTGTGTGATGCCATCATGTCAATATGGACCAAACTCCCTGAGGAA
>JAULUF010000047.1:27500-67500 GCA_031834385.1 Semotilus atromaculatus | reverse complement strand
AAAACCGCTTTTAACACCGAACAATAACGGATATCACCGGCAAACGAGTCTCGAACATTAACTGTACTCGTCGCGGGGAAGAAAACGGCAGATAAAGCGGGAGTTTTCGTGTGTTGTCCATCATGAATCCTGAATAGTAAGTTTGTGTGAAGAAAAAAAAAGCGCTGATGACACATCAAACACATGAACGCGCACTCGTCACCTGCTTTATTATTATTCACAGAAACCATGGCATTGTTAACTAAAAAAAATATTAAAGTGAACCAAATGCTTACTTTATATATCAGGATTAATTTGTTTTGTATCAACTATGCTCTTCATGTTCAACCAGATCAAACAACCGGGAGCCGTTTCAATTTGGTTTAAAAAATATTAGGCTACTATAAATAAATATGTTTATAGCTAGATATGTTTAGTAATACTTGTAATAATGATGTATAACATAACTGTCAGGCTGTTTCCGACACACTCGAGTGCCACGTCGTTATGAAACAGCTAAGTTAAGAATGTAACTGAAGAAATGATCTACGTAATAACACGTCAGATCATGTTAATTATGAAATAAATCATCCTCAGGCTGATCAAACCGCTGTCAGTAAGTGGGTAATGTACTGTGGTGTTGAAATGTGATCTTGGGCCTGAACTTACCGACAGTGTGGAGTTTTGTTTTAAGGGCTGATGGGTAATTAAATCACCTGTTACCACACCACTCTGCCAAAGTCTGTGGATTTATTATGGTAAGGTGATGGTAATGCAGTGAAATTGAAGAATGTGAGTCTGGAAACCTGTCAAGATCATCTCCAGATCATAATTCACATCAAAATCAGGAGAAGGTTTGCATCATGATGTAATTTCCGTCTAGTTTTCTTGTGATTATTTGGGGGTAGAGATGAGGTATTCCTCTTTTTATCTCCCATTATTACCCATGACACTCACGTGTTGACACACACACACATGTTGCGTAACGTAACTCCCAGCTCCACGTCACACATGACGACTGACCAGGAGTGATTACTGATAGTAATGTTATAATCTGAATATTATTTCTCTCTCTCTCAGCGATTACCTGTTCAAACTCCTGCTGATCGGAGACTCGGGCGTGGGGAAGTCCTGCCTTCTGCTGCGTTTCGCTGTAAGTTATTAGCCTGACATTCGAGATACTGCTCTCTCACACACAAGCACACACACACACACACACACACACTCACGGATCAGATAGTGGCTCTTATTGCACCGGTGATTTGACAGTCAAAGAGCTTCATGATAAAGGTGAAGGGTGCGATGCTTCGGCCTGACTGGGTCGGGAGGGGCGCCACTTCCAGTTTACCTGGTTTCTTTTTGCACATCTATTCAATATCTATGTTTCCACCCACCTATGTTTATGCGCATTTTGGGACGGAAACTCCTAGATGCGCATAAATCCGATAATAAGACACAAACACATTTGCTGAATAAATCCCTCGATGAGCAACAAACTCATGTGACTTTGCCTCAAAAGAGGATGTGATTGGATGACTGGACTAATCAGCGGACCAATCACATCACAGCATCTCAGACGTTGGTTTGCTGGTTCTGAAAGTAAAAGTCTGTCATCAGAATGATTTGGTTTAATTTCCCCCAGAAGCGTCTCACGTGATAGTTCACACACACCAGCATCTGAACGCAGAGAACATGACAGAGTTACTGTGTTTCGTCTGACGCTCTGAACACTCGTTTATGACGGAGGAGGAAAGAGACACGGTTTATTTCACGATTGCAGCAACTTCCATTTTTATTAGGGATGGAACAATTTGAACATTTTGTCTGATACCGATAACCAGTGATTCTTTATATTTGATAACCGATATATTGGCATATAAATCTAAATCCAAATTTTTCTGCCCATTTTTGAGAGCCTTATAATTTCAAGTAGCCGATATGACAGACTTGCGCTGCACTTTACTGTTTTTTCCTTTTTTGAGTTGATTCCAATCATATTTCAAGCAATTTAAAACCCTCATGGTGAACAGTGAAGTGTCTCAGCCGAGGAGGGAAATAAATACATTATTAATCGGCTATCTGATAATGATAACATTAAAAATGAACATACCTGCCGATATATCGTGCATTCCTAATTTTTATTAGTTATTTTGCGCCAGTTTCCCAGGAAGTGATGATTTTGTTCTCTTGAACACGAGAACAAATGTTTTTATGCGATCTTCCATTTTAATTTCGCAACTTTGAGTGGAAACAGCAGTGTGAGAGTCCTGCATGTTTAAGAAAGCCTTGAGTTGTGTTGTTGAGTGCTTTTAAATGTAACATTTAATATTCATTGACACCATTATACAAGAACTGAACTGAGCTGGACGATGACATCATGGTTTACTCCAGAGCGGCTAAAATATATATATTATTTTTGTTGCATTATTTTCCTGTTATCTCTGTGAAGCTGCTTTAAACTGAATCTGTGTTATAAAAAGCGCTGTGTAAATAAAGGTGACACGCCTCTCCTCAGGACGACACGTACACCGAGAGCTACATCAGCACGATCGGGGTGGACTTCAAGATCCGGACGATAGAGCTGGACGGGAAGACCATCAAACTACAGATCGTAAGAGCTCACTGTGACGGCTCACACACACACACACACACACACGCGCCACTCTTCTAGTGACACTGACCCTGCGCAGTGAGTTTGATTGACAGGTGATCTGACCAATCATAATCCGCAGAATCCTCCATTTTTGTCGGACGAAGCAGTCAGGAGAGTTAGTAGATTAACGTTAGAGGATTTAAACTTGAAAAACCCGTGTGTACTGACGTCTTTAAAACAACATTCCTTCTGATCATTCATGTTTATTTGATGCTATAAATGAACTAGAAGGAAGAGATGATCACAAGCAGCTTTAACTGAGCGATCTGTCACGACACATTAAAAGCCACAAAACAGGATTTATTAATTGTTTAAATTTCTTTTTAAAAAAAGACCAAATTTGAAAGTTGATTTTCTTTGTTTCATGTGAAAAGTAACCAGCCCTGTCCTGTGTGTCGGCGTGTTGTCAGTGTCTTTGCTCCGCAATGTGTTTTTCACTGCGTGAGAATATGGTGTGTCGTGAGGCTCGTCGGACACAGCAACGGTAACTAAAGGGGGGCGGGTCTTTGCGATCGGTCGATTCAGCGTGCGGTTCATAACGTAACGCAAGTACACGACACACTCTCAGCATTAACATCACACTGGCACACATCTGAGTTTCATCACACGCTGTGGGTAAAAGCGCCAAATGCGGGTAGATTTTCCGTTTGACGAGTAAATCTCCAAAGGCTATCCGCCACACTGGCGGGTGAACGTTCATACCAGAATTGTAATGATACACAGGGCAACTTTTTGAGCAATGTTGTTGCTGGGCCACTTTCTCATTGAAAATGGGCAATACATTTCTTTCTGGATAATTTAGATCAGTCGTGTGTCTCATCTGGTTGCCCATTGCCCAGCAACATTGCTCAAAAAGCTAGATCTCTTATTTAATATCAAACTAAATGAGTGCTCTGCTAGTTAACTGGAGATGTTTTATTTATTTGTATCAGGTACATCCGTTCTATGACATCAGTGTATTTTTTACTAACTGCATATGTGCTTATTGCGTCTCTGTCCCCAGCACATTTCAATGCAAACTGATGCCCGTGAGTGAGCCAACCTTTGAAACGAAAACCCACAGACGAAAAGGGGGACGAATTACATTTAAAAAAAAAAGAAACCAAGAGAAAAGACAAACTTTCTGTCACTCTTGCTCACACACGCAAACAAACAAATGCACAAACAGCAGATTGTTCAGCGCTCCAAAAATACCGTGACGTGGTCCACTTCTGGAGGAAATATAGCCGTTCTTCAGTTGCTGATCGGATCAGAGTAAACGGAGTAAAAAAATAGGCAGAGTAAACCTAAATCATTTAAAAAAAATAATTATAATATATTATTATTCCATATATTTTATTAAATATACAATTAATACATTTCATTTGTACAGAACTATTTTCATAGGCACCACCACAAAAATATTATTTTATTGTCTGTAAATTGTGTAATATGTGTGTAAATAAATAATAGACAAATGTTTAAATGTGTGTGTATATATATATAAATGAATGTATATGTGACACAAAAAGGCTGTTTATTATTTTGGCCGGTAAAAAATATGCTTGGCTGGTGGATTTATAAGTTCATTTCGGACCCTGATTACACAAGCTTGAGATGGTTTCATGTTTTTGTAAGTGTCTTCTGCTCTCCGAGGCTGCATTTATTTGATCAGAAATACAGTAAAAACTGTGAAATATTATTATAATTTGAAAGAAGAGTTTTCTATGTGAATATATTGTTAAAATGTAATTTATTCCTGTGATCAAAGCTGTATTTTCAGCATCATTACTCCAGTCTTCAGTGTCACATGATCCTTCAGAAATCACTCTAACGTGTTTCTGATTATTATCAGTGTTGAACACAGTTGTGCTGCTCGATGTGTGTGTAGTTGGTGAGCGTGTGTGTTTGCTGTTAACAGTGGGACACCGCGGGTCAGGAGCGTTTCCGCACCATCACGTCCAGCTACTACAGAGGAGCTCACGGGATCATCGTTGTTTACGATGTCACGGATCAGGTGACCAAACATTCCTTCAGTATGAGTGCTTCTGTGTGTGTGTGTGTGTGTGTGTGTGTGTTTGAGTGTTTCTGAAGCGTTTCTGTGTGTGTGAGTGTTTCTGAAGCATTTCTGTGTGTGTGTGTCTCTGAAGCATTTCTGTGTGTGTGTGTTTCTGAAGCGTCTGCTGTTTGGTTATAATGGCTTGTGTTTCTGAAGCATTTCTGTGTGTGTGTGTGTGTTTCTGAAGCATTTCTGTGTGTGTGTGTTTCTGAAGCGTCTGCTGTTTGGTTATAATGGCTTGTGTTTCCTCAGGAGTCCTTCAATAACGTTAAACAGTGGCTTCAGGAGATCGATCGCTACGCCAGTGAAAACGTCAACAAGCTTCTGGTGGGGAACAAGTGTGATCTGACCACTAAGAAACTTGTGGATTACACCGCAGCGAAGGTACAGGATCTTCAGCAGAATCACAATTAGGGTCGTCACTTTACGTTCATAAATCAATTGCACAACCGATCGGACCAACCAACACAAGTTTCAAAAACAAAAATAGGGGATGGATTTTAACGGCCTTCTCTCGGAGCGCGTCCAGCTCATCACGATACGCGCATCACACTGCAATTGCACACACACACATACTTCTGCATAATGTGTTTCTTTTTATAACACAAATGTGAATTCTGCCGGTATTCAGACAGTCATGCACACAGATTCAGATACAGCTACAGCTAAAGCTACAGATTCAGACGCAGATTCAGACGCAGATTCAGACGCAGATTCAGACGCAGACACAGACGCAGACGCAGATTCAGCTACAGACGCAGATTCAGACGCAGATTCAGACGCAGATTCAGACGCAGATTCAGACGCAGATACAGACGCAGATACAGACGCAGATACAGATGCAGACGCAGACGCAGATTCAGACGCAGATTCAGACGCAGATTCAGACGCAGATTCAGACGCAGATTCAGACGCAGATTCAGACGCAGATACAGACGCAGATACAGACGCAGATGCAGATGCAGACGCAGACGCAGCTACAGACGCAGATTCAGCTACAGACGCAGATTCAGACGCAGATACAGACGCAGATACAGACGCAGATACAGCTGCAGATACAGACGCAGACACAGACGCAGACACAGACGCAGATTCAGACGCAGACCCAGACGCAGACGCAGACTCAGACTCAGACGCAGACGCAGAAACAGACGCAGACTCAGACGCAGACTCAGACGCAGACGCAGAAACAGACACAGACGCAGATTCAGCTGCAGATTCAGACGCAGATTCAGACGCAGATTCAGCTACAGATTCAGCTACAGCTGCAGACACAGACGCAGACACAGACGCAGACACAGACGCAGACACAGACGCAGACACAGACGCAGATACAGACGCAGACACAGACGCAGACACAGACGCAGACACAGACGCAGACACAGACGCAGACACAGACGCAGATACAGACGCAGATACAGACGCAGATACAGCTGCAGACACAGACGCAGACACAGACGCAGACACAGACGCAGATTCAGACGCAGACCCAGACGCAGACGCAGACTCAGACGCAGACGCAGAAACAGACGCAGACTCAGACGCAGACTCAGACGCAGACGCAGAAACAGACACAGACGCAGATTCAGCTGCAGATTCAGACGCAGATTCAGACGCAGATTCAGCTACAGATTCAGCTACAGCTGCAGACACAGACGCAGATGCAGACGCAGACGCAGATTCAGCTACAGCTGCAGATTCAGACGCAGATTCAGACGCAGATTCAGCTACAGATTCAGCTACAGATTCAGCTACAGATTCAGCTACAGATTCAGCTACAGATTCAGCTACAGATACAGACGCAGCAGAGACAGACGCAGCAGAGACAGACGCAGCAGAGACAGACGCAGCAGAGACAGACGCAGCAGAGACAGACGCAGCAGAGACAGACGCAGCAGAGACAGACGCAGCAGAGACAGACGCAGCAGAGACAGACGCAGCAGAGACAGACGCAGCAGAGACAGACGCAGCAGAGACAGACGCAGCAGAGACAGACGCAGCAGAGACAGACGCAGCAGAGACAGACGCAGATTCGGGCTACAATCGCCTACTTAGGTGAAATTTGTTTGACATTTCTAATGGTAAACACAGCCATGTTGAAGCCTGCTGTAATGTTCACTGATGTTATGGCAGTCTACTTTGCTTATTGTTTTTCGAGATTGTTGCTCTCCTGTTTGTCATTGTGCATTAAACTTCACGCCATTAAATCATCAAATATTTCTGGCTTGTTAAAGCGCCCTCTTTACGCTCGTCCTAAAGCCTGTTAGTTGTCCGTGGATTTGCCTGTTAGCAGTGCCTGCAACCCGGGAACCGCCTGATTTATCATTTACAATTTCAATAATTAAGTTATTTACATTATGACATTATTCATTATTAAATGAATAATGATTTAAACAATGTATTTTATTTAAGAACTTTCCTGGTTGAAACCTGAAAAACTGGCTTATTAATCATTTAAATAATAACCAATTATTTCCATTATTATTCATTTCTAAATAATTAATAGTTTATGGATAATGCATTTTATGTAAAAAATAAAATAAAATCTTGTTTGCAGCCCAAAATAAACTAAATAATTAAATAAATAAAAATTCAATTATTTAATAATTATTAAATAATTAATCATTTATAAATAATCTTTCCATGTTGCAACCAAAAAGACTAATAATTCAAATGGTATATTAATTCATTATGTATAAATAATTGTAAGGATTCATTAGTTTGAATCTACATTGAACCAAACACTATAATAACATCTTAGTTGATAATTCAATATACTTTATTCTAGACAAAACATGCACGTTTCGTTCGCGACAGGAATGTTTTGGTAGCGATCACATATTGGAATATAGACCATATTAAACCTGCTAAAATGAGCACATGATCAATCTGTTGTTGCCTCGTTCAGGAGTTTGCGGACTCTCTCAGCATCCCGTTCCTCGAGACGAGTGCGAAGAGCTCCAGTAACGTGGAGCAGGCCTTCATGACCATGGCAGCGGAGATCAAGAGGAGGATGGGCCCCGGGGCCACGGCTGGAGGACCCGACAAATCCAACGTCAAGATCCAGAGCACGCCGGTCAAGGCCTCCAGCGGAGGATGCTGCTGAGAACCAGACTACTCCAACACACGACAACTCCATCAAGACCACAGTAACGTTACACCACACAGCTGAGTTACAACAGAGAGAGAGAGAGAGAGTTACAACAGAGAGAGAGAGTGTTTGTGAGTGAGAAAGAGATAGAGGGAGAGTGTGTGTGTGTGTGTGTTAGAGAGATTGAGAGAGTTACGACAGAGAGTGTGAGTGAGAGAGTGTCTGTGTGTGTGTGTGTGTGTGAGAGAGAGAGAGAGAGAGTGTGAGTGTGTGTGTGTGAGAGAGAGAGTTTGTGTGTGTGAGAGAGAGAGAGTTTGTGTGTGAGAGAGAGTGTGAGAGTTACAACTGAGAGAGAGCCCGAGAGAGTGTGTGTGTGTGAGAGAGAGAGAGATAGAGGGAGAGCGTTGTGTGTTAGAGAGATTGAGAGAGTTACGACAGAGAGTGTGAGTGAGAGAGTGTCTGTGTGTGTGTGAGAGAGAGAGTTACAACAGAGAGAGAGACCGAGAGACTGTGTGTGTGTTAGAGAGATTGAGAGAGTTACGACAGAGAGAGAGTGTGAGTGAGAGAGTGTCTGTCTGTCTGTCTGTCTGTGTGTGTGAGTGAGAGAGAGAGAGAGTGTGTGTGTGTGTGTGTGTGTGTGTGAGAATATTAATGAGAAACAGAGTAAGAAAGGATCAAATGAAAGCCTGATATTGAATGCCGCATGCACGACGCTGCATGACCAGACAAACACGTTTCCTAAATCCAGTGAGCGTCCCGTGATCGGCTGGGTTCACATCTCCAGCTCCCTGCGCTCGCTCACACAAGCATCCTAAAGCACTTCTGGACGGAGAAGTCTCGAGGAACCCTCAACTAGATTTGGCTCTGAACTTCCTCTTGGGAACTCTGAAGGAAGCAGTGGACTGTGATGTCATAGCTGACCTCTGATCAGTGTGTTCCGTTACTATGGCTCCCGGTGTGGTTGCCCCGGCGACCTCTCCTTCAACCGCTGCCTTCTCTCTGCTTTTGGTTGACCGTTGTTTTTCCCCATGATTTATTTTTTATTTGTGATCATCATTTCAAGAGACCGGTCCTCTGAACGCGACGCTCCAGAAAGCGCTTGTTCACATGCGTTGTCATTATGTGTTTGTTGTTTGCCACGATTCTAACAGCATTATCATCCTGTGCAATTTTGTGTAATGATACTTTGGAATACAAGAACCAAATCCTTGTAGTTTAAATGTCAATATTATGAATTGGTTCTGTCTCTTAATCAGTTATGGCGCTTACACACACGTATATTATGTATATCCTGTATATTGGACTCAACATTTGTTTACTGACAGCACAACAGCAGCGTCACTGTAATGGAGATGCAGATTCATGTATGAATGAGTGACTGATAAACAGGAAATGACATCACAATAGTTAAAGCGGCTTGCTTATGTAATTTTTTCTGTTTTCGGGGGGGAAATATGGTCTTTTTCTCCTCTGTTTCTATTTTCTTTTATGTCACACAATGTTTAAATAAACTATGAAGGAAAAGTTTAATAAAAATGGTTTTAACTGGAATGTTTGACGTGTTTCATCATAAACGAGCCAGTCATGTGACTTCCCTCAGTGTTTCCATTGGGTGGAGCTCGTGATTCATCACTGTTGAAGATCACATGATCTTATTAGAGTCAGATCTGACGCGCTACCGTTCTTAAAGTTTAATGAGATTATTTCTTGAAAAGGAATTAATACTTTTATTCAAAAAGGATGCATTAGATTAATCAAAAATAACATAACAGACATTTATAATGTTACAAATAAATGCTGTTCTTTTGAACGTTCTGTTCATCAATGAATCCTGAATAAAAGTATCACTGTTTCCACACATATTAATCAGCACAACTGTTTTCAACACTGATAATAATCATGTGTTTCTTGATCATCAAATCATCATATTAGAGTGATTTCTGAAGGATCATGTGACACTGAAGACTGGAGTAATGATGCTGAAATACAGCTTTAATTACAGGGAATAAACTACATTTTAATATATATTTACATAGAAAACACTTAAAAAAAATTATTAAAATTAAAAATTGTATTAAAATAAAATAAAAGTATTTTCATGGTGTTTTCTTACCAAAAAAAAAAGCATTACAAAATTAAGTCTGAAACCATAGTAGGCAAACGTCAGGAGACTATGACAAAACCAGTTTAATCCAGAACAAGAAAACTCAGGAGAAACAACGTTCACATAATCAATCAGTGCGTGAATCCCTGAGGAATGATCAGGTGTGATGACGAGCTCATGGACAAGGAAATGAACAAAGCAGAAACCGAACACACAACCGAAACAAAAACTGAACACACACGTTACAGAAGAGTAGAGAGACCGCTCAGAAACTGCAGTAAAATCCTTCAATGAAAGTGAACCGGCACGCTTGCATGCCTGAAGTGTGACATCTGCACGCTTCCACACACACTCCAGCTGTCCTCACCGGGCCTCAGGGGTCAGAGGTCAGGGTCAAGGACAATGCCCAACCAGATCCTTTGTTCTGTTGTGTGTTGCTGGGAGACGGAGGGTCGTGGGTCTGACGGCGGGAGGTGTGTGTGTGTGTGTGTGTGTGTGACAGCTGGAGGAGGAACAGCAGTGTGAGGAACGACAGACTGTTTGCATTAAAACACGGGTGATATAGTTAATCATCAAATGATCGTGCAAACAATGAAAGTGTGCTTTATTATTGGCTCTCGTCTGCTCTCATCCAGTGTACAGTAAATCTGGGATTGTTTTCTGCATTTCCGACGTGACAACAAGCATGGATATGAAAAGCGCTGTGAAATGTTGATCTGGAGATGGAGGTTGTGTGTGTGAACGAGGTTCAGCTGCAGATCCTCCTCTTGTTCAGGCCATCTGGAGGACATGACCCGATGGAGGACCGAGTGCAGATATGCCCCGACATTTTGACACACAAAGACTTCTTTTTCACACCGATGTGAACCAAAAGTCACCCTGCTTATAAAACTGCTAACATGATCTTTTTAAATAAAGAGATCCTGGAATTGCTCAAATTTAGGTCTTTCATAGTTTATGAGACTTAAAAGGTATGCCTAATTTAAATATTCACGGTCAGATGCATCTTCTTAAACAAAGGTTGGATCTGTAGAAATGTGTAGAGAAAAACAGAGTAAAAAAAGTTTACAAATATATATATATATATAAAAGACAAAGTAGATTCAAATAAAATAAAAATATGAATAAGTTTAAAAACATATTAAAATAAATAACAGTACAAGTGAGTAGGATTTTGTTTAAAAAATATTACACATTTAAAATATTATATTTTCACAATATTAACACATGGATATTTACACACAAAAATACAACATTTGCTGGATGGGGTGTTGGGGTCCCTCGCATGATGCTGAAGATCATATCTGGGGTCTGTGGCACCTGAAAAAATGAAAAAGCATATCATTTGAGAAATGTTTGAATCAAGATCTTTCTGGCTGATTGCAGCAGACTTTCATAAACTGGCAAATCTGAGAACAGTGGAGGTGTTTTCTGAAACTTCTCTGCTTGATCTCCATATCTCTGCTGTCTATGAGAAATGTGCACATAAACTTGAGTGACAATACGAAATATATTTAGGTCGATTCTTTTCTGAAGTGCTCGTGCCGGGAATACTTCACATATTTGCGGATTTTCCACGGGAGCGCGGAGAGCGCGGAGAGCGCGGTCACGTTCATTGACATATGCGAACAGGAATGAGGGGGGACATCTGTAGCTTTGTTAAGTCGTCTGATTCATTTCTGTGAATCGATTCGCTCGAATGATTCATTTAAATGAAACCTTTAACAACGATCATTTTACGCGACCTACTCCCGTTTTTTTTTTTTTAAAAACTACTCCCGTCGAAAGTTGCTTTTCTTGCTTTTGAGGAAAATCATTAGTGTTGACATTATTAGTTATAAAATTACAATATTCCTTGTAATATAATAGGGCAAAGATGAGTTTCCAGATAGTTCAGAAATGGGGTCCAGACTTTATAAAACTGGCATGTTTTTTGATAATACATAGGTAAGACGCTCCAGGTGAAAATCAACTCAAATAATCGTATAGTGTTGACATTATTAGTAGCTAATGTTACTTCCCCTTAAGAAAAATTATGGTTTTACTACAAATAAAACAAAAAACATTATTGCATTTGCTATATGCTATAGTTAAACTACCCAGACAGCATTTACATCTGTGCCAGGTCCGTTTTCGAATCAGCAGATCCGCGCAGCAGTCGCACTCAATATGCAGATCTGCACCAACTCTGCGCCAGACTTGTCTGTAGCTTCGACTGTGACAGTCCGTCCGGCGGGTGCGGCGCCGATCCGGGGCAGCTGCGCAGACCATACGCGCCACAACTGAATTGAGTCCGCCCGGCGGGTGTGGGCCGGATCCGCGCGAGTTGCGCAGACCATACCCGGCGGGTGTGGGCCAGATCCGCGCGAGTAGCGTAGACCATACGCGCCACAATTGAATTGAGTCCGCCCGGTGGGTGTGGAACGGATCCGCGCGAGCTGCGCCGACCGGACGCGCGGGCGCCACCCCGCATAAGCCCGCTGACAAGAGTGGAAGGCTGCAGGCTGCACCATCTTTGCTATTGGTAAGTGAATTATACAAGTATAATTTAGTAAGTACATTATAAAAGTAAACTGGTGTTGATGTCATGTTAGTCTGTTACATAATTATATTAAAAATAAAGGTTTACAAATGTTTACACTGACATTCTGACAACCTGAGACGTGTCAGATAACGTTAAGCTGGGTAATTTAGTGCTAACGTAGTTAGCCTAGGCGGTTAGCTGGTAGTATAGATTATTTTAAACATCCACAACTAATAGTGAACATAGGCTCGATCTAAGGCTGAATCGGCGATATTTGCTTATTATTCACCAAAATTGCTGAATATCGTGTCCATTGTGTGTTAAAATCGTATAGCCATATCCATAGCCATAACTTACGTTACCAGCGGAATGTATTCTTCCCAGTTCCCACGTCCAAAAATACATTAAACTAGTTCAACGTCAGTATATCAATTCTCACTGTACCGGCTGTAGAGTGCGACATATGTCGATACGTTAGCTATCAAACTAACTTACCTGCAAATTATTAATGTTGAGCTGTTTGTGAAATAACGTTAGGCTAAAGCGGTTTTTAATTTCCATTGACTGATTATTGCAGTGTTCGGACATATTATTTATAGGCCGTTAATAACTTAATTAGGCCTATACTTCATTGTATAATCATCGACCTAAATGTTTTAAGATAATTTTCAGCCTAAGCAAGCTTAGCCTAATATTATTATCCTCGCAGCGTGTCCTGTTATGCGCAGTTAAATTATTGCGTGGCAAATTAATTATGATAGCCTATCAATTTAACAATAAAAGAAGGCCTTCCCTATTAATAATAACAATAATAGCCTAGTAGTAATACAGTCATAATTTAATAGCCTACATAAATTGGAAATCCTAAATCCTCTTAAGGCGATCGAGACACGGCAGGCAAAAACATCGTAAAAAATGGTTTTTCTTCTCAATAGGTTCAAAATTATTTTTCCATTGGCATTGCGTTCACATATTAGATTGATAAATAATTACAGAGGGATTTATGGATATCTTGTTATCCTGTAGCTAAATCAGAATATAGGCCTGTCAAAAACCTTAACGTTTTTTTCGCCATGTTTTTTGGAATAAAATGTTATCAGACTAGGAATAATATATTTACAAATCCCGTTTTCACATTGGAGCTGTGAGTGTAAATGTTCACGTACAAGTATGAATATTTATTGTACAAGTTCTCAAATTCACATAGGTGCTCTCGAGTCTTGATACTCTTTTACCTAATACTACTCACTCCACACCACTTTAGTCACATTTATTATTTTGTGCAAGCATTTTACTATAATATTATCATATGTCATGTAATAAAGACTTTGAATATTGAATCTAATATTTACTGTTTCTTTGCTTTGTGTGTTTTTTTGTACGTCTTACAGGAGCAGTGTGAGGAAGAATCGCATGTCTGACAAAGCTATCGACACCGAGATAAACCAGTACACTATCGTCGTGCCCGGTCACACCCAACTAATGAACAATAAATGACATGAGAGTGCAGTGTTCACATTAGGTTTTTTTTTTTATCTTATCTTATTTTATTTTATATTGGTGTATTGCCTTTTTAAAATAAAAACGTTGTTTGAAAATTACAAATTGTCTGGGTGTTTGTGCCTTAATTGTCTGATAGCCTAAATATGAATCTCAGACCAGGGCCAGATGAGCCCCAGATGTAAAATATGAGTCACGGATCTGGGCCAGATCTGCACCACATGTCATGGCATTAATAACTGTACTGGGCCAGTGCTGGCCCAGATCCGTCTCTGATCCGTAATTCCAACCTGTTCCGGTATTGGGCCGTTGGAAAGAATGAGCCCGGCCCAGGTCCGTTTAGCGGATCTGCGCCAAATGCTAATGAAGACCTGGCCCAAATCTGGCCCAAATACATTTTGCTGTCTGGGTATGGTAACCGCAAATTAGCCATGGTTTTGCCACACTTACCATAGTTTAACCATGGTATTTGTAAAAAAAAAAAAAAAACTGTGATTATAATATAAGCCTACTAATCAATGGGGGGAAAAAACATGGTTACTAATTTTTTTTACATTTTTTTTTAAAGGATAAACAGCGCCAAATGATGATGTTGCTTGTCAATTGTAAAATACCTGTAGTAGGCTAATAAATTGTACCGTTTATAGTTGTTGTTTTTGTCCAACTATTACCATATTTAACTGTTTATTAGTGCATCCCTTCGAGCAGCAAAAGCGTTTCTTGAGTCGGGTGGACTGAATCATTCAAACGAACCGATTCAAATGAATGACTCATTCATAAGTCGGCATCTGCGAGGCTTACGTCACTCGTGAAGACTCCGCTTGCGGGCTTCTCGGAGGCGGAATAGACTCGTCCGTGCGTTGATCGGAACGAGTGACTTCACGAGTTTTACGTTATAACGCTGAACACGATCGCGCGAGTCGAACCGGACGCGCGCGAGTGAAAGAGTGAAGGATTTACACGAGCCCGATGAGCAGCTTGAAGTCCTCGGTTGACCTGCGTGTGGTGAGTTCATACAAACCAGTTCAGTTCACTCGCGATTCTCACGAAGCGGTAAAACATAGTTCATCGTAATTAGAACCATAGGATTAGGACAAAGAATAAAATTAATAAGATTGGATTTAAAGGTTAAAAAAAATTCACTAATTTGAACAAGGGTAAATGATTGGATTTAAAGGTCAAAACATTTTTCTTCATAAAAAAATTAGAACAAGGGTAAATGATCGGATTTAAAGGTCAAAACTTGTGTTTTGTATGACTGCACTGTAGATTATTTATTTTTTGGAGTTGAAATGTGAAGATCTAAATAGTTTTGGATTGTCTTGAAAGTAGTAGTAAAACAGTAGGATCATTTAAAGCTCCTGAATGACTCGTTCAGGCACTGAAACACGACCCGTCGTGCAGAGAGTGTGTGTTCTGCAGAAAGTGCAGATGGTCACGGGTTAATGATCAATCACGGTTCAGATCATGGCCTGTTGTATTCTCATTACTTGTTGGTTTACTTGAAAATGTAAAGACAGCCATAGCTTTCATTTTACTGTGCGCCAGCTGAGGTTTCACTTTGAGCTGATATACTTGTGGGCGTGCAGCGCTAAATGTCACGGGTTCACTTCACTGCGACCAGTTAAACAACTTAAAGTTCCAGGTTTGCTGTGGAATGATGTATTCGTGTAAATATCCACGCTTTTAACAGTACAGAGAAGTAGATTCGCGTTGGGTTCGTTCCTGCACATCTGCTCTTAACGTTGTGTCTTCAACTGCGAACCTCTTATATTATGCCATCACTTGTACCCGATTATGTCGTCACTCTCATAAAGAACGAACGAGATTCAAACATAAAAGTTTGAATTTAGAATTCTAGAATTCCTTAACGGTTTTAGAACGCGGGTTGTTTTTGTTTGCGTGTGACTCTCAGACTCTGGATGATGTTCACATGATACACGTGATTGTTTGTCATTTAGTTTAGTCTCAAACTTTTAACCATAACTACCAGCCAATCAGTTGCTAGGAGGAAGTGACGCGACTTAAAGCAAGTAAACGCTCTGATTTACAGTAATCTCAGAGTCCAGAGAGAAGAGTCATGTGTGTATCAGGAGTTTTTCATCGATGGATGTTGAGTAAGAGGAAAGTACGGTGTATTTGTCTATTCTATGAAGACAAGAGCAATCTTATTTACTCCTTTGTTTTCATCTAAGAAACAGGAACTAGCTTATGATGTGACCAAACGTTCATTGAGCAAAATGTTCATATTGAAATATGTAATAGGCTACTGTATTTTAACAAATAATTCAGCTAATTTATTGACTTTTTTTTATTAATAAAATATTTCAAATGTTACAATAGGAAATGTTTAAAATAAAAAATAAGTTTTAAAATAATACAGTCATTGTAATAGCTACACTCCATTTTTATTAATTAATTGAATAATTAAGATATCATTAATATATTTCTCATTTAATTTAATTATATTTACTTTTGTTATTTTATTTTTAATTCAATGTTACTATATTGTATTACATTTATAGTGTTGCTTTTTACATAAAACAATTATAGAAAACGTTAAAAACTAAAATGCACATTTCAGTAAATATTGATATTTTATTACATTAAATTTAGTAAGATATTCAAATCAAAATGTTTAATAACTAACACAATCTGTTAATTTTTTCTCATTTCTTCAAATTAAAAGTTACTATAGATTTGAAATAAAAATAAATATAATTTTTTGAAATAAAAATATTTTAACTACAGTAGTCAACATTTGGATCAACAAGTGGATCAAAACCTTTCATCAAAGTTATACATGAATTTTGAACAATACCCGTTCTTGTCTTGTAACTTTTTTTATCCACTTCAAATGTTGAGCAGGCTACTGTGTAACCATAAATGTATATTAATTAAAATATGTAAATATACAAATATCAATGTTTTTGATGCACTTTTGAACACACTTTGCTTCATCACTGTCTTTCTCTTAGATAAACGCTTCATGTTGGGTAAAGGCCTGAAGCGTAAGCTGGAGCAGGAGGAAGAGGATGGTGTGATGAAGACGGAGGCGTCTTCCACCTGCTACTGGTTTCAGCGGCAGACGGTGCTCAACCTGTCCTTACTGAAGCTGCACACCCGGCCGGGACACGGGGAGCCGGACCTGGCCCGCAGGGTGCTCATCACAAACACACTCCGGCACATCCAGGACGAGCTGAGAGGAGAGGAGTGTGTTTCCAGAGCGCAGACTCCCTCATCTCCTGTTATAAAGGACAGTTTCAGCACAGCACTGGCTGAAATCGAAGCTCTGTGTCCGACAGTGGGAATAACTACTTTATTTTCTACATCAGACCAGGACGTGCCGGACATTACTACTGGCACCGACTCGGATAATTCAGGAGAATTGAGAGATCCAGATCTTTCTGAAATGCACAGCATTGTGGACTCCTCTGTTTCTCTCTCTGACTCCGCCCTGTTGACATCTAGCCACGCCCCCTCATGCCTCGCTGACTTCTCATTGGACGATTTCCTGTTCACGGAAATAGACAACTTCCTGTTCGACAGCACCCCGTGCAGCTCATCCCTGAGCGTTTCCATGGTAACGGACGACCTCGTTAAGACGCTCGCTGGTTACGGAAACGGCGGGACGAGCCAATCGGCTCTTCCGTCTAATCAGACGTTCAAACACGATCTGAACGAACTGGATCACATTATGGAGGTTCTGGTTGGGTCATAATTTGACATGCATTTTATACTTTTTGTACTTGCATCAGGAAATATTAAGGTTGTTTTTTCCCGTAATTATGGTATGTACAGCAAAAAGGTTACGTATACATGCGTATGTTCATATATTTATTTTGATACAGTAGCAATGTGATGTAATATATTGTAGCCATTTTGTAATATCATTATAATGTGATAAAGTGATATTTTAATACTTTTTTCTTGTGGAAATTTGATATTACACTATTTTAGTATTTAAAATTTTGAAATAAAAGAAATTACAAAATAAAACTGCATTCAGTTTGTCCTTCAGAAATAAACCAATGAAATACAGACATGAAAGAAAGCACCAAAACAGCATTTTCTCTTAAATTATTTTAATTTCTTGTGTACACTTAAAGAAAATTTACACACTATTTTTTTTTTTTTTTTTTCAAAGAACCCAGGCATGCGCGATTGACCTCGGTACAGGCTCTTTAGAGATATCATTCTTCTGTATGAGTTTTCCATAGGAATTTTCCCATAACAATTTTTACATGATCCATAGTTTGACTGTACACAGTCTGAAGCCACAGTTAACTATGTAAGCAGTTCTTCCGTATGTCTTTACAATGTGCAAAATCCTCCAGGAGACAGAATAAACAATGACACACACACACACAAAAACAAAAAAAAAGAACAAAAAAAAAAGGAACTGGGAGAAAAAAAAAAAGCCAAAAGATGGGAAACTCTTTACAGAGGATTTCTGGTGAACATTCCCCATCATGCACTCCTGGCGTACAGGACCACTGTGACGTCCTTCACAAGAGTTGCTTAGGATTTGGCAGATTAAATAAAACACAGATACAGCATGATCAAAAACACAGTGATAACAGGAAAATGAGCAAAACGTTACAGCAGATATTGGTCCCTTATTCTCGATACAGCTATATATATATATATATATATATATTTCAAGTTAATCATTCATTCAACGATTCCTTCACTACATTACAGTCCGAAGCCAGTGGTTTCAACTTACATTAAAAAGTAACAAACAACAAAATAAGAACCGAATACGAGCAGCAAAATATTGAAGAAAAGCTGTCGTTTCTCTAGTTGTTGGTGGACTCGTCTGCAGTCTGTCAGTGAGCAAGTTCATTCTTAAACTATTCGCACGAAGAAAAAAAAAAAGAAAAAATGTGTTCACTAATGCATGTGTGAAATCAAAAAAACTAAAACCTACAAGTAATACCAATATTGATTGTAATGTAATAGCCAAACCGATTTAAAAAAGTAATTTGTTAAGCAAATTTTGCAGGCGGTTTGATTTCAAGTCTATATAACTACGCATTTATATATCTAAATACAAATCAGATCATTCACATAATCATCTGTGCCGCTGAAGGACTTTTAACTTGAGCCAGTGTTTCATAAAAACAACCAACCAAAAAAAAAAACAAGTGCCTGTCTCTCTCATACATATTAACTTAACCATGAAGGAAAATCAAAAGGAAACTCTCATCCCTGATTATATACAGATCTGGTCCTACTGTCATTCTACAAATAAAATAATCTAGTCTTTTCTTCACTAAAGCGATCGATAATTAGCCGATTATCTCATACACACTCTCTTAACATAACATGATGTATCATAACTTAAAAACGCCCAGGAAAATGACACAAAAAGAGCTAGGACTCAAAAGGATGAAATTAAAACCATGTGGCGGTCAGTGTGGTGTGAACTGGAGAGCGATACACAGAGAAAGAGAGGTCAGTCGGGCAGGAGCGGGGTCAGCGTGGACGGGAACATCAGGACTTTAGTCTGCATGAACGACAGATCCGGCAGGCCTGAGATCACTCGCCGAGCCTCAGCGCTCAGATTCTCCTCCTTCTGCACGGGCTTTCTGCTGAGAGAGATCACACACGTCAGACCCATCAGAGAGAGAGAGAGAGAGAGAGAGAGAGAGAGAGAGAGAGAGAGAGAGAGAGATCACACACGTCAGACCCATCAGAGAGAGAGAGAGAGAGAGAGAGAGAGAGAGAGAGAGAGAGAGAGAGATCACACACGTCAGACCCATCAGAGAGAGAGAGAGAGAGAGAGAGAGAGAGAGAGAGAGAGAGAGAGAGAGAGAGAGAGAGAGAGAGAGAGAGAGAGATCACACACGTCAGACCCATCAGAGAGAGAGAGAGAGAGAGAGAGAGAGAGAGAGAGAGAGAGATCACACACGTCAGACCCATCAGAGAGAGAGAGAGAGAGAGAGAGAGAGAGAGAGAGAGAGAGAGAGATCACACTATACTTGATCAGACTTACAAAAGTTAAAAAATTGCCACAAAAAGTAGGATTAAAAATGCTAAATAACCATATATCTAAGGATAAAAACTGGACGACAACCACTAAAGTAAATAACAAACCTAGAGCTGCACATAAAAAAATAAATAAAATAAAAAGTATGTGCGGCACAGTGCAAGTTTGCAATATGTGACAGGTTTCAACTGGCTGCAATTGTTTACAATTTTGTCTAAAAACGTGGCAGTCGGATCAAGTAATGAGTCCATGCCTGCAGATACCCAGCATGTAACTCATGAGGAAGTGTGTGTGGTGTGAAGGAGTGTGTGTCACTGACCTGGTGGAGGTGCTGGTCTTCTCGACGGTGGACATGAGGCGGGCGAACGCATCCACGACTCTCCTGCCCCCCCCGCTGACGTCCAGCTTCGCTTGGGTCAACTCGTACAGCTCCGGGTCCACGCCTGCACACACACATCAGAACACTTGTGTGATACACTACCATACGTACAAATTAACACCCGTCAAATCCGGGGAAAACCATAATAACACTGTCAGATCACTGGACAATGTGGCGGGTTACTTATTATGTTCACTCACTTTGCTGGGGAAGTTTGTGTAAGTCAAATCTGCACTGATTAAACACTAAAACTCAACCCGTGAGTCCTCATGATTTATTAAATACAGCGTATTGAGCAGAATCTGCGTATATGTGGCTTACTCGAACATAAACGCCAATGTTCATTTGCATTAAAGCAACAGTTTTTTTAATGTTCTTTGAACTGTATTGATTTGTCCACCTAAAACACATTTTTGGTTAAAAGCATGAGGATGAAAGAGGAAGGAGGAGATGCTGGATGACAGGATTTAGTTTGAATAAGAAATTAATTTATGAAACCCAAATTTTATAATATATATATATATATAATAGGGCTGTCAAATGATTAATCACGATTAATGGCATCCAAAATAAAAGTTTGTGTTTACATAATAAATGTGTGTGTACGGTGTATAATTATTTTATATATATAAATACATACACATGCTTGTATATATTTAAGAAATATTTGCATGTATATACTATATATAGATTTATATATAATATATATTATATATATATATATATAAATATTTTATATATAAATAACACATTTTTCTTAAATATATAAATGCACGTGTGTGTACTTATATATACAAAATAATTTTACACAGTACACACACATTTATTATGTAAACACAAACTTTTATTTTGGATGCCATTAATCGTGATTAATCATTTGACAGCTCTAATATATACAGTGAAGAAAATAATTATTTGAACACCCTGCTATTTTGCAAGTTCTCCCACTTAGAAATCATGGAGGGGTCTGAAATTGTCATCGTAGGTGCATGTCCACTGTGAGAGACATAATCTAAAAAAAAAAATCCAGAAATCACAATGTATGATTTTTAAACTATTTATTTGTATGATACAGCTGCAAATAAGTATTTGAACACCTGAGAAAATCAATGTTAATATTTGGTACAGTAGCCTTTGTTTGCAATTACAGAGGTCAAACGTTTCCTGTAGTTTTTCACCAGTTTTGCACACACTGCAGGAGGGATTTTGGCCCACTCCTCCACACAGATCTTCTCTAGATCAGTCAGGTTTCTGGGCAGTCGCTGAGAAACACAGAGTTTGAGCTCCCTCCAAAGATTCTCTATTGGGTTTAGGTCTGGAGACTGGCTAGGCCACGCCAGAACCTTGATATGCGTCTTACAGAGCCACTCCTTGGTTATCCTGGCTGTGTGCTTCGGGTCATTGTCATGTAATGCTTTATTAGCTGGTTGTCCTGTATCCTCAATAAACAAGCTACAGTTAGTCCAAAATGCAGCCGCTAGAGTTCTTACTAGATCAAGAAAATATGATCATATAACACCAATTTTATCATCTCTACATTGGTTACCTATTAAGTTCCGTATCAATTACAAGGTATTGCTACTGACCTATAAAGCCCTAAATGGTTTAGCTCCAGTCTATTTAACGGACCTTCTATCGCCCTACAATCCGTCGCGCTCTTTAAGATCACTAAATTCGAGGCTTCTGGTCATTCCTAGGATATCTAAGTCCACTAAAGGAGGGAGGGCGTTCTCACATTTAGCTCCTAAACTCTGGAATAGCCTTCCTGATATTGTTCGAGGCTCAGACTCGCTGTCCCAGTTTAAAACCAGATTAAAGACGCATCTCTTTAACCAAGCATTCACATAATGCTTACCTTTAATACTACTGCCGAATCAGATCGAATGCATTAATATTATGAACATCAGCTACGCTAATTATTTCTCATCTGCCTTTCTGCTGTTATCTCGGGACGCAAGTCCCGAGGTAAATAGCGTTCGTCAGCTCCAGTTTGTATCCAGCCTCTCACGGAGACTTCAGATGATCCAACACCTGTGATAAGACGACTAAACGCCTGTGGAGAGACGACTCGACGCCTGTGAAGAGACGACTCAACGCCGGCGATATGTTATGCCCTAAATTAATACATGATGAACTAACTGTATTTTCTATGTACATTTTTAATGCACTTTCTGTAAAGCTGCTTTGAAACAATGTATATTGTGAAAAGCGCTATACAAATAAATTTGAATTGAATTGAATTGAATGTTGGAAGACCCAGCCTCGACCCATCTTCAATGCTCTAACTGAGGGAAGGAGGTTGTCCCCCAAAATCTCACAATACATGGCTCCGGTCATCCTCTCCTTAATACAGTGCAGTCGCCCTGTCCCATGTGCAGAAAAACACCCCCAAAGCATGATGCTACCACCCCCATGCTTCACAGTAGGGATGGTGTTCTTGGGATGGTACTCATCATTCTTCTTCCTCCAAACACGGTTAGTGGAATTATGACCAAAAAGTTCTATTTTGGTCTCACTTTCCAGCCTTGTGGAGGTGTACAATTTTGTCTCTAGTGTCTTTGGACAGCTCTTTGGTCTTGGCCATGTTAGAAGTTGGATTCTTACTGATTGTATGGGGTGGACAGGGGTCTTTATGCAGCTAACGACCTCAAACAGGTACATCTAATTTAGGATAATAAATGGAGTGGAGGTGGACATTTTAAAGGCAGACTAACAGGTCTTTGAGGGTCAGAATTCTAGCTGATAGACAGGTGTTCAAATACTTATTTGCAGCTGTATCTTTAAAATAAATAGTTTAAAAATCATACATTGTGATTTCTGGATTTTTTTTTTTAGATTATGTCTCTCACAGTGGACATGCACCTACGATGACAATTTCAGACCCCTCCATGATTTCCAAGTGGGAGAACTTGCAAAATAGCAGGGTGTTCAAATATTTTTTCACTGTGTATATATATATATATATATAATATATAACCTTTTTTTTCAAAAACTTTTTTGATCCACTTCAAATGTTGACTACTGTATATACAGGTGAAACTCAAAAAAAGTTATAATTGTGATGATTATGGCGTACAGCTTATGAAAACCCCAAATTCAAAATCTCAGAAAATTTCAATATTACATGAAATCAATAAGAAAAAGGATTTTAAATACAGAAATGTCGGCCCTCTGAAAAGTATGATCATGCGTATGTATATAGTTATATATACTAAATATATTAGTTTCATCTTTTAATTTGAATTACTGAAATACACAAACTTTTGCATGATATTCAAATTTTTCGAGTTTCATCTATATAAACTGTGACACAGTTACTTAATCTGTTTAATCTCTCTCTCTTTAATCGGCTAGTAAAAGTTCTGAATGTCCGGTAACTTAAAAATGTAGTAGCCAAATTGGTCGGTGAGTGAAAAGGTTCATTTCAAACCCTTGTACACGTACGAGAACGGTCGCTTGAAAGGATGGTTAAAGATATGGATGCAAATAGAGCCGAGATCAACAACACACACACACACACCCACACACACAGCGCTGGTGTTAAACAGCAAACCTGGTATGGAGGTGGCCGGGCCGGAGGGCGACTCGTCCACGGGGCCGAAAAAATCGAGGTTGAGCAGAGACGAGCCTCCACTCGCTTCAGAGAGAACGAGGGATGGTGAAAGAGGAGAAGGGTTACGGACAGACAGAGAGAAAACAGGAAAGCAGAAGTTGACATATGCTCAGATCTGGATTAGTGTTGAAATCTACATGACGGATTAGTGTTGGTTTCTGTTAGCGAGAAGCATTGGTGAACATCAACATTAGCATAGAGACGGTTACTGTACGCCTGCTAATCTACAGGCTAGCGTCACGTCGACAGACACGAGAGCAGGAGAGGGGGTGTTGGTGAGAGAAGCGTTACCGTCCAGAGGGTTTGTAAGGCCACTGCTGCTCCAGTCAAACTGAACGGGAGGAAGAGACTCCTGATGGGGACAGAGAACACAATATCACAAAAGTCACGCAAATAATACATTTTTTTAAATGTGAGATTATTTAATTTAGTCATTGGTGTAATACCCTTAGAAGTGTGGCTTTTTTTTGTTGTTGCATTTTTAATCCGACTTTGTGAAACTATTTCCAGTTTGGTTTGATTAAATAATAAATAATAATATAGGGAGGCTATAAATTGTGGTAGATTCTGATTTTGGATGTTGCATCACAAAAGCAATGCCAAAATAATAATAACTCTCTATAATTTACACTTTGTGATGATGCAAGCAATCAAGCAGTTGAGATTTGCTGTACATCTCTCTACGCACATCTTGGCAACAGAATCACCATTGGCTAGTTTTTTGTTTACTCGCCAGATATATATATATACACACTACCGGTCAAAAGTTTGGGGTCAGTAAGATTTTTTATGTTTTTAAATGAAGTCTCTTCTGCTCACCAAGGCTGCAATTATTTGATAAAAAATATAAAAAAAACAGTAATATTGTGAAATATTATTACAATTTAAAACAGTGGTTTTCTATGTGAATATATAGTAAAGTGTAGTTTATTCGTGTGATCAAAGCTGAATTTACAGCATCATTACTCCAGTCTTCAGTGTCACATTTTTTAAATTATTATAATATGAAATTATTATAATATGATGCTCAAGAAACATTTATGATTATTATCCATGTTGAAAACAGTTTTTTACATTTTTATTTCAGGATTCTTTGATGAATAGAAAGTTCAAAAGAACAGAATTGATCTGAAATGGAAAGCTTTTGTAACATTAATCACTACCATTCAAAAGTTTGGGGTCAGTAAAAATTTATTTTTTATTTTTGGGGGAAAGAAATTAGAAAATACTTTTATTCATCAAGGATGAGTTAAATTGATCAAAAGTTATACAGTAAAGACATTTATAATGTTAGAAAAGATTATATTTTAAATAAATCCTCCCACACAAACGTACTGTATGTATAACATTACACTTATATATCCAACTTTATATATAGAGCAGAGCGATAATATCGTTACATTTTGCAACCATGCAGACAATCATGTAAGTGAGATTTGCAATATAGTATATATTACTATTTCTGATTATAAAACGGTTAGTTCCCATCCTTGATTCTGATTGGTCAATAGTGGTCTTTTATTCACGATAAAACACGGCTATGACCGCATCACCCAACGGTTCTATGTATCACTACACAACACACCTAGCAACCACTCTTAGCAACGTAAACACATGTTTGATCTCATTGATCTTGTTCATTGAAGCTAGAATAGAGTATTGTGAGAGATCGAGTAAGCGACTGTACCTGCATTTACAGTAGACATAGCATTTTCCTTCAGCTCAGTCCTATATTCATAATACAAAAATCCGATATATTGTCCTTTTAACAGTTAAGGGGTTTTCCGTTCCTATTGTCATCTGTCAGTTGCGTCTTTCTTCTCCGTGATCACAAGTTTGAGTCCTTTCAATGTAAAAGTCTTCTCTACTGACTGACTCACTCATAAAGACAGTCTTTGCCGCCATCTAATGGTGAAAGGGACTATTTTTTCAGGGACTATTTTTTCCAGCGGAGGGAAAGGCTTTTAGTGATTTTACTTCATGAAAGTTGCATAGATACATATTTTTCGGCTTTAAAATGTAAATATTCGGCTTTTGGTGTGGTAACCATTTTATAAAAGCAACAAGGTACTCGAGGCTAGAGCTGTATCGTGAATAAGTCACGGCATCAGTGCTCCGCTTCGCGTCGTGCCTAACAACGCCCTTCAGCCGTGACTTATTCACGATACAGCACAGCCTCGAGTACCTTATTGCTTACATATACATTATGTATGCGGATAAAGTTGGATAATCTATGCGACTTCATTCAGCGTTTGATCAGACGCGGGTCAGTGAAGGCGCTCACCTGCGCGGCGTCTGGAGGACAGGTGTTCATCTCCGAGACGACTGAAGGAGATTGTGCTATTGAGGCGATCATCTCCGCGGCGGAGACGGGCTTCACCGGCTCTTTCGTGGGCTCCAGCATCCCCTGCACACACACACACACACACACACACACACACACACACACACACAGAGATTACTTCTGTTTCTAAATGTCATAATCCTTTGTTAACAAACAAGTGTTCATTACTTCAATGAGCTCATTGTTTCTGCCTTAAATTATTACATTGTTTAAATTAATAAATTTTAGCTAACTGTGATTTTTGTATGTACATTTCTGAGACGCATAAGCCTCTGATTACAGATCCCTCTAAATTGTAATGTGGACTCTGTAATGTGCATTTTCTGTAAAGCTGCTGTGAACGCCACAGACACAGTGTAATCACCATGGGAACATCTCAGAGTGTGAAAGATATGATACACCGGTGTTTAGTATTCATCTTTTTTTTAAATTCATTTTATAACTGTATTAAATATCTCTTTAAATTTCTTTTATAACTGTTTTAATTTTGCTGGCTTTAATTTTGTGATTATTTTAATTCCTTTCTGTATGAAATGTGCAATATAAATAAACTTGCCTTCCTTTGAAATGATGTGCATTGTGAAAAGCGCTATACAAATATATGTGAATTGAATTGAATGATCGAATGAAACACACATGAACTCAAGAGGATGATTAAAATAAACCAGCATCACACACACACACACACACACCGTCTGCAGCTGGGCTCGACTCACCAGACTGGCAGCGTACATTGGCACAATTACAGGCTGCTTTTTATGGCCCGTGAACAGCTGAGGAGAAACAGACAAAAACACAAGAGGAGGAAAGTTAAAGAGGCCATATTATTGAGTCTTGATGTTGTTGTTAGGGTCTACTAGAATAGGTTTTCATGCTTGAATGTTCAAAACACATTATTTCCCCCATATAGTGTGTCGTGATTGGTCGAGTGTGTTGGAAAAGGTCCCGCTCCTTAACATAACCGCCAACACACCACTAACTAACTCAACCAGGCCCGCCCCTTTACTCTGCGTACGAGTTATTTAAATGAGGAATGATGTGACGTGTTCATTCCCGGGAGAAACTCGAGACTACACTGTCAAATCAAAATTAGAATTTAGAATATTCATCAAATAAAATAAAAAAACTGCCGAACAATATGTAGATGTAGTGAGTAGAAATGGATGGCAGTTTGCTGTTTTGTGTTCATGTTTCGTGTTTTCTCAGGTTACTGACGCACTTACACAGCTTTATGCACTATTGTAACCTAACTTTCCTTGCATGCACATTAAGGAAATTATATTTTATGTAAGAACAAATGTTTCAAAAGTGAATGTCGTTTCATTTTAATAAAAGATGCGATGCTTAATTTGGTTTATTTGTGCTCATTGCGCTCGCTTGCACCATCTTGTGGGCATAGGAGACAATACAGTGCTTTTCAAAAGTTCATGTATTTCAGTAATTCAAATTAAAAGGTGAAACTAATATATTTAGTACATATAACTATATACATATGCATGATTATACTTTTCAGAGGGCCGTCATTTCTGTATTTAAAATCCTTTTTTTATTATTGATTTCATGTAATATTCTAATTTTCGGAGATTTTGAATTTGGGGTTTTAATAAGCTGAGCCATAATCATCAAAATGATAACTTTTTCACGATATTCAAATTCGTGAATGTCCACTTTAAAGACAAAAATCGTGAAAATGTTTTTTTTCACAATCCGACTCACTATATTCCTGGTGTCGATGCCGAGAGAGCAGAGCAGGGCTTTATTGGTGTGAGAGCCGCCCCACTGGTACCGCAGGCCGTAAGCATTGTTAACATCCTGAAGCTGCTGCCACACGTCCCGCAACGCCCTGCAGAACCCACAGGAGGAGACAGACACCACAGCAAAATCATGAAGACTTCATAAAGCATTCGGCCCTCAGCAAACACACCCGTGGCTCCTCACCCGTCGGGCTGTCCTCTGTCGCTGTGTCCCTGGTCTGATGTGTCAGGAGGTTTGAGGAAGGTGTTGAGCGTGGTCACGTCTTCCTCCACCCGAGGGGCGAGAACCAGCTCGAAACTGGCCTGGAAAATCTTCTCCAAGCGGCTGAACAGCGCAGTCTTAGTAGAAAACATCAGAAAACAAGGCTTTAACAAAGACCTTTTGAAAAAGATGGTTCCAAAATACAGAACTGCCAATTGAACCAAATCCAAACTAGTGGACGAGGTGAGAAACATTGATTATAAACATACACAGCTGCTCAAAATGGTTGGGGTCAGTAAGATTATTTAACAAATTATTCATTTTTATTCAGCATTAAATTGATCCAAAGTGACAGTAGACATGTATGTTACAAAAGATTCTAGTAAACTTCAAGTAAATGCTGATTTTTTTTTTTACTTTCTATCCTTGTGATGCCACTCACATTTTCACAAAAAATAAACTATTTTCAACATTGATTATAATCAGAAATGTTTCTTGATCATCAATTCATCATATTAGAGTGATTTCTGAAGGATCATGTGACACTGAAGACTGGAAATATACAGCTTTGATCACAGGAATAAATTATATTTTAACATAGAAAACAGTTTCACAATATTACTGTTGCTACAGACCCCAAACGTCTGAATGATAGTGCACATTTATTACAGAACATTTCTGATGATAATAGCTGATAAAAAACTGAATATAATACCCAATATTTGTGTGTTATTGATCTTTACACTTACGTTTTTCTGTTTTTAACATGCATTTTTAGTTTCGACTTAATGACTAACTTGTACAGTGAAATTAATGAAAGAGATTTATGCTTAATTAGTCATGTAGAAAGAGTAAACAATCCGGTCCAGGTACATTCCTGAATCTGGTATCATTTCCCTGCCAGTTTTCAATACCTTTCACTGTTTAGGACAACAAATTGAGGAACAGAATGGGTCAAAGTAAAAAAACAGAAAATATAAATCAACCAAGCAAAATTTTAGATAATCAGACCTACCGTTGTACAACTTGTGCGCTCCTCCACACCAGTAGGGGGCGCCGTAACCGCCTGGCTCCCGTTCCATTCGTCTCCAGTTTTTTCAGTACACAATGAATCCTGTTCCTGCCCGAACGCTGCCCACGATTCCTCTCCGTTCTGGCTCTGATCCGGCTCAGAGAAAGCCTGCCATCCTACGGTATCACCGGCATTTTCCACCGGCGCGGAGCTGAAATCCGCAAAACTGTCACTTCCAGGAAACTCTGCAAACGTAGTTGCTTCCTCACCTGCCAAATCCATTTTACTAGGTTCTTTAGATGTGTCAAAATCGCCAAATTCATCGTCTTCACCATCCATTTTGGGGTCCGTTTCGGCCTGAGCGACTAGCGTTGTGGCCCCCTGCTGGTCAAAATCAGCAAATCCAGTCGCGCTAAATGAGCTAGCGTCTCCAAAGTCCCCGAAATCTCCGAAATCCTCATCGTCATCCTCGGCAAGTTGGCTGTGATCGGCAGGAGTGGCAGTGTCCTCCTGAAGCGGAGGCGAAGGTACGGATCCCGTCGTGCTAAAGTCGCCGAATTCTTCTAGCGCGTCTGTCGATAGCGGCCGACCGAAGGAAGTCTCAGTTTCCGTCTCCGTTTCTTCGGTCTCTGAGCCTTTCTCATCTGATTGTTCAGCACTACATCTCTCCTCAGAGTCGGCAGAAACGCAGCTATCGTCAGCTACACCGTTAACGGCTAGCGGTTGCGCTGTGCTAACAGCTTCAGTAGCATCAACTTCTAGATCCTTTTGATCTAAATCCGACCCTTCATGGAAACTCAAGCTCCCGTTGCTGAGACCTTCCGAGTTTTCCAAAGGGAACCCAAACCCTGTGTTCCTCGAATCCCTGCTGTCGTCCGCTTTACTAGCTCCTCGCACTTCAACAACACCGTCGCTAATGTCATTCCGCGCCGGTTGATTTGAATGTTCCCAGTCTGTGTTTGAAGGCTGGTTGTGTTCAGCATTTGAAAAAGCAGCGAAATCTGCAAAATCATCTGGACTTTCATTGTTTTTGTGTGGCGTGGGTGGGCTTCCTACTTGGTCTAACGTTGCAAATCCGTTCGTTAGCACTTCAGCGGTGCCGTTGCAGTCGCTGTCAGTCCGCGATCCGGTTGCAAACTCCAGGGACGTGATGTGAGCTTGATGCTCGGTCAACTTTTTAAGCTCCTCCACGCTAACCGTTCTGCCATTGGGCATGCCAGTCTGGCTAGGCGCTACGCCATTAGCCTTTACGGTTTGAGACGACAGTCCCACGATCCTCCCGTTGCTCAGTTGCTCCGGCGGCGAGGTGGCGTTTAAAGCCCGATTCTGGTTGAACGAGGTGGGCGTGTCGAACTCCGAGAAGCTGGTGCTGTTCGGGACGCCGGTGAAGTCGCTGAATTCATCGTCCTCGTCCTCGACGCCGTCCTCCATCGGGGGGGGAGAGGAGGAGTACATGCGTATCACGTCAGGCTCCATGGGGACCTGAGCAGAAACACACGGCCAAGAGCTCACGCCTGCAGCAGATTAGCAAAGCAATGTACGCTAGATTAGCATCTGTGGCAAAACAACGACAAATTGTAATCTTACAGACCAGTATTTTCCAATGAGACACAAGACAAGATTTTGGCAACAACTAGATTTGTGATTGTTTGAGAAAGTTTTCTTAGCAAATGATACGGACTGCATGATTAATTGAAATAAAAGACTAATATATGCATGTTTCAGAGTGAAGCGCAGCACTGTGTTCATTTACACACGAGCAGCTCATGATCCAGTGTTTTAAGTCTCAAATTGAGCTGCTCTTAAACACTGGATTATGAGCTCCTTGTGTAAATGAATACAGAGATACAATTAATCGCATCCAAAATAAAAGTTTGTATTTACATAATATGTGTGTGTACTGTGTACAGTATACACAGATGCATACACTTGTATACAAAATGTGTTATTTATATATAAAATATTTATATTTATATATAATATACATTTTATATAAATATATATATATACAGCATATACATGCAAAATATTTCTTAAATATATACATGCATGTGTGTGTTTATATATACAGAAAAATTATACACAGTACACACATTATGTAAATGCATACTTTTATTCTGGATGCGATAGATTGCGATTAATCGTTTCACAGCCCTAATTCACTCTGAAACATGAAGTGTGTGTGTGTGTTAAATTTAATTAAATCACAGTCTTTGTAACTTAATTATCTATTCATCTTCATGTAGTTTTGGGAACGCAATACACGCCAACCATCTTCCCATACTTTTTGTCAACAAAAGAGAAGCTTTAAGAGTTTTTTCCACCAAAATAAAAGCTTGATATTTTTTTACATTTTAATATGAATAAATTAAGACAGCAATCAATATTATTATTGTACTTTTTCAGTTGTACAGTAAAATATAACTATTGTCATATTTTTCTGAATTACTTATCTTTTAATTTTACAGTGATATATAATATTAGTAATGGTTCTTGTTTTGTTTAATATTTTTATTTAGTAATAACAGTAATCATAGTAAAAAAATATATATATATTATTTTATAGTCATATTGATATGTAACCACAAAAAAAAAAAATTATCACAATTTTTTACAGAAAAAAAAGGATCACAATTAGATTTTTTTGCCCCAAAATTGTGCGGCCCTACAACTAGGGTTGGCAACTTCAGAGAACAAAAATGTGGGACAATTGTTGTTCTTTACAGGAAAATAAGGGACACTCAAAATATTTGTACTGTATCACACAGAATATGCCATTTCCCATTTCAGGTTCGTATGCGTTTAAAATGTTCTCAGACATGAACACATTTGTTTTGCTTAACCTGTTTATGTACAGTTTAAATCTAAAACTAATTTTAAGATCACACACAAAAAAAAAGTCACATTACACAAACCATAGTTCAAAATAATAGCATTTATCTGACGTAGAAAGCTTTTGTAACATTATAAAGAAATTAAAGAAAGTAATAGCCTACTTTTATTCAACAAGGACGCATTAAAGTAATCAAAAGTGACAGTAGACATTTATAATGTTTTTTTTATTTCGGATGAATCTACTTTGAATCTTCTATTCATCAAGGAATCCTGACTTTTTAAAAAAGAAAACATTAATAATAATCAGAAATGTTTCTTGGGCAGCAAATCACATCAGCATATTATTCCCTCCGGAATATTTCATGTTTTCTTGCGTGGCTGGATGTTGGACTCATGAACAATAATCATGTTTGAATTCACCAAAACTGATTTGATGAAAACAAAACCCGTCTGGACGGACAGTGAAAGGGATTAGCCGTTAGCGCGAGTCCGGATCGAACCGAGCGACCGGTCAGCAGAGGATTCTGTTCGCACATCAAACAATTTGTCCCAAAAGAATAATTAATTCTCAATTAAGAGTTTGTTATTCATATGGTCTGATGCGCGTGAGTGTGGGCTGTGATTGGATGATGACGTGATCATTCTCAAGTGTCTAGTTGCTGTTGTATCAGTCAGTGGTTAGATCAGCGTAGCAGTCTATTTAATCGAGACAAGGGAGGTCCCGTACGGGACCAATAAATTAGGCCCAAAATACGGGACGTCCCGCCTAATTCGGGACAGTTGGCAACCCTGCATGTAACATGATGACTGCTGGAAAGCTATTACTATAATTAAAGTGTCAGGATGCCCACAGGATTAGTCCAAAACTGTAATTACATTTAATTTGAAATGGAAAAAATCATTTGGAAATGATTTCTGACACACAGAGAAAGTCGGCGCCTTCTGCAACGCTGCATGTTTTAAACACAACAGCGAGAACAGCAGGAGTTTTCTTTTCTACATCCGCCTCGCCCTGCGTCTGATCACTGCCGTCTGCAAACACAAGGAACACTTTCACTGGTGCGCTACAAAAAGTGTGTGATTTTAACACTAAATATGACATTTTAGTCAGTGAATAATCCCACACTGTTTGTGCTTTAATACCTTAAATCATGCAGAGCTTTTGAGACAACCATCAATAAATCTTCTTAATCTTGATATGAATAAGACTTGTGTCTATTGAAAGCACTGATAACCACTGCAATCCCACTGAACAATCGCTTCCTGATGGCACCGCTCACTAGAAAAGTGCTTTACAGACACCAGTTCTTGTTGTCTAACTCAAATCAAATCAGCGAGAGTAAAACCAGACAGACTGCCTTCAAATTAGACACTAATGAAGTGCTAATGCCAGAAGTAGTGGAGCAACAGGGAAACCACATCAATTCAGAGAGTCGTGAATGAATAAACCAAAAGAATTCAGTCACTGAATGTAATTATTTACAAAGTAGAGAAAAAGCACAAACTAAATAAAGCAGGGTTTATAAACGGTCTATTGTACTGGGAACTCGTTGTTTGCTGAAAGAAGGCTCTAACAATGACATGATCTTTGCCAAACCACAATTTACATTCGCACCACTTTAGTGACCCATATGCCCTATTCTAGCAAAAACACACAAAAAAACGTAGAAAGCATCAGATTTCCAGTTGAATAATCTACTCTGTTTTATATTATTGTAAATTGAAAGAATAAAAATGAACGTGCGATGAAGGACATCATCATTAATTTAATCAGATTGACAAAAATAATCCATTTAAAGGACACTACATCTATAAATATCTTTAATCATAACTCAACATTCATATTACTCATATGATGACTGTATTACAGTAACGTTACTTTAACTCTTCTGAGGTACAAAAGCAACGTTTGATTACATTTTGCTGTTATATGAAAGTTTTCAAGTACATAAACACACATTAAGAGTACAGTTATTAAATCTGTGATTTAATATAAATTAACTGATTTTAATATCACAGCTGTCAAGAAACAGCAGGCCTACAGGACATAAACTGATACAACTTTCCATAATAACTCACGTACATAAACCAGATGAATGGATTCGTTTAGCCTAAACTGTATTTATCCTAGATTAAATCCGAATTAAACTGACATTTAGTCTTTTGGACAGAATCGAATCGTTTTGGAGATGTTTACATTCCGGCTAGCAGTTAGCAGTTAGCCTGATCACAGCAGTGAAATTACACCTGACAGCATAAACTAAGTTGTTTCTCACTGTCAAAACAACCTGCTTCTTTCAAAACAATGAAAAAAGTTGCCATAACAGTCATGTTGTCGTTCTCTGGGTGATTTAGAAGCGCAAACATAATCAGTTAGCATGCAAACTCAAAGTAGCATCAGAACCCATTGATTAACAAGGGCGATGCTATCAAGCTAACACTAGCATTAGACTCGATGCTAACGGCTAGCTCTCGCGCAGCTGTCAGTCATCTTCTTACCTCAGGAGTCCGGAGTGATGCGTCCATCCTCACGGCGAGCATCTGTAGCTCTTACATACACACACAACTGGCTCGAGCTCTCTCTGTCAGTCTGTGTATGTGTGTGTGTATGTGTGTGTGTGTGTGTGTGTGTGTATCCTGCTCTTTTCCCGAGGATTACCCAGCATGCATCAGGGGCTGTGGTGTGGCACTTCTGGACTCTCATGTTGATTGGACGAAGCTGATTTGGGAGATTTCAACTAAACCCAGCACTGAATTACTAACATGTAAAAGTCAGCAATATATCTTTATGTATAAAGACCCAGTTTATACTGTGACAAATTAATATTATAAATGTGTTAAATATAATTTGGAAATAATATTTTCTATACAGTATATTAAGTTACTCACTATAGTACTGTACTACTGTTTATTTGTTTATTGTTAGCACATTTTTACGTTTATTTATTGCTATTCGTTTTGTATTTATTTATTTTTTATTTTTGAAAGAAAAAAAACACACAAATAGATAAAGTTTTACCTAAATAATCAATTTATACTGTTAAATATTATTATTATAAATACATGCAAGCATAATTTGAAAAAATATGTAGTTTCTGTTTAGTTACATAAATGTATGTATTTATTTATTTATTTGAATCTTTTTTTATTATTTATTAATTTATTTTAGGAAATACACTGTTTCATAAAACACTGTAATAATAATATTATTAATATGTGTAAAATATAATTTGGATAATATTTGTTTCACTTCCATACTTTTTTTCTACAATACTGTTATATGTTTTATTTATTTGATTATTTTAATCTATTCTAAAATATTTACTTTAATCAAATTTTATTTAATAAAATGGTTAATAACTATTATAATGTACTTTTTATTATTTATTTAAATGTATTGTAGTATTATTATTATTACTACTACTTTTTTATAATTTATTTTACACTGCATGATTTGTTTTTCTCTAAACATTTTCATGGACCCAAGTTTGAAATAATATAATATAACATAACATAACATAATATAATATAATATAATATAATAAATTAATATAGTAATGCAATATAATGACAATAATGTAATGCAATACATTAAAATAATATATATTATCGTATAATATAATATAAACACAGAAGGTTTTTCTACAGATATTGAATTAAGCCAGGATCATTTTCTGGATCAAGAGCAAATAAAATAGCACATTTCTATCTACGGAAAGGAAACCAATTAAGAAACAACTACTGTAATAGACCCAGTCATCAGGAAGCAGAAGAGAGATAAGAACGGCAACAGGAAAACCGAAGCCCAGAGTTTAACAGCACAATATGCAGGAAGACGACAAGAGTCTTATATTTCCATGAGCTGTAAACATCTAACGAGGCCATTCAGACAGGAAGAGAAATGTTCACGTAACAGGACTGCGATACTCCAGTCATATACATGTTTTAAATATCTTTCTGTACCTCAGTATAGCTAAACGTTCACTCGTATGTTTTTCTACAAGCTCCTGGTTTATTCAAATGTACAGTACTGGTCAATAGTGTGTGCGGCTACAAACATCACTCATAACACAATACCATTCATTAGAAGAGTTTTATTAACTGTATAACCGTGTGCTCGGTGACCATAAATACATAACAGCCATTCAAAAGCACTGGAATGCAAGGATTTCCTCAAGTAACGAAAGCACCTAAATGAACATCACTTCATCACGTTGTCTTGTCTCTTCAACTAAACATAAAATGCAGTGCTTTTAAGTACAAGTGCTTGTAAACGAAATAACAATGGAATTATTACTATTACTGTAAAACATATGAAACTCTCAAATCACACTGTTTAGTTTATAAACACGCATTCAGGAAATAAATAAATAATCTCTTTAGGTTTTCCACCTGAGAACATTAGCTGGAGAGCGACACTGTTAAATACAGGCAGTACGTTCATTTGTAGCTTTTCATAACAGGTTCTCCAATGAAGCTTGTTAGTTGTGCATCAACATCTGGACTCATTCATTCATTTCTAAAGTGTGCTGATATAATAATTATGGCATCTCTATTTTAACGCTGTAAAGCAAAACATAAAACAAAAACTCCGTTTACTTTCTGAATTCATACTATTGTGCTTAACTTATTGGTATTTTTAATATTTTGCTCTTCCTCTGAAAAGCCTCTACTAACGTCATTTAAAGGTGCAGTAAGTGATTTCTGAAAAATACTGTTGAAATTGGATTGGACCGAGCAGCACAACACACTTGTAGCCAATCAGCAGTAGGGGGCGTGTCCACTCATGATGGGTGTGAGTGAGCCAATCAGCAGTAGGGGGTGTGTCCACTCATGATGGGCGTGAGAGTGAGCCAATCAGCAGTAGGGGGTGTGTCCACTCATGATGGGCGTGAGAGTGAGCCAATCAGCAGTAGGGGGCGTGTCCACTCATGATGGGTGTGAGTGAGCCAATCAGCAGTAGGGGGTGTGTCCACTCATGATGCGCGTGTGAGTGAGCCAATCAGCAGTAGGGGGCGTGTCCACTCATGATGGGCGTGAGAGTGAGCCAATCAGCAGTAGGGGCGTGTCCACTCATGATGGGCGTGAGAGTGAGCCAATCAGCAGTAGGGGGCGTGTCCACTCATGATGGGCGTGAGTGAGCCAATCAGCAGTAGGGGGTGTGTCCACTCATGATGGGCGTGAGAGTGAGCCAATCAGCAGTAAGGGCTGTGTCCACTCATGATGTGCGTGAGAGTGAGCCAATCAGCAGTAGGGGGCGTGTCCACTCATGATGGGCGTGAGAGAGCCAATCGGCAGTAGGGGGTGTGTCCACTCATGATAGGCGTGAGAGAGCCAATCAGCAGTAGGGGGCGTCTTCACTCATGATAGGCGTGAGAGAGCCAATCAGCAGTAGGAGGCGTGTCCATTCATGATGGGCGTGAGAGAGCCAATCGGCAGTAGGGGGTGTGTCCACTCATGATAGGCGTGAGAGAGCCAATCAGCAGTAGGGGGCGTGTCCACTCATGATGGGCGTGAGAGAGCCAATCGGCAGTAGGGGGTGTGTCCACTCATGATAGGCGTGAGAGAGCCAATCAGCAGTAGGGGGCGTCTTCACTCATGATAGGCGTGAGAGAGCCAATCAGCAGTAGGAGGCGTGTCCATTCATGATGGGCGTGAGAGAGCCAATCGGCAGTAGGGGGCGTCTTCACTCATGATAGGCGTGAGAGAGCCAATCAGCAGTAGGGGGCGTGTCCACTCATGATGGGCGTGAGAGAGCCAATCGGCAGTAGGGGGTGTGTCCACTCATGATAGGCGTGAGAGAGCCAATCAGCAGTAGGAGGCGTGTCCATTCATAATGGGTGTGAGAGAGTGAGCCAATCAACATTAGGGGGCGTGTCCACTCATGATAGGGGTGAGAGAGTGAGCCAATCAGCAGTAGGGGGCGTGTCCACTTGTGATAGAGGAGAGAGAGTGAGTTGCTGGCGACTAACACCAACTCTTGCTTGTATATTCTCTTGTGTACTGTACGTTCATTTTTTGTTCATCCTTGTCGTTCGTCATCTTCGCAAAGCATTATTTATATATTCTTCAAATTTCAATTTCAAGTATCAACAATGTTTCTCTGAAATCAATGACTGCACATTTAATAGTGTTCACCAGCAGCACAGTTTTCTGGTATAAAACGGCCACTTTTAACAATCCTGATGGGGAAAACACACTTTACAATAAGGTTCCATTTAGCGTTAAGTAACTACATTAGCTAACATGAACTAACAATAAAAAATACTTCAATTAAATATTATTGTTCTATTGTAAAGCATTACCAATTATTTACCAGAGAAAATGGTTTGTGAAAGCCGTTTCACGTTGACGTCAGCAAAAGGAATTATGATGCTCATGAAAAGAAATGCCTCCTCACAACTCAAAAATTGGTTTCAAGTTCTATTCATGAGCTCTACAGATTCTAGAGGGTCCTTCAGCGTCACAGACACTCTTCACTGCTCTTTCACTTCAGTTCAGCTTGGTGATGGTCACACTGCCGCTGATCTGTATGGTGTCGATGGACGTCAGCGGCGTCACGCGATGGTAGAAGTCAAACAGCTGATGGCCGTCCACGAGCACAAGGAAGCGCGGGTGCTCGCAATGGATCTCGACCTGAACAAACATCCCAGACAGAAAACAAAAATGCATGACTTCAAAAATTACAGCAGGCTCATTTTTAATTCAACAATACGTCTCCGCTTTTTTTTGTTTTCTGCAATACTTTTTTTTTTTTTTTTCTGTTAAATTCAGATGATATGCTGTTCATCAGTGCTGTTGATACTGACCCTGAAAGGCTGTTCTGCGATGAAGGGGAAATAAGGCATTGACCTCTCCTCCTCACCCCAGATATCAGAAACACAGGCGTTTCGCAAAATCTCCCGGTCTTCGAATCGTACACACATATCAAGAGCCACGTCTTCACACCCGCACGTCAGACTGATGTCGAAACTGTCAGAGAGAGAGAGAGAGAGAGAGAGAGAGAGCGCAAGAACATTCAACATTGAGTTTAATTAGACAGTGAAGTAACCTAAACAAGGTCACGCACTCAAGAAAATGCAAATGTCTAGACGTCGTGATTTTATCAGAAGGTTTTCTGTCCAACCTCATTCCTATTTACACTGGAAAACAGACTTTGATCACTTGAGTTATAAAGATAAGATGAGACGCACAACAATGCAATGCAAACCCTGCATATGCACAAGGTGCGAGTGTGTGTTTTGACATGAGCTACCTGTCTGGTTCTGCGTTCACGACGCCCATGATTGTGATTTTCTTCCCCGGTCGCAGTCCGCCCCGGATGCCGCCACAGAACGGCACGGCCTATCACACACGGGACAGGGTCATGAGACAAATCCACACACAAATACAAACAAAACTATGTTTGCGGAGTCATTACCAATTTTTGTTGCTCATCTTTTTGGGGTGACGTACACCGAGACTCCCCGAAAGAACTGCTCAGATTTCGGTTTCTCTGTGGCAGATAAAGCACAACCAGGAAGTAAAGAGGAAGCCGTTTGTGCAAAAAACATGCAAATTACATGTATGGACACAGAGCTGAAGAGGTGGAAAGTAAACTTTGCTGAAAGAACTAATTAATGCGTGAACCTTTATCTAAAAAGGTAATTTTACAAATACAAATCCACGAAAAGCACAATATCAATGCTGTTTTCCTCCATACAATGAAAGTGAATGGGGACTGGATCTGTCAAACCCCCAAAAGGACAAAAATCACCATGAATATATCTCAAAAGTGTCCCATATGAACTATATCCTAAGTATTTTGATTCTAAATCATTCAGCAAATATCAAGTCATTCAAGAATCAATGACATTTGACATAACTAAAAACAAACTTGTGCTTAAGCACAAAAATTGTAGACAATAGAGTTAGTTAGTAGAGTCGTATGCACTACTTTTTTCGTCATTTTTGTTCTTGAAAGCTCCAGTCCCCATT
>JAULUF010000047.1:0-22500 GCA_031834385.1 Semotilus atromaculatus | reverse complement strand
TAATATCTAATATTTTATCGGAATATTGATGCATAATTGATTTCCATATTCACTTGTTGTGTCTCACAAAATGCCTGATAAACATGATTTAAGTCCTGCTGTCCTCTACAGTGGACATGTATGAAATCAATGCCCTGTTCTGTAACAGAAAGTATTTTTTTTATTTGAAGCCCCACAACTTTTTCCTGAGATGTTTTTTTATGAAATACAATTTGAAAAGTAGTCCAATTTAAATTATAATTACAATATATTATCATATTTGCATAAGAATGCTTCATTTGATCACTAAATTAATGTCAGACTTTTTTAAAGACCAAGGAGAAGTTGTTTTCATGGTGAAACCTCCAAACATTTGATATCTCTGAAAAGCCCTGAATGTGCTCTTTACAGGACACCCAGGTTGTATCATGTGACATGTATGATGTCAGAGAAATTAACTAAAATATAATGTCCACTACAGTGGACAAAAGTCTATTCTTGGGTCCCAGGAGGCTATTCTATTCTATTCTGTTCTATTTTAGTCTATTTAATTCTATTCTATTCTATTCTATTCTATTCTATTCTATTATTTCACTATAATTTCTAATATGGTCTGTTCATTCAAATCCAGTCTGTCACATCATATTCTATTCTGTTATATTATGCCAAATTATGCTACAGTCTATTATATCTTTACAAGGTACATTATATTCTATTCTATTTTGTTATATGTTCTAATCCAGTCTGTTACATTCTGTTCTGTTATATTATGTCATATTATGTTAAATGTTTTAACCTTGTGCTATTATATGCCACATTCTATTCTATTCTATTCTATTCTATTCTATTCTATTCTATTCTATTCTATTCTATTCTATTCTAGCTCTGTTCTGTTGTGATACTGATACTTGATACTGTTAATAATATGAATGTTGAAGTTATACATAGTATATATAACATAGACATATATAACCTAGTATAAGTTAGTCATACAATGCTATGCTCCCTATTAGGTCACTAACAACACTTTTCTGAGGTGATAAAACTACAAATCCAAAAAATAATGGGTTGGTGCATGATTAATGGCTGGACTGCATTACCCATAGTTCCTGGCGAGGCTTGCTGTGACGTCATCTCTCTCTCTCTCTCTCTGTCTCTGTGTAGAGACAGAAGCGAGTGATTCTGGAGGTCTGTCAGTGCACTGAGACTGCTGGGGACATTACATGATTTCATGTAGCATTTATTCCGACAAACAGAACGACTGTTGTCATTTATTTCCGACAATACCCGAGTCAGTCCAGCTGGAGTTTCTGTAGTTTGGCGCATATCTGAGAAGCCTCACTAAAAGTCTTATTAGAGGTAAGCTGTTACCTTTAGTGAACGACTTAAAGCACTGTAATGACATATGCAAAGGTTTGCAAGAAGCTAGCAAAATGTTCAACTTTACTACCTCCGCAGAAATTAACTAAAATAAAATAAATCCTAATAGTTGTATTAGTCTAGGAAATTTAAATATTATAAGTAGCCTACTCTGTGTCTGCTTAACCTTGATTCAAAAGAAGGAAAAAAAAATTTTTCACAGAGTTATGCTCCTCTTTACTTCAAGTGCCTGCTTTACCTTCTCTCTTCTGTAGTAGATTAAAATATTAATCCCATATAGGACTATACTTTATAGGCTAGATCAAATATAATTTATTAGTGTAGCCTATACATTCATGCAAAAATCCAGTTTCTTTGTTGTGCTCTGCTTTGGTTGTCAGTGATCGAGCAGACGCGTTGATTGATGGACAGCTGTCGTGATATTATTGTGTGATTATCAGCGTTAATATGCACTCAGATGTTGTGAGGTTTGAAAGCTGCAGGAGTTTATGGATTAATAAGCGCATTGTGTTTCTGTGTGAAGAAGAGGCGAGTCTTTACTGTCTCTCATTTCTGACATTACAAACTCAGTTTAAACATCTCAGCCTATAGAATTAGCATTACCAGAGTTTTGTGAACACACCCTTACCAAATCATTTTGTGATATCTTAATATTAGCCATTGTCACCCAAAAATAAGGGAAAAAGAACAAAAGTGTTATGAAACAGACACATGGATGTAGAAAATGATATCTGTAAACCATAGAAAAGTTGTTTTATTAATATTGTTAAATCATTTACATTATCTATATTAATTTAGTGGATTTTTTCACACACAAAAAAACACAATGCAATTGCAATATAACAAAAAGGCATCCATAAAGTTTCATATTTTTTTATTGAAAGGCTGTTTCATTAAAAGAAAGTCACTCTCTCTGAATAATGAAAACAGCTTGAACATAATATTTAGTTTTTGTTTACCGTTTTGTTGAATAGTGAAAAAAAAATGTAATTAACTTCTTGTCAGCATTCTGTTATTTTGTGTCCAGTTCAATGCATAATAAACATTTGAGTTAAATGAAGTAAACTGAAACACACACACACACACTGTCTTTGTTCTCCTTCTTCCTGTCCTCAGCTCTGACTCTATATTTCTGCTTCAGCTTAAACACGCTGGACGAGTGTGTGAGTAAAGCTGAAACACTGACCGAGCTTCACACACTCTCGGAGAATCACTGCTGATATACAGACACGCTTCAACACTGTAATAAGTGTGTGTGTGAGAAGAGCTGGGACACACATCAAACCTTCTAAAAGTGTGTGTTATGATGCTTGATCTACAACATTGATAAAATGGTGTTGTGTAACTAAGAGCCGATTGGACGAGAAACATAAGTTATGATTTTAGAACTTGTCTTTAATGTTTGAACAAATAAAAAATAAAATGTGCTGATAGATCTGGAATGTCCAGATCAGTGGAGTTCTATTTAGAACCTTAGGGTTCTAGACTCAATTTTAAAGAACCATTTATGCCAGAAATACTTAAAATGATTGCTTAATACTTTCATGTTTACTGGGTTATTTCTGATAAATTATGTTACATAATTTTACTACATAATGAAATAACTTGATAGATAGATAGATCAGGAAATTAGATTTGTTACAATAGCAGCAATCACATTCAATTCTCACACAGACAACATCAATCTATCTAATACATTCGTAAAACAAAAACTTTCTCTAAAGCATTCTATAACATATCATATATGAACTAAAAACATGCTATATCCCATAATGATAATACTAAAAACAAATACACTAACAAAGTCAACTAAAGCATATAACCCCTATTTTAATCATTTTTTAATAACCCCTGTTTTAATTCAAACCAAATCCATAAAATGATCCCAATAAAGGTTCTATAAATAAAGCGCCCGACAGAAGACTTTACAGTTCTCCAAAGAAGCTTTTCTTCTGTGATATTTGCATCAGATCCTTAACACAACTTTAACTTTGCATTGGACACGTAGGCCTATAAGTTGAGATAATAAGCCTGTGCAGCATTATCAGAACAAAGAGTTGCACAGCTAAAACACTGTCGTTAAACAAACACTCTCACACACACACACACAGTATCCTGGATGAAGTGAATTCATGGTGTGTAATGCAGCATGAGTGTGTGTGGAGGTCGTGTGTCATATAAAGACCCTCTGTTGTGTGACGGCGAAGTCAGCGTTTGACTCGTGCGTCGGGACGGGTGTGTGTATCCAGAGTGAATGAAGCTCTGTGTCGACATACACACCTTCCCTCTCACACACTGATCTTCAGAGCTACAGATGCACTATTAGACCACACTCTCAGAAAAAAACAAATGCCACAAAAGCTGCCACATATGCACATATTTGGTACCAATGAGGGACTAATATGCACTCCGATACAAAGGTGTACCTTTTGAAAGGATACCGCCTCCAGTGACAGCTTTTGTACCTGTATTTCTGAGTGTATTGTTGATACTTTGGGTTTTTGTCAATCTCCATTTAAAATAAGCCTGTACTTGATTCTCTCTCTCTTTAAGCAATAACAGATACATTTATTACTCAGCATGAAAGAATTTGTGATAGTCTCTATTGCGACGTGTATAATCCGAGTGAAACCGCATCACAAACAAGAATAAATGTTGGGAGGGGCTTGATTTTGTGAGGAATTGATTGGATGGTTGTGGATGGTTTGTGGTTTGCTATTGGTGGATCTGATGTGAGTGACAGGTTGCCCCGCCCTCGTCATCAGAGAAGTTACAATGAGGAAAGATTACGAGGAATATGAATAAAAAAAATGATATATATGCACGGATAAATAATTTATAATAAATGCATCAAAGATGAGTTTTAAGAAGCATGATGCATTGATTATTGTAACCTAATAAAACCTAAATATGTGTTACTGAAAATAGTTTAAACCAACAAATGAAAAGTTTATTTTTATCTATTTAACATTAACTTACAGTAATAATCTCTCTTTGCTCTTTTCTTCCCTCAGGTAGATCACATTTCCTTAGCAGCTTTGCTTCTGCCGCGCGAAACAATCGGCTGGTTTACTGTTGGACTCATGAATATTAATCACGGTGTCTGTATTCGGCCAAAGTGATTTGCTGAAGTCAAAACGCGGGCAATGTTGGCCATTTCCGAATCAGTGACTTCATTTTAAAGTTCCCCTGTAGTCAATCATTGTATCCCTTAAAAGTGCGTAAATATTCAAGTCCCATATGAAGGTCTCTCTATCATTACTTGCTATTGCTTTTATAAGTGATCAGAAGATTTTCACCTGGTGTGCAACAACATGACACCCTAGCAACCCCCCTTAGCAACTGCCTAGCTATCTTTATCTTTAACCCAAACGCTACACGGGGCCAGAAGTCTCAGCTAAACTTGTACACGCGTATGTGTGTGTGTTTGGATGCTCAGAAATGGGTCATAAATCACAATTCCCCATTAGCAAACATGCATACTTAAAAGAGCACGTGCGAGAGAGGTGTGTGTCAGTGTGTGCCCTACATCAGGAGTGTGTGTACTGTGTTGCCGTGGAAACACTGCGCGGTGTTGTAACTGGCTGGCAAGAGTACAAACTCCTGTATTCTGAGCAAATATCTGGCATGGATACACACACACACACACACACACACAAATGCTGCCTTTAGAGCTCACTGCATGTCCTTAAGAAACATTTCTGGCTTTGTGAGTTTAGGTTGGTATGTGTGTGTTTGTGTGTGTGTGTGTGTGTGTGTGTGTGAGTGAGTAAGTGAGTGAGTGAGTGAGTGAGTGAGTGAGTGAATGTGTATATGTGTGCGCATGAATTTGTGTGAGAGTGTGTGTATGTATGTGTGCATGAATTTAAGTGTGTGTGTGTGTGTTGTGTGTGAGAGTGAGTGAGTGTGTGTGTGCGCATGAATTTATGTGTGTGTGTGAGAGAGTGAGTGTGTGTGTGCGCATGAGTTTGTGTGAGAGTATCCTGTGTGTGTGTGTGTGTGTGTGAGAGAGAGAATGAGGCAAGGATGAGGTGAGAAGTTTATTCACAAGGAATCGGAGTTTCTGTCAGGTGATGATGAAGTACTGGATCAGATGTCAGTGTGTCACAGTCTCGGCTCCTTCACTCAGACCTGCAGGGCAGAGAGGGGCAGAGAGGGGCAGAACGGGGCAGAGAGGGGCAGAACGGGGCAGAGAGGGGTAGATAGGGGCAGAGAGGGGTAGCGCGGGACAGAGAGGGGGAGAACGGGGCAGAGAGGGGCAGAGCGGGACAGAGAGGGGCAGAACGGGGCAGAGAGGGGCAGAGAGGGGCAGAGCGGGGCAGAACGGGGCAGAGAGGGGCAGAGAGGGGCAGAACGGGGCAGAGTGGGACAGAGAGGGGCAGAACGGGGCAGAGAGGGGCAGAGAGGGGCAGAACGGGGCAGAGAGGGGCAGAACGGGGCAGAGAGGGGCAGAACGGGGCAGATAGGGGCAGAACGGGGCAGAGCGGGACAGAGAGGGGCAGAACGGGGCAGAGAGGGGCAGAACGGGGCAGAGAGGGGCAGAACGGGGCAGAGCGGGACAGAGAGGGGCAGAACGGGGCAGAGAGGGGCAGAGCGGGACAGAGAGGGGCAGAGAGGGGCAGAACGGGGCAGAACGGGGCAGAGTGGGACAGAGAGGGGCAGAACGGGGCAGAGAGGGGCAGAGAGGGGCAGAACGGGGCAGAGAGGGGCAGAGAGGGGCAGAACGGGGCAGAACGGGGCAGATAGGGGCAGAACGGGGCAGAGCGGGACAGAGAGGGGCAGAGAGGGGCAGAACGGGACAGAGAGGGGCAGAACGGGGCAGAGCGGGACAGAGAGGGGCAGAACGGGGCAGAGAGGGGCAGAACGGGGCAGAACGGGGCAGAGAGGGGCAGAACGGGGCAGAGCGGGACAGAGAGGGGCAGAACGGGGCAGAGAGGGGCAGAACGGGGCAGAACGGGGCAGAGAGGGGCAGAACGGGGCAGAGCGGGACAGAGAGGGGCAGAACGGGGCAGAGCGGGACAGAGAGGGGCAGAACGGGGCAGAGAGGGGCAGAACGGGGCAGAGAGGGGCAGAACGGGGCAGAGAGGGGCAGAGCGGGACAGAGAGGGGCAGAACGGGGCAGAGAGGGGCAGAACAGGGCAGAGAGGGGCAGAGCGGGACAGAGACGGGCAGAACGGGGCAGAGAGGGGCAGAGTGGGGCAGAGCGGGACAGAGAGGGGCAGAACGGGGCAGAGAGGGGCAGAGCGGGACAGAGAGGGGCAGAACGGGGCAGAACGGGGCAGAGTGGGGCAGAGCGGGACAGAGAGGGGCAGAACGGGGCAGAGCGGGACAGAGAGGGAAAGAACGGGGCAGAACGGGGCAGAGAGGGGCAGAGCGGGACAGAGAGGGGCAGAGCGGGACAGAGAGGGGCAGAACGGGGCAGAGAGGGGCAGAGTGGGGCAGAGCGGGACAGAGAGGGGCAGAACAGGGCAGAGAGGGGCAGAACGGGGCAGAACGGGGCAGAACGGGGCAGAGAGGGGCAGAGCGGGACAGAGAGGGGCAGAGAGGGGCAGAGCGGGACAGAGAGGGGCAGAACGGGGCAGATCGGGGCAGATCGGGGCAGATCGGGGCAGAGTGGGGCAGAACGGGGCAGAGAGGGGCAGAGCGGGACAGAAAGGGGCAGAGAGGGGCAGAGCGGGACAGAGAGGGGCAGAACGGGGCAGATCGGGGCAGATCGGGGCAGAGTGGGGCAGAACGGGGCAGATCGGGGCAGAGTGGGGCAGTACAGGGCAGTGGGGCAGTACAGGGCAGAGGGGCAGAACGGGGCAGAGAGGGGCAGAACGGGGCAGAATGGGGCAGAGCGGGACAGAGAGGGGTAGATGGGGCAGAGAGGGGCAGTTCGGGGCAGAACGGGGCAGAGTGGGGCAGAACGGGGCAGAACGGGGCAGAGTGGGGCAGAACGGGGCAGAGGGGGCAGAGTGGGGCAGAGGGGGCAGAGTGGGGCAGAACGGGGCAGAACGGGGCAGAGTGGGGCAGAACGGGGCAGAGGGGCAGAGCGGGCAGAGCGGGACAGAGAGGGGCAGAACGGGGCAGAGTGGGGCAGAGCGGGCAGAGCGGGACAGAGTGGGGCAGAGGGGCAGAGGGGGCAGAGTGGGGCAGAACGGGGCAGAACGGGGCAGAGTGGGGCAGAACGGGGCAGAGGGGCAGAGCGGGCAGAGCGGGACAGAGAGGGGCAGAACGGGACAGAGAGGGGCAGAACGGGGCAGAGAGGGGCAGAACAGGACAGAGAGGGGTAGATAGGGGCAGAGAGGGGTAGAGCGGGACAGAGAGGAGTAGATAGGGGCAGAGAGGGGCAGAACGGGGCAGAACGGGACAGAGAGGGGTAGATAGAGGCAGAGAGGGGTAGATAGAGGCAGAGAGGGGTAGCGCGGGACAGAGAGGGGTAGAGAGGGACAGAACGGGACAGAGAGGGGCAGAACGGGGCAGAGAGGGGCAGAACGGGACAGAGAGGGGTAGATAGGGGCAGAGAGGGGTAGCGCGGGACAGAGAGGGGTAGATAGGGGCAGAGAGGGGTAGATAGGGGCAGAGAGGGGTAGAGCGGGACAGAGAGGGGTAGATAGGGGCAGAGAGGGGTAGCGCGGGACAGATGAAGGCAGGAGGTGTTGCACATTTATACATGTGGGTGGCGTGCTGTTAGTTATGCAGATGCTGAAAACATGAATCGCACAGTTGCATTACTCCAATACTCAGTACACACAACTTTGTATCTCTCTGTTGCTTTTGTGCTTGTGTTTATGTTTGTCTGTTTAGTTCTTCTGTTTACATTTGTTTGTTGATTTGTGTTTTTTTTCTTATTTATGTTTGTTGTTTTGTAGTTGTGTTTATGTTGTTGTTCTTTTTGTTGATTTGCAATTGTGTGTCTTCGTTGGTTGATGTGTATGTTTGCTGCTTTACATTTTTATGTTCATGTATTGTCTTGTTTATTTGTGCTGCGTTACATTTTTATTTATGCTTGTTTTCATTTGTTGCTTTCGTCTGTTGTGCTGGTTTGTGTTTTTTATGTTTGTTGATTTTGAATAATTTTTGTGTTTGCTGGTTAATACGTGCTTTACATTTTTAATTGTTTTGTTTGTTTAATTTTTTTGCTTTGCACTTTGAGTTGTGCATATGTGTGTTTGTTGCTTCACACATTTATTTTTGTTTTGTTTGTTTATTTTTTGCATTGCACGTGTGCTTGTTTGTTGATGTCTGCTTGTGTGTTGCTTTACATCTTTCTTTATGTTTTGTTTGTTTGTTGCATTGCACTTGTGCATTGTGTGTGTGTGTGTGTGTGTGTGTGTGTGTGTGTGCGCATGTGTGTGTGCGTGTGCGTGTGTGTGTGTTAGTTTAAAAATGTATGGCTGTTTTATAGTTATGTTTACCCTGGTGTTTGTTCGTTGATTTGTCAACCACCTGTTTTTATGTGCGCTGTAATTTGTGGCTGTAGGAGTTGATGTTTTTGTGTCAGAAACGGAGATGTCTGTCTCCTGCTATTTTTATGTTTGTGGTTTTTATCGCGTGTCAACATGACTGACTTTCGTGACCGCTTGACCCTGACGGAGCAAAACAACACTGATGCCAACCCGCACTGAGAGGAAGTGAAACCATCTCAGAGATATTTGTGGAAGATGCTTCATATTTTGAAGACCTCTTTGCTTTTGTGTTGTTATTGGACTTTTTTGTTAATATTCTCTTTCAATAATTTATTTTAAAAAATGTAATCGTTTTTTTGCTCAGTCTCAGTGGCGCGAATAAGACTTGCATCACTGTAGATTTTGTGCTACTTTAAAAGGCGTGTGTTAACAGTGAATCACAGACATCTGTTGCTTAGTCATTCGTTTAGATTAATATCATAACCTGTGTTTTCATATGTTTGCAGATGTCTTCTGGTGAGGCTGTGATGGTGGAGCTCTGAGGAAGGAAGATCAAGAAAGGCAAAACACATTTCAGAGGAACTGTTTGAGAGAAGAGAAAGCGATGTTGTCCCCCGATCAGGAGCCGCTGAGCTCTTCTAAACCCGTCAAATACGGAGAGCTCGTCATCCTCGGGTAAGGTTTGCATTCAAGATTAAGCAAGTCTTCCTAATGCAAGACTGTGCACCAACGGTTTTGTTTTCTGCACAGCTACAACGGCTCTCTGTGGTTTATTCCTTCAGTGTCACATGATCCTTCAGAAATCATTTTGATGTGAAATGTTTCTGATTATTTTTAATACAATACAATTTATTTTTGATACAATTGATACAATTTATTTTTCAGGATTCCTTAATAAGAAAGTTCAAAAGAACAGCATTTATTTGAAATAGAATCTTTTGTAACATTATAAATGTCTTTACTGTCACTTTTGATATTTTGATCAATTTTATGCATCCTTGATGAAAAAGTATTAGTTTATTTTTAAATATTTTTTTTTTACTGACCCCAAACTTTTGAACAGTACTCCATGTGAGTGAATAAATGAATGAAGTGAGCGAATGAATGAATCAGTGAATGAATGAATCGGTGAATGAAGTAGGGAATGAATGAATCAGTGAATGAAGTGAGCGAATGAATGAACAAATCAGTGAATGGAGTGAGCGAATGAATGAACAAATCAGTGAATGGAGTGAGTGAATTAATTAATCAGCGAATGAAATGAGCGAATGAATGAATCAGTGAATGAAGTGAGCGAATGAATGAATCAGTGAATGAAGTGAGCAAATGAATGAACGAATCAGTAAATGAAGTGAGTGAATAAATGAATCAGTGAATGAAGTAGTGAATGAATTAATGAATCAGTAAATGAAGTGAGCAAATGAATGAATGAATCAGTAAAAGAAATAAGCAAATGAATGAACAAATTAGTGAATGAAGTGAGCAAATGAATGAACGAATCAGTAAATGAAGTGAGTGAATTAATGAATCAGTGAATGAAGTAGGGAATGAATGAATCAGTGAATGAATGGATCGGTGAATGAAGTAGTGAATGAATGAATCAGTGAATGAAGTGAGCGAATGAATGATCAGTGAATGAAGTGAGGGAATGAATGAATCAGTGATGAGTGAATGAATGAATCAGTGAATGAAGTGAGCGAATGAATGAATCAGTGAATGAAGTGAGCGAATTAATGAATCAGTGAATGAAGTGACCGAATGAATGAACAAATCAGTGAATGGGGTGAGCGAATGAATGAACAAATCAGTAAATGAAGTGAGTGAATGAATGAATCAGTGAATGAAGTGACCGAATGAATGAACAAATCAGTGAATGGGGTGAGCGAATGAATGAACAAATCAGTAAATGAAGTGAGCGAATGAATGAATCAGTGAATGAAGTGAGCGAATTAATGAATCAGTGAATGAAGTGAGCAAATGAATGAACGAATCAGTAAATGAAGTGAGTGAATAAATGAATCAGTGAATTAAGTTAGTGAATGAATGAATCAGTGAATGAAGTAGTGAATGAATTAATGAATCAGTAAATGAAGTGAGCAAATGAATGAATGAATCAGTCAAAGAAATAAGCAAATGAATGAACAAATGAGTGAATGAAGTGAGCGAAGGAATGAATGAATCAGTAAATGAAGTGAGCAAATGAATGAATGAATTAGTGAATGAAATAAGCGAAGGAATGAATGAATCAGTAAATGAAGTGAGCAAATGAATGAATGAATCAGTAAAAGAAATAAGCAAATGAATGAACAAATTAGTGAATGAAGTGAGCGAAGGAATGAATGAATCAGTAAATGAAGTGAGCAAATGAATGAATGAATTAGTGAATGAAATAAGCGAAGGAATGAATGAATCAGTAAATGAAGTGAGCAAATGAATGAATGAATCAGTAAAAGAAATAAGCAAATGAATGAACAAATTAGTGAATGAAGTGAGCGAAGGAATGAATGAATCAGTAAATGAAGTGAGCAAATGAATGAACGAATTAGTGAATGAAATAAGCAAAGGAATGAATGGATCACACTGAAAAAAATGTTATGTTGAATTTGCTTAATTTTATTATGTCAAGGGGTTGCACAAATAAATTTATCTAAATCCAGATATATTTTTTAAGTTGAATGTACTTATATTTTATAAGTAATTTCAGATTAATTATATTCATAATTTTAGCTAAATTATTTTTATTTGAATTTACTAAATTTTTTCAAGAATCAGCCTGTGAATCTCAACAATGGTGACAATTATATGTTGCAGTGCATTCTGGGTGCCACCAATCAAAACGCATTCATGGCTCCCATCATGCATTGCTGCATGAATAAATAATGAGATTATGTTCAGAGGTGATCTATTTGTCACCATTGCTGAGATTCATACACTAATTCTTGATGTCTGTGTGTGCCTACATAAAAAGAAAATGTTGACGGTTTGTTTATTGATTTGAACATTTGGATTTCATTGAAAAGGCTAAAAATAAAATGTTGTACAAGGCCAGTGCTGCTATAATTAATAAAGTAAACCTAAATTGGTATCTATATTAGTTCAGTGATTCAGGTCAAATGATTGTGAAATAACGATCATGTTAAAACACAACCAACACTATGAGATTACCTTTACTATGTTCATCTGGCTGTTATAACTCACGTAGATCAGTCAAACAAAAACGAAAGTTAATGTTTTAATGGTCCAGAGCCCAACTAAAACACACACTTATCTCCATAATGGACATCATAATGGACTATTTTAACATCAGGTGTTAACCATTATGTTTTTAAATGGTTAACTTTTAAGGAATTAATTTGATTAATTATTACTCAATTCTAATGTGTTAAATTTAATTAATAATATTGCTTGTAATCTGCACAATTTTATTGAGTAGATATAGCGTATTCATTTTATTAAATTAAACTAATTTTTTTCTAATTACTTTTAACTGAATGAAATTAACTTGTTTTAAACAAGGCCAGTGAATTAGAAAATGAATAATAAAAAATAAGTAGCATTAAATAACACAATAAAATCAGTGAAAATAACCAGATAAAAACATGTAACATTTACAAGGGGTCTGAATCATTTTTTTCAGTGCAGTAAATGAAGTGAGCAAATTAATGAATGAACAGTGAATGAAGTGAGTGATGGAATAAATCAATGAATGAAGTGAGTGAATGAATGAATGAACAGTGAATGAAGTGAGTGAAGGAATAAATCAATGAATGAAGTGAGAGAATGAATGAATCAGTGAATGAAGTGAAAAAATAATGAATCAGTGAATAAAGTGAGAAAATGAATGAATCATTGAATGAAGTGAGAAAATGAATGAATCAGTGAATGAGATGAGTGACTGAATGAATCAGTGAATGAATCGGTGAATGAATCGGTGAATGAATGAATCAGATTGTGCACTAACGGTTTGTTCACCTCACAGCTACAACGGCTCTCTGCCGAACGGAGACCGGGGCAGAAGGAGAAGCCGCTTCGCACTGTTAAAGAGACCCAAAGCCAATGGGGTCAAACCCAGCACCGTCCACAGCACATGCAGTCCGCAGACCGCCAAGGTACGCCCGTTTACACCATCAGTACTTTTATATGACTCAAAGTGTTATTGCTCATTGATATTTGTCACATTGGATGTTTAAAGTGTTTAAATGTGAGCTTTTTTCCTTATCATTCCTCACTGTCTAAGGCACGTTAACTCACGTAGCATGCAACACGTTCATCTTATCCTCGCGTGTCTCTGTCATCTGTTACTCCTGCCTGACGAGGGTTTTGGTGTTTCTGCAGGCCATCAGCAACAAAGACCAGCACAGTGTCTCGTACACACTGTCCCGAGCGCAGACGGTGGTGGTGGAGTACACACACGACAGCAACGCCGACATGTTTCAGGTGCGTTTTTACTTGCTGGATTTGTGCCATTACCCAGCATGCAATAGCTGTCATTTCACCATCTTGGTTAATAGAGCCGATATTGTCCGGCTATGAGTAACTCACTTCTAGTCAACATAACCTTGAGTTTGGTTACATATTGTTTTTGCCAAAATAACGTATTATTAGTAGTAATATATTATATCATGTAAGCAAAGTCAGCAGTGATTACAAGGTGTCTGGTTTCATTTCTTTGTCATGTTCTGTGCGTAGCCTGTGCATCCATTGGGTTATGGTTTAGACGTCTATTCAATTTTCACCGACAGCCCAAATTTCACCTTGTTTTAGCCTAGACGTCAGCGCTGTTTCTGGACGCCTATTAGACGTCTTTTAAAATGGAAAATGGCTTGTTTCCGAAAAAAGAAGAAGTAATTGCTACTTTTTATCTGACTTTTTTCCTCGCAATTGCGAATTTATATCTCACAATTCTAAAAACATAAGTCAGAATTGCAAGTTTTATATCTTGCAATTCAGACTTTATAACTTTATATTACGCAATTCTGAATTTCAAGATAAAAAGTTGCAATTACCTTTTTAATTTTTTTATCCAGTGGCGGAAACAAGCTTTTAATAGTTCTTTATTTGCGTCCTTGGAACAAGCGATGCACAGATTTTTTTATTTATTACCGAAACACCAGAAACAAAATGAACTTCTTCCCCGCCATTGACTGAACTCTCCGTCATTTGTGACACAACGTTTCCCCGCCATTGAAATTTACTGAACTTTCCGTGTTTTCACTGTTATACGGTACGGCGCTCTATTACACATCTTCTGAAAGAGCGCAGAATCTCCTGAGCAAAACACAGGAGAAACAAGCAAATAAAATAATTGCGAACATTAAACAGCATATAAATCAAAACTGCCTAATGTTACTGAATGAAATGTCGACCCAGGACAAGCTTATTTATCTTGATTGAATTTCCCTTTTTTATGTCTTTCAAACACCCACATATAAACATTCTTTAAGCACTGAAAGTTGATCATTTCTGTCATTGATTTCATCATTGCACAAACATCCTTCTTCTGCAGATCGGCCGGTCCACTGAAAGCCCCATTGATTTTGTGGTATTGGACAATGCGCCCGGTTGTCACGGTAACAGCGACACGCTGTCGTCTCAGAGCACCATCTCACGGTTCGCGTGTCGGGTCGTGTGTGAGCGAGACCCGCCCTACACCGCGCGCATCTACGCCGCCGGCTTCGACTCGGCCAAGAGCATCTTCCTGGGGGTGGGTCACACACACTCTCTCCTCTCTAACAGTCTTTCACACTCATCCATCCATCCACCCGCTCCACGATGCATTCATGTGTTCACTGATCCTGGAGAGCTGAAAATGAACAAGTGAGTGAGTGAGCGAGTGAACAAATTCAAGAGAATGATCGACACTACCGTTCATAAGTTTGGGTCGGTTATGATTTTTTTATGTTTTTGAAAGAAATCTCTTCTGCGCACCAAGGCTGCATTTATTTTATAAAAAAAACAACAACAGAAAAACAGCAGTATTGTGCAGTATTATTATAATTAAAAATAAGTTTTCTATGTGAATATACTGTAAAATATCATTTATTTCTGTGATCAAAGCTGAATTTTCCGCATCATTACTCCAGATTTCAGTGATTTGATGCTCAAGAGACATTTCTGATTATTGTTGATATTTCACTTTATATTTTTGATCAATTTTATAAAAAAATTTTTTCAGGATTCCTTGATGAATAGAAAGTTAAAAAGAAAGAAAGACATTATAAATGTCTTTACTGTCACTTTTGATCAATTTTATGCATATTTGATAAAAAAAAAAAATATATATATATATATATATATATATACAGTATTTTTTTAATTTTTTTTATTTTTTTTACTGACCCCAAACTTTTGAACAGTAGTGTATGTGAGTGAATAAATTAATGAATTGGAGAATGAAGTGAGCGAATAAATAAATCAGTGAATGAAGGAGTGTATCATAGAATAAAGTAAGTGAATCAATGAATCAGTGAATAAAGTGAATGAATCAATAAACCAGTGAATAAAGTGAGTGAATGAATGACTCAATGAATGAATGAATAAAGTGAGTGAATGAATGACTCAATGAATGAATGAATAAAGTGAGTGAATGAATGAACCAGTGAATAAAGTGAGTGAATGAATGAACCAGTGAATAATCTGAATGAATGCATGAACGAATGAATGAATCAGTGAATGTAGTAAGCGAATGAATGAATCAGTGAATCAGAACGAATGCATGAACGAACTGATGAGCCTGTTGTCCCTCTGTCCTCAGGAGAAAGCGGCGAAGTGGTGGTGCGCTGACGGGCAGATGGACGGCCTGACCACGAACGGCGTGCTGGTGATGCGGCCGCGACACGGCTTCACCTGCGAGTCCAAACCGAGCGCCTGGAGGGAGATCTCGGTGTGCGGGAACGTCTTCACACTGCGAGAGACACGGTCGGCCCAGAAACCCGGCAAACTGGTGAGAGCGCAGGCCGAGTTCCTCAAAGACAAAGATTTACATGATTTCATAGACTTTCTCATTAAACGCACACCTAAAGTGAGGGCCGAGAATGGCTGAGGCGTAATGAAATACTCCAAAACAAGGTCAAAACTTCACCATAGCGACATTTTGGTGATGCACAGAGAAACATTAGGATAATATTTCCTTGTTGTGTTATTCAAACGTCACCATGACAACAAAATTCCCACCGTCCTTATCTGGAATCTCGCACACACATACACCAGAAGCATTGTTCAGTTTTGCAGTGTGAATAAGAGTTTTTTGTATATTTTCAATCAGCGAAAGTCCACAGAGAGTAAATGAGCACAAAGCTTGTGTCACGTGTGTGTGTGTGTGCGTGTGCGTGTGTGTGTGTGTTTGTGTGCTGTTGTTGTGCGTGATATGACTCCCGTCCGACTGGAATGTTTGTTGTGTTGTTAAATCTGGTCTCCATGGCGTCAGAAGGCCTGTCCGTAACCTCGCCATGCAGCTTTTTTTCTGGATGCTCAGTGTGTGAGAATGAGAAGTTATGAAATGACAGTAAACAACAGTTCTGAACATCTCAGTTCCTGGATCCTGTATTTCTCAATATCTGTTCTGCAGAATTGTAAAGCTCACAATGGGTCTTATTTAATCTATATTGAATATATATAAGTCTATCTATCTATTAGGGATGGGCATTCGATTAAATTTTCTTAGTCGATCGTCGGGAGAATTAACGATCGACTATCGATTAATCATTAATATTTTTATATTCAAATTTATTTAACTTTTTATAAATTAAAAATGCAATGAAAATACAAAAATACAGCGTGTTTTTCCTCGATTCGATCTTTATTACAAGATGATCAACTTGTGGCAGTTAAACTGGACGTTCGGTTAGGCTAAATTTGAAGATACAGTATGCGCTGCGGTGCTCTAACGCAGCGGAACCTTCAGCTGCGAGTTGGCGTTCTTAAACAGAGACCCTCGTTTGTTCCTAAATAATAAATAATAAAAAAAATCATGTTAAACAATAACTTAACCAAAAACATAATAATACTTAGATCTGACAGGTTTTGTCAAAATGTAACTCAAAACTATCCAAGGCACGGAGTCGAGAAAGGATGAGTGAGATTAGCCTACCTGTCAGTAGCAGTTTTAACATTAAGTGACATGGGCATCTGACGCGCAGATGCCAATGGCACATGTCACTATGCGTATTGGCACATCCGGTCTCCATTGGCATGTGCCAGTGGATAGTGACATGTGTCACTGACATTATTGGCATGTGCCAGTGGATAGTGACATGTGTCACTGACATTATTGGCATGTGCCAGTGGATAGTGACATGTGTCACTGACATTATTGGCATGTGCCAGTGGATAGTGACATGTGTCACTGACATTATTGGCATGTGCCAGTGGATAGTGACATGACACAGACATTATTGGCATGTGCCAGTGGATAGTGACATGTGTCACTGACATTATTGGCATCATTGGCATGTGCCAGTGGATAGTGACATGTGTCACTGACATTATTGGCATGTGCCAGTGGATAGTGACATGTGTCACTGACATTATTGGCATGTGCCAGTGGATAGACATGTCACTGACATTATCGCGACACACTGACGACACTGTCGCGGAACTGGTTGCCGTCTTGTGACAGTATGACTGACAAATTAGCTGAGCAGCTATACTGACGTAATTGTGAAACAAACGCCTATATAAATTGCCTATTTTAGTGATGTTTGTAAAATAAATTAAACGTTTTAAAGTCAGTATTTTTTTTCTTTTTCTTTCTCAAAGTAACGTGGTGACAGTTGAGGAACATCTTGGGGTGGTCAGTGGTGTATTTGTAATTTGTTTGAGTAGCAAGTACAGTAAGACAGTAGCAAAAATTCAATAAAAAAAACGAGTAATCAGAGTCTGATGTCGATATAAATTAGTGGATAATTTATATAATATATAATCAATATTATTGAGCTATATTATGTAAGTAGGCCTAAATTATTTACTAATTATTTATATTGATATCAGACAGACTCTGATTACTTTGTTTTTGCTTATACTCATCTGGCTTTAATATTTTACAAATACATTTAAGGAATTATGTAATAAGAAATAAACCAATTTTTATAAATCTGAACATGCATTCTTTCTGTAGATGTCATATCATATATATGACTTACCGTTCATGTTTGACCGAAAGTAGTAAACCGTTCATTAGTTTACTTATATCGACATCAGACTCTGATTAGCCAACTTTTGTTGTTGCTACCTTCTTACTGTACTTGCTAACTCATACAAACGACAAATACACCACCCGTAGTCCGTAGATGTTCCTCAACTTTCGCAAGTTTTAGGTTATTTTGCGCTGGCCAGTGTGGACATACTGACACCTACTGGCGTGCATGCAGCATCATGCAAAAATAAAGGTTACAGTTGAGTAGCCTAACGGATGCGACTGTTCATGCGCTATTCGTAATAACTTCTGATTTATTCGTTGTGTTTCCTAGAATGGGCAGTTTGCGTGATTAACAACATTGGCATTAATTTTTTTAACACTCAGATAGGCTACTGATGTGTCACAAACTGACATGTTTGAGAAAAAAAATACTTTAAAACGTTTAATTTATTTAAAAAACATCCCTAAAATAGGCAATTTATATAGGCGTTTGTTTCACAATTACGTCAGTATAGCTGCTCAGCTAATTTGTCAGTCACTATACTGTCACAAGACGGCAAACAGTTCCGCGACTGTGTCGCGATAATGTCTGTGTTATGTCACTATCCACTGGCACATGCCAATAATGTCAGTGACACATGTCACTATCCACTGGCACATGCCAATGGAAACCGGATATGCCACCGGATGTGCCAATACGCATAGTGACATGTGCCATTGGCATCTGCGCGTCAGATGCCCATGTCACTTAATGTTAATACCGCCTCTCCTACCTGTACCTAACAATCAATTAGGCTAGGCTATTTAAAGCCTCATAAAAAAATAACTCAGATACAACTTCTACACCAGTCTACTGATTTTTGTTGAGAAAGATAAGCATGTTGATGACATGATCTGGGGTCAGACGCGACCGCAACCTGGTGACCGTTAAGCCTTGTTTACACTTTCGCCTGGCTCTTCAGCGCGAGTCTCCGCAGACTGCGCGCGCACCTTACCAAACGGACGAGGCGTTTATACTCGACGCGCTCGCCTGTGAAACACCGAATACCGCATTTTTGCCGCGCTCACCTTCGCACTCGTGCGGACGCGTCGAGTGTAAACAAGGCTTCAGTCCAGCCGCTGAAAACACCGCTGGACTGACATTGCCGGGATGCACAGGTACCTCCGCGCTAACATGACCAGCCCGGGCCGGGGAACACGTTCACTTTCCACTCACACTACTCAACGCAGCAGCATTAGTTTAATGATAATCGATAACAAATTAACGTGATCGACGAAATTCTTAATGATCAATAATCGATCGTCGATTAATCATGCCCATCCCTACTATCTATCTATCTATCTATCTATCTATCTATCTATCTATCTATCTATCTATCTATCTATCTATCTATCTGTCTGTCTGTCTGTCTGTCTGTCTGTCTGTCTGTCTGTCTGTGTGTGTTAACTTTTTGCACTGTAAATTGTGTAAATGCAGTATTTCTGACGCTGCACCTGTATAAACCCATCTGTATATTCGTGGTAGCCATGTTTGTGTGTGTGTGTGTGTGTGTGCTCGTGTTTATATTACATTGTGGGGACCAAATGTCCCCACAAGTATAGTAAAACCTGAAATCACCTACATTGTGGGGACCAGCCAGCGGTCCCCATGAGGAGAACAGCGTATAAATCACACTAAGTAATGTTTTTTGAAAATGTAAAAATGCAGAATGTCTCCTGTGATGGGTAGGTTTAGGGACAGGGGCAGTGTAAGGGGACAGAATATACAGTTTGTACCGTCTAAAAACCATTACGCCTATGGAGAGTCCCCACAAAGATAGCGAACCAGACATGTGTGTGTGTGTGTGTGTGCGTGTCTGTCTGTCTGAGATGTGGAGATGTGTGTGTGTGTGTGTCTGAGATGTTTAGATGTGTGTGTGTGTGTGTCTGAGATGTGTGTGTGTCTGAGATGTGGAGATGTGTGTGTCTGAGATGTGGAGATGTGTGTGTGTGTGTGTCTGAGATGTGGAGATGTGTGTGTCTGTCTGAGATGTGGAGATGTGTGTGTCTGTCTGAGATGTGGAGATGTGTGTGTGTGTCTGTCTGAGATGTGGAGATGTGTGTGTGTGTGTGTTTCTGAGATGTGGAGATGTGTGTGTGTGTGTGTGTGTGTGTGTGTGTGTGTTTGTGTGAGACAGAAGACCCGAGGTGACGCTGGGAGGTTTCTCTGGATATCTTGCGCTCTCTAAACAGTGGATGTGGTTTGGATTTGCTCCACTATGACTCTGTATGGACTCGCTGTACGTTCACTGACTCACTGTGGGATCGTGTTTGAAGAGCGTAGATTCATGAGTATAAAGAGCGTCATCTAGTGGCCAGTTACAGTCAGTGCAGATTGACCTTCACTGAACTCTGAGAGGAACCATTCAATTACGCAGGGTTATTAATCGTTTGATATCTGACCGACAAGTGTCTGTTTTCCCATGTGTCAGTTACTTTAATTTCCTGTTATCACTGTGAAGCTGCTTTGAAACAGTCCATATTGTTAAAAGTGCTATATAAATGAAGGTGACTTAACTTTCTCTCTCTCTCTCAATTCAATTCAATTCAAATTGCTTTATTGGCATGCCTGTATATATTACAATATTGCCAAAGCTTGGAATACATAGGAAAATTATAAAAACATCAAAATACTCAAATATTATAACATAAATTAAATTTAAATGTACAAATGAAGTTAATTGTACAAGTGAACAGTGTAACAGATTAGAATATCTGTGAACATTTTGATACCACAGTGTTTTACATAAACACACAGACACACACACACACACACACACATTCCTGAGGGTCACTGTGGTGGACATTAGGGAGATACACTGAGGTCACACACACACACACACGCACGCACGCACACACACACATTCACCTGCTGTCTCTCAGGCTGTGGCACGCATACACGTATCTGGCAGCCAGTGCTGCGGTCTGTCCCTCTCCTAGTAAGGTCTTTATCTCTCTCTCTCTCTCTCTCTAGGTTGAAAACGAGTCTCAGGAGTTGACGGACGGCACATTAATCGACCTGTGCGGCGCGACTCTCCTGTGGCGTTCGGCTGAAGGCCTGTCCCGCACGCCGACCCTTAAACACCTGGAGGAGCTCCGGCGGGAACTGAACGCGGCTCGGCCTCAGTGTCCCGTGGGCCTGCGAACACTCGCCTTCCCCAGCTCCGATCGCTCCTTCATCGGCCCGGCCCACGACGACCAGCCCTGGGCCTACCTGCACTGCGGACACGTGCACGGGTACCACGCCTGGAGGGGGCGCCGGCGGGTCCCGAACGAGGGCTCGACCGAGGAGGAGGAGGACGAGTCTGAGGCGAAAGAGGAGGCGGAGCAGGAGCCGCTGAGGGCGGGCGAGAGAGAGTGTCCGCTGTGCCGAACGCGAGGTTTGTACGTGCCGCTTAAACTGGGCCGCGAGTCGGGCTTCTACCTGGACGGGGCGCCCCCGACGCACGCCTTAAACCCCTGCGGACACGTGTGTTCAGAGCGGACCGCGGCCTTCTGGAGCAAACTGATGCTGCCGCACGGGGCGCACGGGTTTTACCCCGCGTGTCCGTTCTGCATGAGGCCACTCGCGCGCGAGGGCAAGGTCGCGAGACTGATCTTTCAGGGGCCGCTGGACTGAGTCCGTGTGTGTTTTTAAGACTCGTACATGCCGAACACTCAGATTTTCCCACAATCCATATGTTCTCTGCACTGCCAGCTGTCTGACCGGACGCACATCCAGTAGTTTTCTGTTTAAAGTCACTGTGCTTGAGTTGTCCAGCAAAAACTAACATTAAAGTCAGCATGAAATCAAAATCGAGACTGATCTTTCAGGTGCCGCTGGACTGAGTGCGTGTGTTTTTAAGACACACGACACGCATCATCTCTCTGATTTTCCCACAAGCCATCTGTTCTCTGCACTGCCAGCTGTCTCACCGGATGGAGCGATAGACGTTCGTCAAACATTCAGTAGTTCTGTCAAGACCACTATCGTCAAATACGATTGACAATTAGCATGTGGTTTGGATTGGCGGTATGGTTCTGTTCTGGGCAAGAACTCTCTGCACTGTCTAGCATGGATAAGAGCAGCAATAACCCCCCTTAGGATAAACAGAACAGAACCAACATGAATGTATTGCAGATATCATTATTCATAATGTGTGTGTGTGTGTGTGTGTGTGTGTTTAAGATTTGTACGTGCCAAACACTCAGATTTGCCACAAGCCATCTGTTCTCTGCACTGCCAGCTGTCGGAATGGACGCACATTCAGTAGTTTTCTGTTAAAAGTCACTGTGCTTGATAGTGTTGTCAAAAGAACCTGCTTTAAAAATGTGACGCTTTGAGCGCTGTTGAGTGGAATCGTAAACGCCTCTGATTGGCCATTGTACGCACGCGCTCATCGGATACGCCTGTGATTGGCTACAATGATCAGCGCTTCAAAAACATATTGCAAATATACATAAATGACGCTCTTCTCCAGGCGCTTACTACACAGATACACGCAGGAGGGTTTGAACGCAGGACCGGTCCGCTGATTGTACTTTCAAAAGCTCCCGCTGCCGTTTTTTAAAACACTTTCAAACACGTCCGTCTGC